>JAGPOW010001764.1:697575-747225 GCA_030014935.1 Caiman crocodilus | reverse complement strand
GTTGGGTGCAGTGAGGTGGGTGGCTCAATACAGAAGTGCCCCCTACTGGCCTGCCATACTCCCCATTCTGTCCTGCCTGTACAGTCTGTAGCCCTTGATGTTTACCACCCAATCCTGGGTTGAATCCCACCAGGTTTCAGTGAGCCCCACTATGTCCGGGTTTGTGTTAGCTAGCAGGAGGGCAAGTTCCTCTTGCTTGTTCCCCATACTATGAGCATTTAGAGGCATTTAAAGCCTCCTATGGGGGCATGCACCTCCCCCCTGACCCCAGGACTATCCGGACCCCTGTCACTTACTTGAGTACTTCTTGTGCTCATCACCTGTCTTGGCTGGGAAGTGTCCTCGTGTCCCCCTGTGGCCCCATACCCCAGCACAGCTAGTTTAAAGCACGCCGTACGAGTTCAGCCAACCTGGAAGAGAAGACACGCTTGCCTTTAGGGGAGAGGTGAAGCCCATCCCACCCAAGCATGCCCCCTGCATGAAAATGTGGGTCATTGTCAAGGAACCCAAGGCTTGCCTGGTAGCACCGACTCCAAAGCCACTGGTTGACCACTCTGATGCAGGCCTCATGGTGCTGTCCATGTCTACTTACCAGGAGAATAGAGGAGAATACCACCTGTGCCCTCGTCTCCTTGATCTTAGCCCCCAAGACCTTGTAGCCCCTCATGATGTGGTCTAGACTGCCACCAGCCACATCATTTGTTCTCACATGGTTTAAGACCATGGGGTACTGGTCTGAGGGTCAAATGAGGTCTGGGATCATGTCTGTCACATCCTGAATTCGAGCCCCAGGCAGGCAGCAAACCTCATGTGCCATGGGGTTGGGTTGGCAGATGGGACCCTCCATTCCCCTCAGGATGGAGTCTCCAATGATGAGGACTCAGCATTTCTTCCTCATAGTGTTCCGTCCTTGCTCAGACCATGCCGTGCGTAGAGTGGCACTGCTCCCCTTGGAGGCATCCATTTTGACCTTCTCCTCCAAGGTTGCCAACACCTTGAATCTGTTCCCCAGTTGTACCTGGGGAGCTGCCACCATGCTAGTCTGAGCAGCCCTGGTTCTGGTGGTCACCTTCTGCCATTCTTCTGCTTTGCATCCTTCCCGGGAGGTCTGTCTGCCAGAAGATTGATCCTGCAGAGAATGGAAATAGGTGTCAGTTTCATCCTCCACAGCCTTGATCCCCCGTGGCCTGCTCACCTCAGCCTGGAGCTCCCTCACCTGTTCCTCCAGGGCCCAAAGCCAGGCACAAGAGGGACAGGCAAGGGATTCTCCAGACCCCTCCCCCACCCATGGCCTCCAGGTCCCTGCCAGGCAGCCCCCACAGATAGGGGGGCAGAGGGGTGCCACCCACACCATGGGCTCCATCTGAGTGCAGGCCTCAGAAAAGCCCAAGGTAGGTGGCTGCACTGGGGTGGGGTCCCCACTGGCCACCCTCTGCGTCCTTACCACTGGGGCATGGTCCCTAGCAGCCATTCCCCGTGTTCTTACCATGTCTGCAGAGCTGTGAATCTTCTTCTCTCTCTTGCTGGAGACTCCTTCCTGGCTTGGGCTGCACAAATGCCGGCACAAATGCCAGTGCAGCTTGGAAGCGCATGGCTCCCTGCCAGCTCAGTTAAGAGGGGGCTCCCCTTCAGGATCCTCTACAGCTGTGCCAGCTTCCCTGCCCCACTTACCTTTTGAGGATCCATCCGCCACCTCTTGCTCTGCCGCCACTGGTCTGTACAGGGGGCACACATATGCTGGACTCAAGCCCCACCATTCTTCAGCCCCACATTCCTTTCTTGGGCATGCTGCTAATCTTACCAAGCTCCATTTATGGTGAATGCTCCTCACAGGAGCAATATTCTGTATCATCATCCATATGATATCTGTATGTTCTTCTTTCACTCTATTCTCTGTCATTTCTTTCCACACATTTGCCATCTATCCTTCTGTCAGATTCATGACCATTGTTATCTTATCTTTCTTTTTATCATATTGATCACCTTCTTACTGTCTTTCAAATATTCTAATCCTACTCCCTCAAGTTTTTTTACCCTTATGAAGAGCTCTTTTTTTGCATACTGGGCTGGTGGCTGCCACACCCATAGCATTTTCCATTCTCCCCCATACATGCCCCATCTTCTTAACATTCTTCCTGCCAGAAAATGGCAGAAACATACAATCTCTCCCGCCTCCCCCACTCCATTATCTCTTTACAAAACATACTAATAAAGTAAGTATACACAAAGCTTTACAAATGGGTATTCCCCAACCTCCTAATTCCCTGGCTTTGTATAGCTCTGTTCTGGCTACCCTTTCTCTTCTCACTGTTCCTCCCCCCTGCCCCCCCTGCAAAAAACATATCTGCCTCTGTACCCTGCTTATTTATTGCCATTACAGTGGATACACCACTCCCGCTTAAGGGATGGATGATCAGCAAGAGTATTGTGTTCACTGCAGCCACTTTACCCTTAGAGGATAACATTCAACCACCCCATGATCCCAATATCTGTCTCACTCTTATTTCTAACTTCTCCAACAACTTTATTTCCCTTCCGCGTCCATTAGGGTTCCCAAGATCTTGATTACACCTTCTATCACCTGCAGCCTGAACTTCTGTAAATTCTTCCCATTCCCCACACCCATCAATGTATTTTTCATCCTTTTTAATTTCTCCCCTGAGACTTCACTGTAGTCCTCAGCATGCTTCATTGCAATCAACTGAGCTGGTTGGCCTAAGCCACTATGTTCACATCATCTATGTATAATGTACATTTAATGTACTTCTCCTTCTCCAGGTATATCACACCATATTTCATCTTATCATTACAAATTCTCTGCACCAATGGCTCCTCTTGTACATAAAAATATGTGGGGGGGGGCAGTGGGCATCCCTTTTTTACCCCTGTTTTATGGGGAATGCTTTGTTCAAGTGACAGTTTACCAGTACTCAACTCCCTGCTTTACTGTATAGCAATTTGACCCACCTGATCATCTTTGCCAGAAACCCATCCTCCACAATACTTTAAACATGAAATCATGTTCAACCCTATCAAAGCTTATTCCAAGACTAAATTTATTATTACCATGTTTCTTTTCCTCTCTTATACATCTGATATGATATCTCTCGTTAACCATAAGGTCTGGGATACCCTCCTCTCAGGAATGGCACAAGTTTGTTCTTCTTGTATCACATCTGCTAAACAGTCATACATTCTTTTGGCCAATACTTTTGCCATCACATTGTAATCTATGTTTTAAAAAGTTATTGGTCTCCACTTGCCTAACACAGATTCTTTTCCCTTCTTGAACATCAAAATTACAACACCTTCTGCAAAAACCTTTCCTATCTCTCCACCCTCCATTGTTTCCTGATATGCCTCTATTATATCTGTTCCCTGCCAGTGGCTAAATTTTTCATAGAATTACACCAGAAGTCTGTCTCTGCCCATCACCTTCCTTCTCTTTCAAGCTTTCGAGCAGTCCTTCACATCTCTTATATTTAACTTCTCCACCAATTTTTGTTTCTTTCCATCTTCTATTCCTTCCTTTATTACCTCAAGGAACACTTTCATTTTCAAGGAACACTCCAGCCACTCTTCTTCTTTTGCACAACTCTTTATAAAACTCTGCCACAGCGTGCAACACCTCACTCTCTTCTATTCAGATTCCTTCTTCAGTTCTCACTGCTTTCAGTTCCATCCTGCTTTTCCTCAGTTTTGCTGAAAAATACTTGTGCCATTCTTCCCATTTCACCATCAAAGGTGCTCTGGTCAGAAAGATTTTCTCATCCATTTTCTTTCTGAACCATTTCTTCAACCCATCACTTTATGTCGTCTAGTTCTTCTTTCATTTGTACTCCTCTTACCACTTCCTTTAATAATTCCTGCTTCCTTGTCTGGAGTTCTAGCTTTTCCACCCTTTTCCTCGCTTCTCTCTGACCAATATTTCTGAAAAATTCTCTATGATACAGTTTTTCAGAGTATTCTGAAAAACTCTTTATCATAGTTCACCACTCTCAGATGCTTTTGTAATATCTCTTCAAAGTCCTTCATCCTTTATACATTTCCACATATTATTGACAGGTCTGCTCATCTTGTAATAATTGAACATCTAACTTTCACATCCCTTTCTCCCACCTTTACTTTTTTCTAAACTCACTTCCATTCTCAGCATCCAGGAATCAATGAAGGTCACACCTAAGATTTCCTTTTTCCAATCCCTAGCCCATTTGACATTAATAGAAAATCAGTCCTCAACACTTATCTTCTACTCGATTCCATCCTCATAATCACCTTCGCACTAGCCCATACTTCCTTTAAAACTCATTCTTTTATTTTATTGATCAGGACTTTTGATGAGCTGTCTAGCTCTTGCTCCCCTCCATCTCCTCTCCTATCCACCTCTTTGATAATGCAATTGAAATCCCCCAGCAGAATTTGCTTCCTACCTCTACCAATATAAACCTCTAATTTCTTAAACAGGGCGCTTCATTCTTCTCTTTTAGCCAGCATGTATATATTAAAAATCTCTAACACTTTTTTTTCAAATTCCACCACCACGCATTGCAGTCTCCCTTCCACAATCACTTGCACTTGCTGTGCTTTCACTTCTTCACACTTGAGCAAAATCATGCTGCTTTGTTTGCAACCAGCCACACCCGCCATGACGGTCCCCATCCCCATCCCATTACAAAACTCTTGTAATCCCTCTCCCATGGGATTCCACACTCCTGTAAACACATTATGTCCACTTTTACCCCATTCAGTATTGGCATGATCTTATCCCATATCTTCCTTGATAACACACTTTTGACATTTATAAATGCAATACACAAAGTCATGCATGTCCATTTAAATTTCACATCTCTACAACTTTACAAGTCTTCTATGCTACTGCTTTTCTGTCAGCTCTAATCCTCTCCCTCTTTGCATCCCCATTTTCTTTGCTAGTTGTTTTATTGCTTTAACATTTAGAAAGATTCCCCTTTCCTCTTCCCACACATTTCTGCTTCCCCTATTCCCTTTTCCCCTCTCCATTAGACCCACACCACATTAGCTCTGATGAGCTTTTCATCAACCCATCTCCCTTTCCTTCTCTCCCAGCTGGCTCGCTATGATAAGTGGCAGCACAGCAGGGGTGGGGGATAGCAGCACTGTTGTGGGGAACACAGGAGTGGAGGTGCCTCCATCTCTGAGCAGGAACAGGGAGAAAAAAAAGTTTGTAGTCTGTGTGAATGTAGCTGAGGCTGGCCACCTCTGATAAGTGGCAGAAGGGAAAAGGACAGCCAGAAGTGAGGTACATGCAAAAAGGTAGAACATGTTTTTTTGGAAACCTCATCTTTCATTAATTTAAAATAAGCAATAAAATAATCAGTAAAAATTTGCAAGATTAGCACCTGGCATCCAGTCGAATCAGTCCAGGAGAAATTAGATGAACATCCATGGATTTTCGTGGACTTACAAGTGAACCCAAGCAGCATCTGGTGGTGCAATAGTTACAAAGCCAAGAAATTCATGTTTTTGCGCATAAGTCAGATCTGTGTTACAAATTTAAAAGTATGAAAATAACCCTCATGGAAGAAATTCAGGAGTTAAAAATAAAACATGTCAGAGGTGTTTTAAATTACCACCAAACCTCATCCCCTAAAACAATAAAATCAGTGATAATATGGCTACACAGACATGATTTAGCTAGCTTAATGGCGATTTTTGTCACGTGGACACAGGAGATGTGTAATGTGGAAACAGGAAAAGTGTAACATGGACAAGCACCCTCTTTGACTACCTTCTTCTTTCTAAGCTTCGTAGCATGCAATTTATTTATTTTCCCAATTTGGTTTTCTTCTTTCTTCTCCTTTATCCTCACTCCTCATTCTCCTTCCTGGATTGTTCTCTTCTCTTTCCTTTCTCACTCTTCTGTCTCAAAGTCACTCATGCAACTTATGGCTTCTTTTCCCTCTTTTATTGCCAGCTGCACCACTCCGCCTACTGAAATTGCACTCTCTTCCTCCCTGGCTTTTCTTTCTTATGGTGTCTTCTCCACTGTCATGCATTCTGACTCAACATCTTCCCCAATTTCCCTTTCCTGTCTCTGCTGCTTCTCTTGTTGGCTACAAGGGACCAACTCACACGATCATTATAAAATCTAGTTTATTAGATGGATGCAAAAGTCAGATCATAAACCTTGGGGTTGATCCCCTCAAACACACACACATTCATGCACACACATACACACACTCAAAGTAGCTAGCTATGAACACTAAGCACTGGTGTCAAGATATACCTATTCTCAAGTGCTGGAGTCCACTGTCAATGGCCAGTCGAGGCTTCTTTCAGTGCGATGTTGCTGCAGAAAGGGGTCGCTCGCTGGTCCTTCTGGCTGGGCAGGCAGGGTGCTAGTCAGCTCAAAGAGGACACCATTGGGGGTCATTCTTCGCTGCCTTTTATCCCTCTCTGGCAGACTTTGGTGACTCCCCAATTTTCAGGCTTACTCTATCCAGGTGTCATTGACCTCGTGGGATGTCCCCCTTGGTGGTTGCTGGATGACAGCTGTCGGCCCCAGGGGTTACATCCACAGGCACATGCAGTCTCAGGAGTATGTTGATGAAGTTTGATTAATTCACTGCTGTGATGAATAGGGCTCTGGGGACAGTTGATTAGGCAGGTATTGAGTCCCAAAGGTCAGTCTTCAGCATTGATTAGTTTAAACCAGGGATTCTGTACTTCTGTGAAGTTTCAGGGAGTTCCTGGCTCTGTATTGATCCTTTCCTGTCCTTAGTCTGTGGTTTCCTAGATGTTATTTGCCAGTCATCAACTTATTATCCTGTCTAACTACTGTGTTACACAATCAATCAAAATTCATTCAGGGACTGCTCCATAGAGAAGCTGTGGTTCGATTCCCAGCCTTGCTAACATTGTTACATGGTACAACTTACTTTTAAACTTAAAGTATATTTGTTGCAAAGTTAAAAAGCATAGAATATAACACATAAAAGGGTGAAATGCCATGGCACATATGGCAAATAAACCAAATACAATGGGTGGGGGGCATACTGATGCAGCATACTATTTGGTACCCATAAAAGCATCTACAAACTATATTTTTATTACAAGTACACCTTATATTTCTATAACAATAATGTAATAAAAGAAGAAGAGGGAGGAAGGTAGAAAAGAGAAAGCATCCCCCAAAGGGGGCAAATACTGCCAAAGGGACTTTTTGCCATATGGAGGGGCTTCACATTGGAGGCAAAAAAAGATTTCGTGCTACTTTCTATAATTCTAGCTTTATTTGAGAAGGACCATGGGCATCAGCATTGTAAGTGCTTATTTATTCCCATCAAATAACACACTTCAGTATTTCTTGGCCTTGTGTCCTTTCCCTTCCCATCTGTAGCATACTGTATATTAGCAGTATGTTGCCAGGTGTCCTTCCTGCCCACACTTGCTACAGACTTTAGGCTGTCCAAAATACATTGTAAACCCTCCATGTGGCCCTACTTGGATTACTGGGGGTAAGTGCATTATCCCACAAGGACTCTTCTCATCCACCCTCATTACCATGTAAAGTCTCCTCAATCCCATCCATATACCATATTTATCACATATCTTCTCAACATACATAGTTTTTTTGTACATAATTTTCCAATCATTTCTCCATCTCCTGCATCTCATGCATACCTGTGTATATATGAACAATTTCCTTTCTCTTATCTTTTCTCCCACCATAAAATGTATCCCCTTAAGTTCTTCTCTCTCACCAACTGCTGCATGTTTTTCAAAAATCCTTATAACCTTCTTGGCTCCAATACAGAATTTCCCAAGGCTTCATGTTAGAAAAGGCAACTAGACTATTCAAATTGTCCACTTTAACATCCAAAACTTAAACAATATTTTTCTATAAATTCATATCTATTCATTGTCTAACTTCTCTGTTCTCCTTTCTCTGTTACTACTGGCCTTATTCTCAGCAGTAGATGACCTGCCTCTCCATCTCTCAATTCCTCCTATCTTCTTTCTCTTTTCAGAACTGGTTTATTTCTTCCATTAGTCTTCCTCTTCCCTTCAATCAATGTTTCATTCCTCATTTCTCCTTCTTGACTTCCTCTCCTCTTCTCCTTTCCCTCCTGCTGACTGGACTCTTCCTTCACTGCTTTATTCAATAAAGCCTTCTCCAAAACCTCTGATCCCACAACACCTTTCTTTCCTACTTCCTTTCATTCCTCTTTCCCACTTTCATCCATTCTCAGTTAGACTGGATCTTTGCTTCCACTCTCCTATATGCTTCTCATTTCTTGGTCTGCTTTCCCTTTCATAACTGTTGATTCCTCTCTGAGACTACCACCAATGCTGTTTCAGGCTCTGAGAACTCTCCCTCTATTCTGGTACTCTGTCACTACGCCTCCAGTGCTTCTGACATCGAACCAGGCCAGGTCTTGGCCCAGCTACTAAACTTGATCTTAGCTAAAGATGGATGGAAAGCTATGCTGCTGGTGGGAATCTACCACAAAATAGGTTAGTGCAACCTAGCTCAATAAGAGATATGCTGGTGCCCATTAAGAGTGATAATCCCTCGCCACTGACTCTGTTCAAGTCATGGTGAGCCACAACATTGCATACAGCTCACCCAGAGTTCCTCTGTCATGCTCTCACTCAGTCTGATGCTTATAATTAGTGTGGCCTCACCCTCCACAAAGGAAGGCCAGATCAGGTTGCCCTGCTTCTCATCTGCATATAATTTTTGGAACATCCCAGGACCTGACAAAAACACCTAGTCCCAGTCATGACTGGGGGTTAATTAGCACATGAATCTTATGTGGGGGTTATCTGGAATATACACAGATCCTGGGCAGTGCTAAACTGTGGGGTCACTGTGAAGGGTGCAACCACACTAATCATATGTGTCAGGTTGAGAGAGGGCCTGACAAAAGGATTCCAAGTGAATTGTATATGCTATTGTGGCTCACCATGGCTTGAAATGCTGTTGGTTCTCGTGGGGCCCAGCCATATGTGGAAGGAGAAAAATGATTTGTGGGGGGCTGAGCATGTGCAGGCATGCACACATGTGTGCTCCCCCCGCAGCAGGTAAGTCTGTGGGGGAAGAGGGGAGGGAGGGGAAAGGGCCATTGCATGGGAGCAGATTGAGGCCCCAGTGGTGAGGAAGGGAGCAGGGCATAGGCAGGAGCAGGGGCTGTGGTGAGTGGGGCCCTGGCTGGGATGGGTGGTAAAACAAGCGGAAGCCCAGGGGGCACATGCTCCCCCAATCTGGGCATGGGGCAGAGGCGGTTCCCACTGTGTCCTGCACTTTGCTTCCTGTTGCAGCTGCTCTGAGAGCTATGCGATGCCATGTGTGTCTTGCTGCTAGGCAGGCAGGAGGCATGGTACAGCCTGATACACACAGATTGGGGGGAAGCATATGCCTCCCTGGGCCTCTGCTTGTTCCACCATCTGGCCCAGTTGGGCTCCCACTCACCCCAGTCCCTGCTCCTGCCTGTGCACTGCTCCCTTCTTCACTGCTGGAGCCTTGATCTGCACACCCCCCTTCCTCCCCACAAGCAGTGAGGGAGAGAATGGGGCTGGGGCAAGGCACAGGATGAAGCTGTGAGCAGCTCACCTGGGGGATGTGGGGAGGGGGTGGCAGCTCCCACCGCTAAAAGCACCCTACAAGGAGGGAGAGGGGCGTGTGCCCTGTATCTGCATGTGGGACAAGGGCAGGCTGCCAGTGGCAGGATGCATGTGGCGTCGGACTCATGCTGCTTTTGAAGCAGTGGCAGTGAGGCACAGGCAGAGCAGAACCCAACCCACAGTGCCAGTCTGCCTTCACCCTGCGCACAGATAGAGGGGGTGCAAGTGACCCCTGGCTTGGCTCCTCCACAGTGGGCACAGTGGCAGGAGCTGCTCCCCATGCCCCTGGACACGCCACTGGGCTCCAATTGTCCCACCATGACCTGGCCCACCTGGGCCCCATTTACTTCTGCCCCTGCCCCACTCCCTCCCACACTGTGGGGGTCTCAGTCTGTCCCCCCCCCCACAGCCCTTTTCCCTTCACAAAGAAAGTAAACTGAAACTTACCTGCTATGCCTCACACTGCGGCTGCGATCCTGGCTGCGTATGTACCTGAGTGTGTGCACCCCTCCCCCCAACCACTGCAGCAGCCTGTGGCTGAGTTGGGCTGCCCTGCGGCCATACCTGCTGCCCTGTGTTTGTGGGGGTTGAGTCCCAGTAGGCTCCCTTCCTCCTTCTGCCACCTATGGACTCAGCCCAGTAAAGTATGTGATAAATCACTAGCCTTTTAGCTGTGGATTACTACTATGCATAGTCAATTCTAAATACAAGTTAATCTTTTAGTTAGAAGCAAGCATGACTATAGGGCTTCTGAATCTGGCAGGGTGAATACTGTGATTGCTATGGCAGTCTCTTGTGGGCTAGGGTTGAGTGGCCTTTTTCTGGTCTTCACTGTTTTTTTTTTCCAAAGGCAAAAACTACTTTGAATGGCACTGTGTAGCAAAAGATAAAGACCTGTCCAATGCACTACAGACAGCCCCCCTTATAATATTCTACTATAGCCTCCCAATGGGAGGAGCTCAGCTACATGCCTATTTGATGGAAATTGGGGATTTCTTTCTAGCTTGCATTTTTGGGCTAAGGGAAAGCAGGACTCAGGGGCATCTGACCTTTAAGGCCTCTGAATTTGGGGTCTATACCTATACCTAGGATGCCTGCTATGGATTTTGGAGTATCTGAAGCCCCAGGCTGAAGAGCCTGGGAGGGAGGATACTTGCTGATGGTAATGCCACACAGACTTGAATGATTGACCTGCATTCAGCTGATAGAATTTGGAATGGATTTGGATTTCATGGCCAGAGACATGAAATTAAAAAAGAAAATAAATACTTATATTAGATATAATTGGTGTCAAAGCTATATTAAAAATGTGTTTACGAAACATCTGTGCTAAAACTTTTAGAAGCTTCAAAAAAAGGTAATACGCATCAATACTGGGTGAACCAAGTCTGTGGGTATATAACAGAGAGTCTTTGGCTCCTTTTATTTTAATGAGAGAAATGGCAACAGATAGAGCCCAGACAGCTGAACAGGGGTTGGCTGCAAGAAGGAAGGCAGCAAAGAAATAGTGCCATCTAGACAGGGAGCTACCCACTAGAGTGAAAAGGCACACTTGTGGCCAGTTAGGGAAGCTCTGCCTGGGAGGAGCTGGCCACAAGGGAACAGGCATCTAAGGATGGGCAGTGCCTAGGTTGTCCAGCAGGGTGACTGCTAGAGCAGTAGTCATAATCTACCATGGCAACTAGCCTTCAGGCCCTAGTGAGAAACCCCTGCTCAGCTGGAGCACCACCTGACAGGAAGGGGCAGGCCTTAGGCAATATATAAACTTAAGGTCTGAGCCAGATGGGAGGCTGGCCCAGCAAGCGTTAGAGTGAGCAGCTCCTGGCTACTGACTGCAGAAAGAGGTTTCACTGACTCCTGGAATCCCCTGAGGCTGCAAATAAGGTGCTGAAGGCTTGTTAGCAGGGGGATGTAACCCAGGGCAAGAGGAGGCATGGCTGCTGTTGATGTTTGGAATCAGCATGGGTTTAGTTTATGTTATGGCTCGATTGCTTATTCCTTTGTTATAGTTTAATGTGTTGGTTTGGGTTTGGGACTACCAGGGGTTGGGAGAGGCCCCAATAGCACTTGAGGGTATGTGGAGGCCAGACAGGGCCAGGAGACCAAGGCAGAAAGAGCCAAAGGGAGCGCAGCACCTGGAGCAGTGCAGAGGCAGGGCTAAAGGCCCAGGTAGAAAGACTCAAAGAAGGCTCAGTGCCCAGAGTACAGCAGAGACCAGGCCAGGGGGCCCAGACAAATGGAGCCAGAGCAGACTCCTTGCCCAGAACAAGGCAAGGACAAGACATGGGGTGTCCAAAAATGACTGATATCAGGGCCAGTGGGTTCAGGATCCAAGGCAGAGATGGGTTGGCACCCAGAAGCTTAGTCTGGGACAGTGGACTGGAGCTAGAGGGCTTAGCAAAAGAGAAGGGCTGGAGGCTGAGGCTGAGGCCCTGACATAGGAATGGTTGCACAGTAAAACCCGTGAGGCATGGGTGTGGTGTAAGGGGTGGCTGGAGCCACATAAGAGCCCTTAAGGCTATGGGTGGCATGGGCTGGTCAGGAGGCTCCCTGAGCCTGAGAAGGGCAGAACTAAGACCAGCAAGGTATAAGAGAGATATGCTGGTGGCTAGAAGAACTGGGGCTTGGCTCTAGAACCCCTTAGGCAGCCTCCCTTTTGATCAAATAAATACATCAAAGTATGGCAGTGAAAAAGGGATGGCACCTTAGAGCTTGAGCAGGTCAAGGGTTGCATGGTCACCAGGGGGCATTATAGCAACCCCTGGAGCATGGCCTTCCTATAGGGTATTATATGCAGCTTGCTACAGCCCCGTTTAATTTCAAGGTTATTGTTTTCAATATTTTCCTCACATGCTCAGGGAGAGCAGGGTCTGTCAGTAAGAGGAAGGGGAAGGGGCTTTCAGGGGGAAAAAGTAGTGGGGAAGCAGAGAGCAAAGGGCTACCTGATTTCCCTCAGGCTTATCTCCCCTTCTGTAGCAGAGGGAAAGGGACAAATTCAAGGCAAGCCTCCAGTAATTAGATCCTATACCTAGAAAATTATAATAATTTTTCCATGTATAGAATCCAGTTATTGCAGGGTCATTTTATACTCTGGGCCATCTTCTATTCAAGTAAATAGAGTAAATGAGTCAAGTTAGGTGCTTCAGAGCAAGATTCACAAGTGCTGGCTTATTGGGCAGGGAAGCATCTAGGCTAGCCAACAGGAATGGCAAAGCGAGGCTTGGCTTATAGCTTTCCCTAATCAAGGCCTTAGCTAGATAAGCTGAGGTTGCAGGGAGGCACCTATCCCTACCCAGGATTCATAGCGCTTCTTGATTTTTTGGAAGCTAAAATTGTTTCTTTTAAAACCTGAAGAGCCCCTCCTTTCAGCTAGGATAGAGCTGTCCTCACCCAGGAACAAGCAAAGCTATGTTTCCTGGATCCCAGGTAAATGCTTGGAACACCAGAAGCTTGCCAGAAGGCAAACAAGACTCCTCCAACTTTTTTTCTAGGATTAGTTATCCTGTCATGCCTACTAGACTTGGTCCCACTTTGTGCATCCTGATGTGAACTAGGCTCCTGTTGCTTGGTGCTGTCAGGACTTAAGTGGCTGTGACTGGCCATGTCAAGGGATACGAGGCACCTACTGGCAGCACCTGGCCATGATTGTGTCAAAGCTAGCAGCAACCAAAATAGCAGAACTTCTTGCTTGAAAAGGCAAGCTCCTATAGTGGAAATTGCACCAAATTTCCTCTGAGGCTGCCATTGTCTAGCCATCATCATCTATACACAGCCATGTGACATCTGGTGCTCCTCATGGCTGAAGGTGTGGGAGTTATCTTTACACTCCCTATTCCATCTACCATGTGTCACTGCCTTAGAGAGGCTTTGGATATAATGTTGCTGGCAGAACTGGAAAGCTGGAGCCAAAATGTGCATGAAGGGCAAGCCTGCAGTTGTGATGGAATCCTCTGGCCACTGCGTTGAGTGCATCAACAGAATTGAGATGTTTCCAGGATGATCTCATTCCTGGGCTTCCTGCCTGATCAGCCAGCTGAAACAAACATACAACGTTACCCATAAATCCTCCCCAGCCAGTTCTCTATGTTCCTGCACTTCTCCAGGCTTGGGAAGAATCTACAAGGTCATGGAGTCTAGGCCACTACATCTTACAATCCCATTCTTAGACTGATCTAATTCCACCTTATAAAATGGATGTGCAGGTTACAGACCAGAAGGGCAGCATGCTCCACAATTCTTCTGTGAGAAAAGACTGCCTACAGCCTCCTTGTCATTACAGCAGGTGTGTCAACACCATCATATTAATCCAGTAAGGGGGGAACTCTCAGGTAGGTGGGTCTCAAGTCGTGTAGGGTTTTAAAAGCAAAATTAAAGGAATGGCATCACCAAGCACTATCTTTGCAGTTTTGTCTCTGGACGTGCTGCATGCTCTGACTTGCATTACACACAGACATCAGATTAACTATGGCTGCAAGAAGCACAGTGCTAGGAAGTGACACTGAAGCAGGTCAGCAGAGCTGTTGCTCTTGGAGCACAGGAAAAGAGAAGCCACAGATGCCAAGCTCTTTGGTTCACCAGGTGGAGTATGATCCTAGAGGCCTTTGCACTGGTATCACATGGGCAACAAACGTAGGTCTCTTCATTATCTTTTGGGTCCTTTGCATTCTCTCTGCTTGAGTCCTGGAGCCTAGACAGTATCTGCCAATAAGCTCCCAGTAGGGAGTTGTTACAGGTGCACCCTGTAGTCCAGAGATTACCAGACATGCATCACACTCTTCCATGCAGAGTGCTCCTAGCTTCCAGATCACAGAAATTAAATGTCTCACTTTGCATGTACTGAAGCAAAGCAATCAGAATAAGAAACTGCCAGCTGGCCTGTGTGGAACTAGGAAATGGTGCTTTAGCATTCAAACACTGCAGGGCCTGGGATCAGGTCCATATCCAAGGGATTCTGATGGCATCTCAGAACTCTTGTTCTTTTGTGGAAGCAAGAATATCAGTGCTCCAGGTTCTCAGCAGGGGTTGTGGGTTTTTTGGAAACAAATGTACAATCAAGGCACATACTACTGTTGAGAGGAGCAAGAAACATAAATGAAGCCACAGCTGGCTTGTCAGCTTTAGTTTCCATGTTGCAAAATTGCAAGGACTTGTACAAACACTAGTAGTATAGCACAGGTGTAATGAAGAGATCTTCCTCACTTTTTAATACTTTCTACTTATAGTGGAGTGCACGGATTTGGCTTCCTCAGTTCCTGCAACCCAGCCAGCATCCCAAAGCTGGGGATCTCTAACTCCTCCATGACCTTCTCCTGGGGCACTGGCCAAGCTCTGCATCATTTCTCAGATTTTTGTTGCTGGCAGACAATAGTTTGAAAAGTTCATCAGCTGTGGGAACAGCATCAAGCTGCTGTGTCCCTGACATTCTTTCAGAGTGGGCAGACTTCCTTCCCCTGAAGAGATATTACAAAGGAGCTGAAGGTCTCTCCAAAGGTGAATGGAAGGACTAAGGGAACAATGAGGGAATTGACATGCAAGCCACAGATGTGTCCACAGAGGGTTAAGTTTTGACTCATGCTTAGCTCTCCCTTTTTCAGAGCCCATGACAGGAGACATAGGGGGACTTAGACACCTCAATTCAACATTCAGGCCTCTCTAGCATGTGCAAACCCCCTGACTTAATCCTGTAAGCATGATAGTGTCCATTGCTCATCATGTGCACAGCCCCGTGCATCCTCACACCAACCTGCTCGGCATCTGTCTCATGCCAAAGCTCCAACATGGGCAAGGTTGCTTCTCATACCTACATGGCCTAATTCAGTGTGCTCAAACATCTCATCCCTCACAGAACGCAGCCGGAAGAGATTTCTCTCATACATTTTACATGATGGTCCAACATTTAGGATATTCATCTGGGATGAGGGAGACCCCCTCCCCCAATTCTGCCTTACTTCCTGAGGGAGCTTAAACCTAGTACCTCCCAGGACCAGGCCCTAACCAACCAGCAGTGGGGTACTCTCTGAGGAGGGCTCTGTCACTCTCTCTCTTGCTATAGCT
This sequence comes from Caiman crocodilus, assembly GCA_030014935.1. Taxonomy (NCBI): domain Eukaryota; kingdom Metazoa; phylum Chordata; order Crocodylia; family Alligatoridae; genus Caiman; species Caiman crocodilus. Next base: position 731,565 of record JAGPOW010001764.1, on the reverse strand, counting down.
GTTCCCCCTGGTGTAAAATACTTAAATGTTCTTTGAGCAGGGGCTAAAAGCCAAGCCTCCACACCCTGGTCCTGTGCATATTTAATTATGCCCTGTGGAAGACAGCTGCAAGGGAGCAATCAGGGGTATCTGACCTCAGAATATTCTGTGAGGTGGGATCTGGGCACTTTCCTGGCAGCTTCCTGTTCTGATCCCCTCCTGCAGGGAAGAGCTTTGAACCTAGATTCTTTCACATCCTGCATGAGGATCTGACCCACTATGCTGTTGAGGAAAGGGGGAAGGCTCGCTACTGTGTTTTAAAACAACCTACTATTTTTAGACGCTTAGTTCTAGGAATGGGTTTATATCCATGAACTCTAGCAGAGATTTGGGGGGGGGGGGAAATATGTGTGTATGTGCGTGTGTAGCATTTACTATAAGCTTTTCTTCACAAACCTTAAACCACATATAAAGCCTATGCACCTGTTACAATAAACACATCTGCAGACCCATCCACAGTCCTTTCCCTAGCCCAATCACAGGGTCTTAGTCCTAATCCTGATGTTGGGGTTTACATTCATGGTTCGTTCACTGCATTGTCAGTGTTGCTGTTGCTTCCACTGCTGCTGCTGATACTGAACTCTAGAAGAGATAGTTATCTGCCTTCAGCTGCAATGTCTAAGTCCCCAAGAAAAAATGGGGGTAAGGAACACCCCTTTCAGCATTTCCTACTAGCTAGAGCTGTGTGAAACAGCAGCGCTACACTTTGACTTCCACTTCAGCGGAGCAGTGTTTCATTTTGAGTTTTGTTTTATTTTGAAAGCACTGTGGCATTTCCTTTTGTTGAAGCAGTTTTGCTGCTTTGACAGTTTCGACGTTTTGCCCATGGGCTATAATGGGAAAGCATAAAACAGCCTATAACTTTGTCATTTCTTTCCTAATTCTGATGAATTTTGCAGGGATGGTAGCCCCTTATAAGGGCATGAAGCCTGCCAAGTTTCAAGGAGATAGGTGCAGGGGTTCTAGGAAACTGCACCTCAAGCTGCTGACAAACAGGATCCTGAGAGCAGGAGCAGTGTCCTGTGATCTGGAAGGCAGATTGGGGGCCTGCACCCCTGGAAGGAGTCTGGCAGAGCCCCCACAGCCCTCCCAGGGGTGCAGTTGGGCTGCTCCTGCCACCTGGGACCCAGCGCTGAGGAACTGAGCCCAGCTTGGGGAAGTACCTCCTGCTATCCGGTTTAGTTCCCAGTGGTTTGCAGCATGAGAAACCTCAGCTGGGCTGAGTTTCCCTGTGCTGAGGATGGAGCCTGGTGGGGCAGGTGCATCCCCCGGCTGAGCTGAGTTCCCCCATACTGGGGATGGAGCCTGGCTGGAGAAGGCACGTCCTCCTGCTGGGCTGGGTTCCCCAGTGCTGGGAGATGAGCCCAGTGGCAGGAGGTGCTTCCTCCTGCTGGGCTCAATTCCTAGCAGCTTGCAGCCCTGGGGAACTCTACCTGGTGGGGGGAAGTGCCTCCCGCCACTGGGCTCAGGCTCCAGTGGCTCGCAATCTCATGGAACTGAACCTGATAGTGGGAGGCTCAGCTCATCGTCGACTCTGCCCACGTTTCACCACCGGGCTGAGCTCCATGGGGCTGGTGGAGCTGCTTGGAGCAGTCTTGGCTCTCCCCTGTCTCTCACCACATGGTTGCTGCCTGGAGTCCCACCAGGCCTCCCTGACCCTGGCAGAGTGCAGTTTTAGTGTTCATGCCCAGAACCTGGGGGCTTCGCCATAGACCCAGCCCATACCTCCAAGTTCATCCTGGCACGAGAGCTCAGTAGGGACATGTTCTTCCCCTGCTGCCTGGAGATGCAGTGAGTGCCCCCTCCAGCTCTCAGAGTGGGGCAGTAACTGGTTTTAAAAAATTGAAGAGAAACAGCTGCAGATGGAGTGAGGAGGGTGGCACTCAGCACATTTGCAGGTGGAGCTTGTGGCACCCTAGGAGCAGGAGGTTCACCTTGAGGAACACCAGCTGCTCCACCAAAGCAGGATCCAAGCAGGTGCGGTGGGGTGTGACAATGTCCCCAGCAATGCTAAACACCCTCTTGCTCAGAACACTGGTTGGTGGACAGGAGAGATGTTCCCAGGCAACTGTGGCCAAATCCTGCCACATCTAGTTATGGCTTGCCCAGTAGGCCAAGGGGTCGTAGTACAGTGGCTCCACATCCTTGGTGAGATAGGTAGCCACCAAAGCCTCGGCACTACCTGCCTGAGGCTGGGGTCTGGTGCATCTGGACCCAGCATTGAAGCCATGCCCACGACCCACATTGGCAGCGGCTGGCATGGAGGAGACTGGCTGATGCTGGTGCTGGGAGTGCTGTCACTAGAAAGTGGATTCCCCTCTTACATATCCCCTTGCCACTTCCCTTCTGTCTCCCTGACTCTATTGACCAGCACCTGCATCCAGTGATCAAGGGTTTTGGTACTGCCAGTGAACATGCTCCCTTTCACCCTTGAGTCACACACGCCCACCAGCATGTGGACTGTACTGGACCACAAGGGATCAAGCTGTCTCCTGATGCCCTCCTTCAGCCACCTCACCAGTGCCTGCACATCTGGTGACAGTGGCTTGTCCCAGCCAGGAATATTGATCCCCTGGAAGCTCTCCATTTGGTTCTGAAGTTTCCTCACTATAGAAAACACCTGGCTAGGGAGGGTATCACCAGCACTGAGGGTCTCAGTGGCCTCAAGGAAGGGCTTGAAGACCATCAAGATTTGGGAGATGGTATCCCAGTCAGCTCTGTTAAAGGGTCCACTGATCCCAATTTCCCCAAGCAATCTCTGCTGCTTCACCAGACTTTCCAGCATCAGGTATGTGGAGTTCCACCAAGTCTCCACATCCTGCATGATTTTGTGCTGTGGGATGCTCAGCTCTCCCTGTTTCTCCTGCAGCATCTTACCCCTCTTGATGCTGCAGTGGAAGTAGCCTGCTACCTTCCTGCATTGTGAAATGAGCTGGGTGATAGTGACAGCACTATCACTGGCAGCCCGGTCCCCCGCCAAGACATCCCTGACTATGAGGTGCAGCCTGTGTGCCACACAGAGGATGCCAACCAAGTTGGCATCACAAACAGCCTTTACCATATTAGCCTTGCTGTCAGTGACCATGAATCCACGGGTGAGCTCACTCTGCCCAATGAGCCACCCTTGTACCATGCAGTTCGTGGCCACCATGATCACCCTCGCCGCGTGGAACTCATCCAACACCTTGGCTTGAAGGAGAGCCCACCAATGGCCTGACTAGTTGCACCAGTGCCCTGTGAGGGAGAAGGAGATATGATTGCTACCCTGGCTGCTCCAGATGTCAGAGGTGAAGTGCAAGGCTACCTGTGGCTCTGTCTTGCGCAGCTCCTCCCTCAAGTACTCCCTGCATGCCTCATACAGGGAGGACACCACTGTCCTGCAAAAGGTGACGTGTGTGGGCACTTGGTAAGATGTGGCCACAAGTGCCATGAGCCACCTGAACCCTGGCCACTCAATTAAGGAGAAGGGCTGGCTATCCAGAGTAAGCATCTCTCCAGTGCTCTGGGCAATCTCGCTCAGGCTTGCAACGCACTCCACTCTGTCTGCAGCTTTCCCCCACTGCTCCAGGGTGGCTAGCCTCTGCCTTGGGGGACAGGGGCTTTGGAGCAAGTGAGGGACTGGTGCCAGGTGGAGGACGAAGAAGGGAAAGGGGGTGCTGCCTCCTGAGATGCAGCAGCATAACTGTGGTCATGAACACCTCATGTCCCTGGTGGCTGGGGGTGGCATGACAAGCTCAGCTGGCAGTGGCAGGAGCATGGTGGCAGTAAGTGTGGAGCTGCCTCAGGCAACCGCTGCATTGCCGGCGGTGGGTGGGGGGAGGTTGGTAAGTGGCCAGCAGCAATCGTAGACTGCCCGTAGATGTTGCTGGCAGTGGGGGCGGGAGTGGCAAGCAGTGACTGGCTGCAGGTGCCACTGGCAGTGTCAGCAGAGCCTTTTTATAAGGGTGCACTGCCAAGCTTAGGGGGTGCTTGTGCACCCACGTGCATCCCCTACACATTGCCAGTAGCTGTGGTGGTAAAACGTTTCACCTCCTTGCCCTGGTTAATCTGCCTTTGACAGTGCTGACAGATAGCAAACCTAGGATCATCTGCCACTTCAAAATGCTCCCACACTACACTACTCCCCTACTTCTGGGTTGATGGTGGGGATCCTTTATTATCCTCCTCTTCAGCAGGCTGAGTCACAACAGCAGGAGGATCTGACTCAGCTGAGCCACTTGCCTGAGCCTCCACAACCTCAACCTCCTCTGAGGTGCTTTCTGGAGAAGGAGACCTGGGTCTAGGGGAACTTTGAGGTGTGTGGAGCACAAACTCAAATTCCCCCTCGGTCCCCAGAATTTCTTTTGCTAGGGTGCACAGGTCCCCTGGTTCCAGATCCAGCTCCTCCTCTGGTAGTGGGAGGTTCACGCTTGGAGATGAAATTGGGGTGAAGGAGATTGTTATTCTGCTGCTGGTGCCTATTTCTGGAGTTAGGGGAGGTGGTGCAGGAACAGGTACTGCTCCCACCTCCTTGCTTCCACTATCAGCAGAAGTCTCATGGCTGCCAAGAAAGAGGATGCATCTATGTTTGTGGGGGCGGGGACTTGCAGCTCTAGCTCTCCTCCTACCCCCTCTAGCCCCTCTCCCTCCCTTGCCAGAAGACCAGGCACCTGACTTTCTAGCATGCTTCATATTAATCTTTCTTGTGCTGGAAAATGTGTCTGTGTGTAACTAATATGTCTTCTTCTCTGATATATGACTGACTGTCTGACTTATTCTGTGCTGTGTTTTGTTTACTGTTCTGTATTGTTGTGTAGTGTGTCTAAAATATCTATTCTTTTCTTCTTCTTTTTCTTCCTCTTCTTCTTTTTCTTTCTCTTCTTCTCCCTGACTTGTGTGAATCTGTATCTGACTTGTGTGAATTTGGCCTTACACCAGAGTAAATGCATGTATAGATATGCCCCCTGAGGCTGAGATACTTACAGTGTGCCTGCCCGCTGCAGTGGTCAAATAAGCATGAAGTAGCTGCCTAGTCTGAGCCTTTGGTACTGTACATGCACCCTGCTGTGGACACTCCATTGAATGGCACTGCTGGGCTCCATGTTCACTACTTTGTGGTCACCCCAATATGCTCAGTGTCCAGGCTCTGCCTGATGGCAGGCCCTCAGGCCCCTGTTGGTTGAGAGTTTTGTGATGGTCTGTTTTTTCCTCAGTGATCAGCACCAAGTATAAGGGGCTTGGGGTTTTTTTTTTTGCACTATGTGTGTGTGTATATATATATATGTATATACACACACATATGTATATGTATAAATAAATATGTATATAACTCCACCTCCAACACTCTGCCAACTGGTCCTTGTGGTTCATTTGGCATCTCAAAGCACACTAAAAACCTGTTACACAGTTTGCACCACACAACCATGCACCTATCCCTATACCTGTACCCCCACTCACCAAGTATAAGGGTTCTGCATGGGCACCAAGTTAAGGATGCTGTTGCTGACCATGAGATGAAACTGCCCTTTCCTCCCCTCCCAGAACTGTTTTCCCTTCCTGAGGGTGAGCCTGACTGGAGAGGCCCACAGGGCTTATTCTCACTCAGTCCCTGTTTGTGGCAGCATCGCAGTTGGGGGTCAGGTCCACAAAACTCCAGATAATCTAGTGCCATCTCCCCTTTCTAGCATGAGCTTGTCCCCAATGCCTGTCCACTTCTCCCTCTTCCACCATCCATCAACCCCAGCAAGCGAAACCAAGTTGTGCAAGGGGACTGAGTCCTCCCACCCTGCCCCTTCCCAGCAGCAGTGATTATGCTAATGGATTCTTTGGCTGAGTTCCGGCTCTGGCAGGCAGGATAGAAGTGAGAATTGGAGCTTCTTTGTTATGTTGTGCACTCCAGCTAATTACTCTCTCATCCTCAGCCAGAGGCGCTTTGGCACTGCAGGCAGGAGGAGGGAGTGTTTCTCTTCACAGTGACCTTGGTCACCCTCCTGCATTAGAACATTGCTATTGCACTGCCTTGCTGTTTAACAGGATGTCTCTATGGAAACAGGAATAAACAGCAGATAATAGCCCTCAGCCTCTGAGCAGCATTTCAGCTTGGAGAGTGAGAGGGAGCACATTTCTCCGTCCAGCCTGCCCAGCTCAGCAGAGGTATTTCAGGAGGTAAGTCAGCAAAGCTGGAGCCCCGGTGGGCTGCTTCTGTTGCGGGAAAGGAAGCAAGGAGGCTGGTGTGGGGGAGGTCTGCACTGGCTGCCTGAATTGGCATCTCTAAGGAGCAACTGGGAATGCATAACAGAGCAGCGTGCAGTGCTGGTGGAACATGTCCTGCATATCCAGGGGGGTCATCCCTGGACAGAGCACAGCACTTGCGCAGGGGATGGGGGGAAAAGGAATGGAACTCGCCTACCTCACTCTGAGTGTGCTGCTTCTAGGCATGCTGAGGAGGAGGCTCTGATTACTTGTTCAGGTAGGAAGGGAGGACCCATCCTGAAGCATAGGCTGGCTGGGTACTCTCCTGGTCCAGTGCGGGGAGCTAACTTCGGGGTGGGGTGCTCCATGCTGGCCACTAAAGCAGAGTCAGAGGTGATTTAAGTGCATACCCTGAAGCTAGTTATGGTACCAGAAAAGAGAAATGCACACATGACAGAACCACCATACCATACATGCATATTCTCCATGCCTCTTTCACACATACACGCGATACATATATTTGCACACATTTGTATACCCCTCATATGCTGATCACTCTACACATACGTACATACTATATGCCACTACACATGAGTATGGGCATATATATATGCACACCTTACACAAACAGGCACTCTAAAACAGCACTGTCCATCCATGTCTCAAGGTATTTTGCAAAGGAAGGGAAATCCATTACCTCTACTTCACCAATGAGACAAAGAGAAGGGATGTGAGCTTTCCAGAGCCAGAAACAGAAGCCAGATCAATCCAGCAGAATCCTCTTGCATGTAACCCTGAATCCACAGCTCAGACATATGTATACAGATGTGCCATTCTCTATCAAGTTACCTGTAACCTTCAGTGTTTATAGGCTGCCCAGGCTTTCCGAGGGTGGGTTCTGTTGTTCAGACTAGTCAAGTGATTTGTAGCTCTCCTTTAAGTCATGGGCCAGGAAAGCAACCTGCCTCAGGCACTGTTGTGATTCCTGCTTGCGGCATCCCAGGAACTGCAGTCTCTGCTGCTCTGGGCCCCACCCTGGGCACTGCAGCCTGCACAGCCCTGGGCTCTTCTTCCATCTGGCTCTGTGAATTCATTTCAGATGCCCTGGAGTGGAAAGCAGTGACTGTGGAATGGGGCAATGGAAACCCCAGTCAAGTCTGCTCAGCATTGTCAGATGGTGCTGCCCCACCCTGCAGTGCTTAGGGAGTGTATGCTGCAAGGTTCCTTCAGTGCTGGCAACAATCACCTCCTACTAGTTTCCTGGGCACCCACTAGCAGCCCCCTAACAGCTTTCAGACCCCAATGTTCAGTGTCTGGAATTGGGAAGAGTTATGTTACCTGTAAAATGGACTGAACCAAGCACTGGTATAAGGTGGCAGAGAGACTGGGTTGGAGCACAAAGTCCTCCCTGTAGATAAGATGACAGTGGCAGGGCCAGCAGCTCTGGCACAAGGGCCCTAGCCCCTGCAATGGGATGCCACTTGACAGGAGAGTAAATAAGAAAGCATTCTGGGACCCTTCCAGTCGTGACTAGCCCAGGGGTAAGTCTGACACAGCAACAGTGAGACCCTGAGGACAATCTTATTGATAGAAGCATCAGGGGTAAAATATCTAGTTGCAGACTCTGGAAAATTAGATCCCAGTCCTGGCCCTCCTGTCAGCCTGTCCTCCTTCCACAGGTCTTGGGTGGGGCTTCACTTTCCAGACTATCTCTGAGCACTCTGGAGTCAGCTTGCTCAACACAGAAGGTAGAGCCAGGTGCTGTGGAGAATTGGAGGTTGCAGGACCTCCCAGTCCCTGTTGCTCCCTGCCACTCTCCCCCCAGGCCTGAAGGAGCTGTATTGCACTGAGCTGTGTGGGAGGGGTATGCAGTGTTCTGGGGAGGTCTGACATCATCTTGCCATTAGCTTGCTTGTAAGAGAACAAAGATACCTGCACTGCGGGGAGGGGATGTGTGTTTATTCATCTTAATGGGAGGGAGGATGCCAGTAGAATCAGTGCCCCTGTGGGAATGCAGAGCAGAGTGCAGAGAATGGTTGAGAAGCTCCCTTTGTCTGGGCTGGGATGCGCTTGGCTGGCAGGTTAATTGCTTGCTGCAGAGGCTGATTAATCATCTACAGCTGTTTGCTTCCATCACACTCCAAGAGGCTCCCCACTTGGGAGGCAAGGTGCTGTGCAGTCAGCCACCCTCTCACTATGTAGGAGCACTCTGGGCCCCACCCAGGCTCCAGCAATGGACAAGATGGAGAGACCCATCATTCTGGGCTGGGCCATCAGAGGGTTCGCTCCATGAAGTAGTGCTGGGTGCTGGGCTGGCAGCACACTTGTGTGTGTGTGTGTGGATTCATGCCTGTGTGCATGTGCCTGTGTGTAGGCATTTTCATGCATCTGTGTGCATGTTTGTATGTACAGGTACCTGTATGAGCCACTACACATTTCATATTGTGCTGCTTGTAAATCAAACTTGATTTATCCTCCAAAAGAACTATAAAAATTGCACCTGACTCAAACAACCCATGTTTAGGCCCCCGATGCAGTATTTTTGGATGTGCAGCAAAAGTACCGGATTGGATATTTTTCACCGGTGTAGTTTTTATTACAATATTTGAACGTGTTTAACCCTGTAGGTTCTTTTTTTTTGGTTATTTGATTCTCCTGTGGGAGTTTGTAAGAAAATGGCAGTTCAAGATCTTTATTTTTAGCTATCATTTTGTCTTCAGAGAGTGTGGAGCAGTTTTTCCTAAAATTGACCCTGAAAAATAGGAAATTGATTTATAATTGGAACAATATGGCAAGTGCCTCTGTATCTGACACTGGCTTCTGTTCTCTTCAATACCCTTATTGCCACCATTTACGTCTTCCTCAGTGGGAGCCTTGGTTCTGTCCCTCTGTCTGTGGGTTAGAAGATCAAAGGCTGGATAAAAGCTGGTTCCTGTCTCTGGAGAAGCTGCCCTTATGCTGGCAGCATTTTATGGGAGCTGAAGTGTGTCTGTCTTTCTATGTGGATTACTTACACATGCTAATAGACCAGTGACACCATGCTTCCCTCAGCAACAGTGTTCAAGCAGCACAGCCCTCTCCTAGCAACAGTCTCCAAGAAGTGCAACCCTCCCCTAGCAACCAACACCAAGCAGCACAAACTCTGGCCATCCCAGCAGCCAAGCACACAGCTTGTTTTTGTTTAATGTCAGTCTGTAACTAAGGGCTTGGGCCAGCCAACCTCCCAGCCCAACTCAGCCCATGCCCTCTGGGCCCATCCTGCAGGTGGGTGGGACCTGGCACAAAGCAGGAATGTAAGTGGTGTGCAGCAAGAGCCTTGCTGAGCTAGGGGATTTCAGAAGTGACCAGTGGTGCTTGTTGTCCACCTGGAGAAGCCCCAGCATGGACAAGATGGTTAGAAGAAACAGATCCAGCTCTTTGGAACATTGGCCCCTTCATGGAGGGCCAGGCAGGGACTATAACCTTAATTTCTGGAGTATTAGAAATGGCATGAAGTTTAGCAATGCAAAGTCATGCACTTAGGGACCAACAACAAGAACACTGGCTATCAGATGGAGGCCCATAAGCTGGAGGCAACAGAGGAAGAAGGGGACTTGCATGTCCCCATGAATTGTGCAATCGTTATACGTTGCCAGCATGATGTTACCAAGAAAAAGACTAATGCAATTCTAGGTAGTATGAAGCAGTGTATATTCTGTAGAGGTAAGGAAGTACTAGTTTCACTGTACAAGGCATTGTGAAGATCCCATTGTGTGTAGCTATGGTCACCAATGTTCAAGAATGATTCATTGAAACTGGAGCAGCTACAAAGAGAGGCCCCCTAATATGGCTAAGGGCATGGCGAACCAAAATTAAGAATAATATCCATTGATATCATACGATCACATGGATAGAAACTAGTTATGAGCAAAGTTAGATTGGAAACTAGAGGAAGTTTTCTAACTTACCAAGAACAAAGTTTTGGGATTGTTCTGGGGTGGGGACAATGTAACTGGCAGACAAAAAACTGGAATTTCAAGACAGAGCTCAGCATGTTTATAGATGGGATAGAAGGATAAGATGGAAGTGTTCTTGGATCAGTAATCAGCATGTGTAATATGTAGGCTCAAATATTTGCAATGCTCATGTTAAAGCTGAGATGTAAGTCTTTGTGCAGGGGTTGCCTGGTAATATCGTGCTTCAGGTCTTCTGCTGGTCACCTGTAGGAGCCATAAGGGAGTATTTTATCCCTCATGAACACTTTACTGGTTTACAGCTTTTTCCCCCAACCTTCCATTGCCACATTGGACATAGATCACAGCCAAGATGGGAGGTTTACCTGGGGTGTTGTGATTCTCCTAATGATGCTTAGAAACCTCTCAGGTATCTGGCTGGAGGGTCTTGTTCATGCATTAAGGAAAAATGAAATTGCCAGATTTGGTCCAGGAAACAATCCCTTCCTCCCCCCCCCACTCTCAGATGGAGAGGAGAAGGAGGGGAGGAAATTTGCCTTCCTCTAGCACAGTGATTCTCAGCCAAGGTGCTGTAGCATGCTGGGGTGCCACCAAGTCCTTTGAAGGGTACTTTGAATTGTGGGGAGATAAGTGAAGTCTGAGGAGATAAGCAGATATGGGCAAGTTCTGCTTTGTCCCTGCCTGGGCAACCCCGCACTCCCTGAGCCCATTGTTTTTGAAATTGGGTGCTACCCAATTCAGAAAAGCCGTGGAGAGTACTTTAGTTCAGTGAAGGGTGCCTTGAGTCCAAAAAGGCATCCCAAAGGTTGAAAATCATTGATACAGCATGAAGCATGAGGCGTAGGATTGAGCACATATTAATTAATTTTTTCTCTGCCATTTCAGTGACTGGGTACTAGTTGTGCCCTTGCTTACCTCCATGTACCTGTAGGAGGCCACAGGGTTTTTTGCAATCAGGACTCATAGTAGAGATTATATCTTTTATTAGACCAACAAGATTTTTTCCAAAAAAATGTGTTGGTCTAATAAAAGGTATAATCTCTACTACAAGTCTTGATTGCCTCTTCCTCTAGACCAGTATGGCTACAACCTGGATACCTGACATAGGGTTTTGTGGGGGTTGGTTTCATAACATGCTTTATGGTAAGTACTATATGATGGGTTGAATGGATGATTTTCAGGGTGCTCGATAACCTTCCATCTATTCCAGCTCTGTTTCTCCACCTCAGTCTGTCACCTCCACTCCAGGCCTTCAGGTCCTCCTTCTGTTCTAGCCATTGGTTGCCTTGTCCCAATGCAGTTCAGTCCTGCAAGGCTTTGCAGGATACAGAGACATAAGAGGCTTAGTAAGGTGCCTTGATGCATGCTAGCCGGTGCAATAGCTGACATGATTGCTGACATTTGCTTGGTAATGGACCCACTTCTGCTCCAACTCTGGCAGGTTGATATGGCTGGAAGCACTGACATGGAATCTCTGGAAGACAGCTTCCGGAAATTTGCCATTTATGGAGATACCAAAGCAACAGGACAAGAAATGAATGGGAAAAACTGGGCCAAACTGTGCAAGGACTGCAAAGTAACAGATGGCAAAAATATTACCAGCACAGATGTGGACATTGTCTTCTCCAAGGTGAAGTAAGTGGCTCTTTCACTTTCCTTGCCCTCCAGCTAGTCAGTAAAGGTGACTGGATACTTGGTGGGGAGCCCAACACTACTGTACTCAGTGGCTTTGGCTCAGGGCTATGGTTTCAAGAGAGGCATCTCCATTCCTGCTAGATTGCCCATTGTCATTCCTGCAAGGACTCTCCATTCCCTGTCAGACTCACCCCTGGGAAAGTGCCTTCAGGTATCCACAAAAGTGCTTATTGGAACTCAGGTACCAGCCACAGCAAATTATCTATCATGGAAATGAATTAAAATAGGTGAATCCCAACACATCATCCCAGGTTCAGCCATGGCTACACCTCCGCTATTGCTATCAGAGGTTCCTGAGCACACAATACTGCTTCTCTGGCTCTCAGGCCCAGGCTCTAGTCACTAGCCTGTTCCCCCAGCAGAAGAAAAGCGGTGGATTTCTTTGTGTCTGTCTTTAGGCAAACCCTGCCAGCACATGCCCTGACCCTGCTCTGGGGAGTCCCTTCAGCTGCCCAGGCAAGGGGCAGGGATTCCTGCTGCCCATCTGTATTGGAGGAGCTCCTCCTGTTAGCTTCTTGACTCAGGAATGCTGGCTGCTGAGGAAAGCCTTTCATGGATTCTGCCCTGGAGGGAACATCATTCTGGCTCCAAGAAGGCTGTAGTAGCAGCAGCCCTCAGTAGCTCAGCTATGGCCACTGGCTTCTAGGTAACCTGCTGGAACTGCAGCAGTCCCTTCCAGTCAAGTCAGGGTACCCTGCTCCATCCTTTATTTTGCTTCTATCATGTGAAATCCTACCAGAAAGTCCAGCTCTTCTTCTTCCCAGCTGCCCTCACATTTCCCTAGTGGTGAGACTTTGACCACTTTTTTTGCCAGGCGGATATTCCTGCTCATAAAGCATTTAATAAGGTGTATTTTTGCTGATGCTGAGGATACAAAGAGCACATGGGAAAGGGAGTGGCTGAAACAGTGATGTTGGGCCTCCTCACATTTGTGCCTGATTGTGTGACTCAGGTCTCATCAAAGAAGAGGTTAAAGCCTGCTAGGGACAGGCTCCCATGGGCTCATCCTACATAGTACTGGATGGCAGCAGCCGGACCTCCACGTCCAGACTAACCCTGTATTCCTGCCTGCCTGAGGAGACATTGTACTGCTGAGGGAGGTGCTTCTTCTGTGATGTGAGCTGCCAGCTCTCAGCATTATTATGGGTGAAATACGAGTCTTCACCAGCCTTGAGATCCTTCCCTTCCTGTCCTAGGTGGGTAGGTGATAGTAGAGTGGTCAGGTTCCACCCCAAAGGTAGCTGCATTTCAGGGGTGGATAAGTGATCTCAGTGTAGCTACTTCAGTAAGTGATACTAGAGGAATGTATGGGTCAGCAGGTTATTCTTTCTCCCCAGAGACCATGGCTGTGGAGAGGTATGCTGGAGTCAGGGCAGTCCATGCCCAGCTGGGATATAAGGTCCATTTGTAAGTGCAGCCCCAGTGTCTGTCTTGCATGGGCTGCAAGTCTACTGAGCTGTGTGCAGTGGCTCACTCTCCAGCCCTTGTGCCTTTCAGAGGGAAGACAGCCAGAGTCATTACTTATGAGGAGTTCAAGAAGGCCCTAGAAGAGCTGGCTCCAAAACGATTTAAAGGCAAGAGCAAGGAGGAAGCGCTTGAATCCATCTGCCAGCTGGTGGCAGGGAAGGAACCGGTCAATGTGGGCATCACTGTAAGTGATTGGTCCTCTGGGCATTTGAAGTGGGAGTGTAGGCTGCAGGGCTGAGAGCTCAGGACACAGGGGAGGGAGGGAAGCTGAGTCAAGGAAGGTGCAAAGGTTCCTCTGAGTCTGTCAGGGTCCAATTAAAGGGAGACTCTGACAACATGGGGTGCTAGGAGAACACAATTTATTGGGATAGTCCAGGTACCAAGGAACCTGGAGGGGTAAAGGGCTGGGGTAATGAGGTGGCCCAGGGGCCCTGAGTGGTGGGAGGCAACATAGGGGAATCCTATAGCGGTCTGAACAATTGATGACAGTGTGCAATCCAGGAGCATATAGAGGCTCCTAGAAGATTAGATCTGCTTCTCTGTGTTTGAACATTCAAATCTTCCCCGCTCATGTTCTTGCTGGCAGAAAGCCACGACTGGAGGAGCAGTGGAGAGACTGACAGACACATCCAAGTACACAGGCTCACACAAGGAGCGCTTTGATGAGAGTGGGAGAGGCAAAGGCAAGAGCGGGCGGGAGAACATTGTGGACACCAGCGGCTATGTGAGTGCCTATAAGAATGCAGGCACCTACGATGCCAAAGTGAAGAAATAGGGACAGTCACAAATGACACTGTCATGCCCAGGTCTCAGGCACTCTCTTTTGGGCCTCCAATCACATCAGCCTCTGAAACCTGCCATATCAACACAGGCACTCCAGGAGCCTGTGCTGGATCCCACTCCTAGTCACAAAATCCCAGGCTGAAGGGAAAGACTGTCACCAAGAGCTGATGTGTTTAGAAACTGACCTGGCTTTGCACTTTGCCCCAGCATTACATTAACCCCAGATGTATTGTGAGTCATGTCCTATCAGCTAGCACTAACAAGACCACCTCCCCCTACCTTCTGCAAGGTGTTGCATCCCTCCTGCTAGCACTGATGCCTCTTTATCCCCATAGACCCCCACAGGCCACCTTGCTTTTTCTGCTCACCCATAATAAGGCCCTCCCTACCTCATTTATATTCTTCAGGGCATCCTTAACATCTCTCCAGACCTCACAGGGTGGCCATATATCCCTCTCTAGTTACAATGAGGCCTTCTTTTTCCCATGCCAACGGGCTCCTGCACACATATCTCCCCCTTATGTGGAGTGCTTCTCCCCATTGTGGTCTGCTTTTTCTCCTCATGCTTGTGTAGTTGAACCTTCATCAACTCATGTCTCTTCAGTTAAGATTAATGGTGGCTCTTCCCTTTGCAGGTATAACACTCATTAATGGTAGAGGCCCCTTCCTGTGTGGGGGCACACTTAACTTACCAGCATTATTGGGTCCTGCATGCACTTTCCTTGCAGAACTGTCCTGTCCTCTGTTTCCAAGTCACCCCTCAGTCTCTTTATGAGGCCTTCAGCATCCACAGGCTACATCTTCCTGTGCACCATCCTGATATGCATACCCCCAGTGGAGAAGCCAAAGCCAAAGGACTTCCTGCAGACCTACTCTGTAACCTAGCTCTGCAATAAACCTTCCCATTTTGTACTCATGGCCCCTGTGATTTTTATGAGGGAAACAGTAATAAGAGCAACTCAGGAAACTGATGGCTGAGGGAGACAAGGGTGGCTTTCTTTCTCGGGATCAGATCAAATAGCTCATTCAGCTGACCTGGCTCTGAGTCAGACTCCAGGCCAGCTGTGGCATGGATCTTGGACCCATCACCTCATGACTCTGGCAAGCTGCTGACTGTCCATGTGGCCCAAGGTTGCCTGGGCAACCAAAGAGAGACATAAACATTCAGCCCCCTGGCTCCAGCTGCTGCAGTGTTTGCAACCAAATACACAAGCTCTTGGTAACACTCGCTGGGGACAGCTCTTAAGTGGAACTGCATACTGCTGTGGCCACAGCCCAGCATCTTGCCTAGCTAGCACCCAAAGGCCTCCTAGTTGTAGACCTATGTGCTTACATTCACTGAGGGCAGTGCTGGAATTGCCCTAAGGGTAGGTCTCTTCTGGAATAGGTGGTTAGGAGAGCCCAGGGCACAAGGACTTAGGTGCCCTGATGCAGAGCGCTGCTAATTTTGAGGTAGCTGGCCCTAGGAGTGGAACGCACAGCTCTGAGGTGCAAGGCTCTCTCTGCACAGCCTGGCGAGAATCAGGTACCTCAGAAGGGTAAAGTCACATACTAAGCAAGGAACTATTTAATCAGGCCAGCAGGAAGTAGTGAGGATAGGGGCATGACTGAAATCCTGGTCTCCCCTGGGCATAGGTGCCTGACATCATCCAGGATCCATAGCCCAAAACCCTCTATTGAAGACTGGGGTCTATATCCTTTTTTTCAAAAATGGAGCAGGGTATTGTATTCTCTTACAATACACCTGAGAAGAAGCAGCAGTTCCCTTTTTTTATATAACCACTTGGTGAGCAGAAAATACTGTCAATGACATCCTCTGCTATAGGGTGTTCAAACCCTCATCTCCCACATGGCAAGGAGTGCCCTTGCCACCAGCTGATAGGCTATTTTAGGGTCTAGGGATAAGCTAGGCGCTGAAATGGTTGGCCAGGTCAAGACCAAGGTGATTCTGGGTACATGGAGAAGTAGATCATCAGGTGCTTGAAGAACTTCAAAGTTAAAAACTGGGATGGCCAGAGAGTTTAGATACTTTCAGGCCTGGGTGGCAGCTGCATGAGGGTTTTGAGAGGTGCATTTGAGGTGCCTAAATTCTGCCCATGTCCTACCTCAGCGGGCTAACTCCATTCCTAGCTTTGGGTCCCCAAGCTTATGTTTTCACCTGCCAGTGCTCCAGGAGATCCATGCAGACCACCAGATCCTGACAGGGAAAGCCAACCAGCTAGTTATCATGGTGGCCATTTTGACCCTTGTCAGTACTGATTCTTTTCTCATCCCATCTCCCTTCTCTTTCCTAGCTGGGGGTTTACACCTAAATAGGAACCAGGTTTATCCACTCAAAACCATTCTGCCTAGCCACAGCCCAAATGACTTTGTGGATGTGGGGAGACCAGTGGATGTGATATACCTTGATTTTAACAAGGCTTTTGATGTAGCCTCCCACAACATTCTCACAGGCTAGCTAAAGAAGTATGGGCTGGATATATTGGCTGTAAGGTAGATAGAAAACTGGCTGAAGCATCAAGCTCAAAGAGTAGTAATCAATGGCTCAGTGTCTAGTTGCAGGCGGTATCAAGTGGCGTGCCCCTGGGGTTTTGTTTAATGTCTTCATCAATGGCCTGGAAGATAGCATAGAATGCACAGTCAGTAAGTTTACAGATGACACCAGGGTGGGGGGGAGTAATACGTAGGTTGGAGGATAGAGCTAGGGTTCAGAGTGACCTACAGCAGGGGTTCTCAATGCCTGGGCTGCAGTGGGTTGTCTGACAGTCCGCAGCATGGTCCTCTGCTGAACCAGAAGTGGCCGCAGATTGACAAACCATGGCCCCTAGAGCTGGACGGAGAGGCCACAGCTCCTTCTGCAGGGCCTGCAGCAGCGCAGGGTTTACCTACACTCCTCCTCTCCCCGCCCAGGGTGGTGGGGGTATCCTTACCTTTCGGCCGGAAATTGAGAGAGTCCAGAGGAAAGCCACATGCACAATCAGAGGGCAAGGGAATAGACCTTCTGAGGAGAGGCTGAGAGCCACTGGACTCTTCAGCCTAGAGAAGTACAGGCTCAGGGGTGACTTGGTTGCTGCTTATAAGTACATAAGGGGTGTGCATCAGGATCTGGGGGAACATCTGTTCACTAGAGCATCCCAAGGGATAACAGAGGCTAATACTCATAAACTCCTACAAGACCGTTTTAGGCTGGACATAAAGAAACATTTCTTTACTGTCGGAGCCCCCAAGGCCTGGAATTGACTCCCTCCAGAAGTGATGCAGGCACCTGCTCTGGACTCATTCAAGAACCATTTGGATGCTTATCTTGCTGGGATCCGTTGGCTCTAGCTGACTTCCTGCCCTTGGGGCAGGGGGCTGGACTTGATGATCTTCAAGGTCCCTTCCAGCCCTAATGTCTATGAAACCAATGAAATTCCAGCCGCGGTCAATTGTGACTGCTGGTCTGCGGTTTGCCAGGCCACAGCCTAAAAACTTTGGGAACCCCTGACCTAGACAAATTGGAGGATTGGGCCAAAACGAAATATCATGAGGTTCAATAAGTGTAAAGTCCTGCACTTAGGATGGCACAATCCCATGTACCAGTACAAGGTGGGGGCTGAATATGAGCCAGCAGTGTGCCCTCGTTGCCAAGAAGGCTATTGGCATAGTGGGCTGCATTAGTAGGAGTGTGACCAGTAGGTCAAGGGAAGTGATTATTCCCCTCTGTTTAGCACTGAGGAGGCCACAACTGGAGTACTGTATTCAGTTTTGGGCCCCTACTACAGAAAGGATGTGGACAATTTGAAGAGAGTCCAGTGGAGGGCAATGAAAATGGTGAGGAGGCTGAGGGACATGACTTCTGAGGAAAAACTGAGGGAACTGGGCTTATTTAGTTTAGAGAAGAAAAGATTAAGGGGGGATTTAATAATAGCCTTCAACTACCTAAAGTGGGGTTCAAAAGAGTATGGAGCTAGACTGTTCTCAGTGGTGGCAGATGACAGAACAAGGAGCAACAGTTTCAAGTTGCAGCAAAGGAAGTTTAGGTTATATATTAGAAAGAGTTTTCTCAGTGGAAGGGTAGTAAAGCTCTGGAACAGGTTACCCACAGAGGTGGTAGAATCTCCATTCTTGGAGGTTTTCAAAACCCAGCTAGACAAAACCTTGGCTGGGATGATCTAGTTGGGAATGGTCCTGCTTTGAGCAGGAAGTTGGTCTAGATGACCTCTGGAGGTCCCTTCCAACCCTAACTTTGTATGATTCTAAATGGGCCTTCTTATCAGTGCTTCTGGTAGGGTGTGATATATCCCAGCTCCTCAATATACAGAAATAGCCTTTAATCCTAAAACCCCCAAAATACTTGCTATACCAGGGCTGGGCAAAATATGGCCCATGGGCTGGATCTAGCCCACCAGCCCATTCCATCTGACCCACGGAGCCTCTAAAAAATTTAGAAAATTAATTTTTATCTAACCCTCACTGCCTGTCAAAGATGACAGGCAGACAGCAGCAGCAGGACCCAGCAGGAGCCTATGGCTGAGCAGCAAGGCAAGCCTGGTTCCACCTGAACCCTAACCCCTACTTCCCCCCCACCCTTCAGCCCCTAACCAGAAGCCTCTGTGGCTTCTGGCCTCACAACCCTGTCGAGGTTTCCCCACACCCTCCGTCCAAGTGGAAAATAAGGTAAGATTGGATAGAGGGGAGAGAGGGGGACTGCTGGCACAGCACAGGGGCCGGGAGCACTATGGTACTTCTGAGGCCAGTCTGGAAGCAGGGGTGGGAGGTGGAGGGAAGCTGCTGCAGCAATGAGGTGGGGCACAGGGAAAAGTGCGGGGACGGGTGGAGGCCATGGGGAGTGGCAGCAGCACACACCACTCAGCTGCTTCTCCTCACTGGTGCCGACCTGGCTGGGCCCATCTTGTCCCAAGCAGCACACAACAAAGCAGTGGCTGGGCTGACTTTGCTGTGTACCACTCGAGACGGGATGGGGTAGGCCCAGGCGGGTTGGCACCGACAAGGAAAAGAGGGTACTCAACTGGCTGAGCAGAGTGCCACTCAGACCAGCCTGGCCTGGCCAGAGCGGCGTGCAACTCAGCCATGTCTTCCCTTCCCTTTGCTGGCCTGTCCCAGCTGGTCCCAAGCAGCACGCTGCTTAGCCACCACTTCTGCTCACCAGTGCCAACTTGGCCAGGTCTGTTGCATCCCGAGTGGCATGCAGGGAAGCAGTGGCTGGGTTGGCTTTGCTGCGTGCTGCTTGGGATGGGATGGGATGGAATGGAGCTGGCTGTGTCAGCACTCGTTAGAAGCAACGGCTGAGCCGTGTGACGCTTCCCAGCAACACTCAGGACGGGTAAGCACCTGAGAGGCAAAGCAGCACACAGCTCAGCTGGCTCAGTTGCCGTGTCGTCTCACCAGTGCTGACCCGGCCAGGCCCGTCCCATCCTGAGCAGCACACAGCCCAGTCGCTGCTTCCCTGGGTGCTGCTTGGGATGCGGCAGATCTGGCCAAGTCAGCACAAGGGAGGAGAAGTGGCAGCTGAGCCATGTGCTGCTTGGGACCAGACAGGCCAGGCCGGCGGAGCTTTGTGCAGCTGTTCTCAGAGCCCCGGGGGCCACTGCCATGGCTCGCAGGACTCTGCCCCACTCATGCTGTGCCCAGTGTGCACAGGGGCTGAGCCAGGAGCTGCCCAAACCCAGCTTACTGCCCCTGCCAGGCAGCATCTTCTCACGGGCAGAGCAGTTGCACCCCATCCCACGGAACTGTATGGGCCAGGCCAGGCTCCACTTTGGGTGGTGGTCAGGGCCCAACTGTGGCCCAAGTCTGCAGATCTCTGAGGCAGCCCCCACTCCCCGCCAGGCTGCCACCTTCCCAGGGGCCTGGCCAGGCTGGCCTACCTGCAGTGCCTTCCCCTGCACCTCTCTCTCTCTTTCCCTCTCCCTCCTTCTTCCCTCCCTCTTCTTTCTCCCCTCTCTCCCTCTTCCCTCTATGAAATTTCATTTATTGTCACCAGGGTTAGAATTTTTAGAAAACTTGGTATTTACCATAAAAAAGCAATGTTTATGATTATTAACCATATTAATATGCAGTGCATCCTGCCATATGTCCCCCACCCCAGTTCTGTTTTTCTGACATGCCGGCACTCCCACACCTTAGAAGGTAGACACTGTGGTTTTTTCAACAATCTGGCCAAAAAATGTTGCCTAGCCCTGACACAGGCCATGTGACAGAGCATAACTCCCAGTTCCAAGGCCATGCTACCCCCTCCCAAAAGGAATACTTCCGGGGCAAAGGGAGGGACTTTCGGTGGCAAAAGGTAAGGCTTAGGGGGTGGGGCTTCTGGCCACAAGATGGTGACCAGGGGGTGGGGCAACTGTCAAGGGGTGGGGCTACCCATGTGGCCCTCGACAGCTCACCAAAACACGTGAAGTAGCCCTCCAGCTGAAATAATCGCCTGCCCCTGTGCTATACTGACAAGGACTGACCTTTGCTCTCCCTGGCCCTGCGCTATTCTTGCTCTGTTTGCCATTTGGCAGCCCCTAGGCTGTTGAGCATTGGCATGGAGGCCAATGGAGGTCCCCCGGTACTCCCCACCATCAATGGATGACTGGTGATCAATAAACACCAACCCCATCAAAGCCTCCAGAGCCATCAGTGCCATCAGTAAAACATCTTTACAGTGAATCCTACAGACATCACATACTCAAGAAATGGCCACTCTGAAGGAGACATTTTATGTTAATCCAGTGTGCACAGCATTTTTCCCCTGACAGAAGGGCAGCCTCTCCAGATTGTTTGATAAAGCTGCGTCCTTGTGCAGTTCTCTCCGGGGACGGCTAGGCCGTGCTGACAGCGAAGTTCTGCTGCCATTTCCCAGTTTGGTTCCTGTCCTCTAGTTCATAATCCCTCCTCCCCCATGCCTGTGGTAAGGTGCACAGGTTGTATATAAACATGGCTTTCAGTGTTCAGGCACAAGCTCATCCAGCTGGACAGACTGGCACAAACACTAGCCTGGAGCTGACCTGTTTCACACATTTTTTTTTGTCTGCATTAATGGAACATCAGATCATGCAAGGCTGCTAGCCAGGAGCACAGCCTGGTCTGCACCTCAAAACATGGGCATAGAGATAAAATACAACATGTTCAGCTTTGAGAAGTGTGTGTTGGGGAGGGTAGCAGGAAGGCTGCTAGTTTTCTGAAGACATTCTCCTCAAACCTCTGACAGTCCCTGTGGAAATTACTCTGAATCAGGGAAACAGATCCTGCACTGTGCTGGCTGCAACCCAGGCTGTGTCCCTGAAAGCATGTGTATTTGGAAGAGATGCTCAAACACTTACACAGTAGGGTGCCTAGCAGATAGAAGAGACTTACTCAAAGAGCAGGCTGGAATCCATTTTTTGCCTGCGATTTTACACAAAAGTTCCACTGAGAAGCACGAACACTTTGAATGTCCTAGAAACCCCAGGGGAGGGGCTCACTGGCCAGTGACCTGCACTGAAATATAAAGTAATGGGCTGTGTCCTTGGTGAGGGAACCTGTTTTCACCTATTGCACATTATGAACACCAGCTGTACAGCTGTCAAGTTTTGTTGGTGGCTCCCACAGCACCTACCTATTGCTATTCCTATTACATGAAAAGGCAGGAGACTGAATCCTTAACAAAACTTCTTTTTCCCCAAACTGTGCATTCATAACTTAAAATTTCATGAGTTTTCACAATCCCCAAGGAAATTAAAATAGCCAGGTGCAAAATGCATCTCACATCAGGTTGCCTTTTGTAACATTGTCATTGCACAGTCACAGAAGAACATTTTCCTCCTTGGGTTCTCCCATCGTTTTCTAGAAGGGCAGTTCCGGTGGCACTAGGATCAGTGCAACTTCATGAGTCTGAAAATAGGAGGGTTGCTTTAGACTGACTGCCAGCCTGTTAGCCAATGTGTTATGTGATTTGACTCAGAGTGGCTCTAGCTGACACGGCTTAGAAATCTGACACATTTATACCAGCACTTCCATCTATGGGAATAGATGTTGACAAAGATGTAAATAAATATATAGTGTCCAGAAACTGAAGTTAGACAAACTCAGCCTTAAAATAAAATGTGAGGGTAGCTGTGAGGGTAACAGGGTGTGAGGAGAGGTAATGGAATCTTTATAAAGTTAGTTAGTTTTCTAAAAGATGTGTGTGTGTGTCCAGGTCCTGAGAGAAAGTGTGTGTGTATTGCATGGTTGTGGTTATTCCACCTGGTCTCTGTTGTGCTTATCCCATCTCACCTGGAATCTCCCTGTTCATTTACTTCCTTTGTGGATCATGGGAGAGTCACAAAATTATTAACACAATTTGAATGTCTCAACAAAGCTAGAACTGCTTTTTTTCATTATGTAATGCATCTGTCCTTTGACCAGAACATTTTCCTGGCAGAAACGGGTCACAAAGGGCCCTCACAGAGGCTACTGTCTTTGCCATCCTGAAGGGAGGCAGTGGAGCAAAGCACGCTCACTGCTGATGAAATATTAGGGGTGGGGGTGTTAATCAATAAGACAGGAACATGTTGTTCTGAGCAAAGCAGACAATGGTAATTTATGATAGTTTATCATTTGGGCAAATCTGACTGGATTTATAGGGGACAGCAGAAGTCCCCTTGTTGTTCCCCCAACCATAGCCTTGCTGAATTTCAGTCATGTTGCAAAATATTTATGAGGAAAATGAAGTAGCCTAATTAAGCAGTGACAGCCGCTTCATCCTGGCCAAACATATACTGTTTGGATGACTCGCATCACTTTAGGAAGGCCATTGTACAAGCAGCATACAGTGCCCTGATGGTGGAAGAGTTGTTGAGCTCAGGGCCTCTCAGCCAGTATTCCTGCAGCTGTATTGATGGTTGCCTCCAGCTAGAGTTTCAGGGTCTCCAAGTTATTTTATCTTGTCTACTTGTCTTTCCTATCAGATTCTTCTCATAATATCCTCTTTTCCTTGTTCATGATCCTTGGAAGATTTCCAAGTGGTAGAACCCTGCTGTTCTGCCATATCCATCCACCTGTTGCACTATTTCAAGAAGCCTAAACCTTCTTTGTCTGGATTTTCCCTCCTTGCCAGCAATGGAGACATATAGTCTGGAGGCCTCAGCTGAGTGGTTATTATTTATTTAGCACATAAAGTGCATGCTAGGAACTTACTGGGGCAGAAAAGACACCATCTTGGCCCTGGAAAGCTTGAAGTCTGCCAACAGATGTTACATCAGCCCAAGGGAGCTGGGAGGAGCAGGACTCACAAGAGGAACACTGTGGGGTAGGGAAAGGAGCAACGGAGAGATCAAGGACCAGAAGGCTGATAAAAAGAACATGGTGAAGGTGACATCTCCTAGGTCTCTGACACAGCACTGAAGCTCCTGATCCCATAGCACGGCAAGTATAACAAGTAGGGCTTCCTGGGGCTGGTCAGATGTTAGCCTGCCCGCCTATTTCTGGGCTAACTGCCCACCTCTCTCTCCTGCCATGCCTTGTTGGAAAATGATTAGATATTACACTGGCAGGAAGCTGCCCATTTTTCCACCCCATTGCCAGAGGGCTTCATCTGCAGGTCCGTTCCTCCCCTATACTGCAGCCCAAGCCTCGCAGGTGTTCCCTCCAACTACCTAGCACTGGGACCTGAGTGCCGGAGTCTCACCGGAACTCTGACTCTCCACAATTGCTCCTGGTCCCAGCATCCTCACACTGAGTTTACTTTATCCACACACACACACACAAAACAACATACACTGGGCTCCAACCCCTTCCACACCCCTGGGGCTCCAAGCCCTGCTCTAGAATCAGGGCTCCAAGTCCGTCACCAAGCCCTCTCTGAGCAATCCTCTTATCCCTGGCCCTGGGAGCTTCCTTAATAGCTCCCCAATGCTCAGGGTCCCACCTCCCTGGAGCTTCACACTGGCTCCAATATGCAGCCTCAGACCTCCACCGCAGAGTCTGGGCACCTCCATAGGTCCCTCCACCAACCTGGGTCCTGCTTCAGTGCTCTACTGTGAGCCTGGGCCCCCCTTGCTTGATCTTGTCACCAGGGAGTGGGGGCTGGGGTTATTAAGGCGCTCTGACCTGCCTTTCACCCAGGTGGTAACCGGCCTGGTATTTCCTGGGGGCTCCCACACTTCTGGGAGCCCCACCAGGCCACCCACTCCCGGCAGGGTACAGTTTTAAGTCATGCTCAGGACCGAGAGCCTCTTAGTCATCTCCATCAGCTCTTGCCCTTACCTCTTGGGTTGTTTTTGCTGCAGCTCAGCTAGGCAATGTTCCCACTTACCCTGGCAGTAGAGAACTGCAGCCTCTTTATACCTGGCTTCCAAAATGGCTGCTGCCATCAGGCATCTGGCAGCTGCCCGACTGCCCTTAAAGTGGCAGGTGACAACAGTGCCCTGTGACAGCAAGTAGCTCTATTAACTACCCTTCTCTCCATTAGTTTCTTCTCCCCCTCCTCTTTCGCCTCAACTCACAAACCAGAGACTTGCCAGCTGCGTGGCGCTACTCTGGCTAGCAAGTATCCTATGCTTTAAGAAGACTTCTCAGGGGGCAGTCAGATTATTCTTTGTATCCCACCTATCTCTGCAGTTGCCAGGTAGCCTCCTGTTACAGCAAGAAGATTCACCAAGCAGTATCCATTTGGTTGGTGGATGGTATGTCAACATGCCCTATTCCATTAAGGGAGTTTCTACAGTAAGGTAAGAGGCTAAGCATATTGGCATACATTAGCTGCACTGCATATAGTTCAACATGGGAGGACTCATAATGGCACTGTTTGGCACCAGAACTTAGTAGAACAGTATTGATAGAGATCTATTTAATCCTACAGGCATAAACTGAATGCTAAAATGCTTAACAATTATCATCTGGAAACACACATGCTGCTTTCCGAAAAGGTGAAAGAAATGGTCAATTAATCCAGCCTGGCGCTGATGATATCCCAAGTGGGTTTCACTTGGTTCTGGACTTTCTTTCTGGATGACACTGAATAATCTCCAGGTGGCTTAAGATAAAGGCCAGTTGATGATTTTACTCACACTGGGTCACTCAATTACAATAGCAAAGAGAATTGCTTTGACCAGTTGTTCCAGCAAGATTATTTTTATCATGTAGTTTCATAACATGTATTCTCACACACAGGCAAAACCACCATTTTCCCAGTTCTGCCACGATTTGTCCACCAGGTGCCACTTAGGTTCACTGACAAATCCATGCAACTTCTGTTGCAATGCAGCCATTACACACCAGGTGGAAAGGATCAAAAGTGTTATGGGTCAGGCAGTTCAAGAATCAGGCTAATTTCAGTCCAACTGTTGGACTGAAACCTTTTCCAGTTAGTACATTTCCTGTTGGCATATAACGTTGGGGCACTGACAGGACTTTGAGGGGCGTTCATGAGAGCACCAAGGTCCCAGAAGGAGACAAGACCCTCCACCCCTCCTCCGCACTGGCTCAGGGCACTGTTGGGGGAAGCTCACAGCACTGGGGCACTCAGGGGACTTTGGAAGGTGCCTACCCAGGGGACCAACAAGGTCTCAGCAGGAGACAAAACCCTCCCCTCTCCACTCCTCATGCTTCTCATCTCCAGCCCCAGCCCCAGCCCCAGCCCCAAGCATTTTTCTGCACTTCTTGTCTGGCCTTCACACTTTCAATCAGTCCTTTGTAAACCCACAAACTGCTGATCCACCCATGTTGCCCTCCCCTACCCACAACTCTTGAAATCCTCTCTTGAAATGCACCATTACAGCAGCACCAAAGAGTGTTCCGATTTGCAGCACTCACAACTGTGCAGTACCAAACCTTTTATTTACAGAATTTCAAGTTACAACAAACAAATATACAAACAAACAAACAATAATGGTCACTAAATAATCAACCACAAAACAATAGTCACACATTCAATAATGAGATCATTGTTTTCACTTCTGTCAAAAGTAGAATGTGGAAATTGTGACGATGCCTCCTGAGTAGTATTGTGCTTCTGCTTTCTGTGAAAGAAAGGAAGAACGAAAGGAATTTTGCTTTCTTCTTATGCAAAATTATTGCATAATTGAGATTTCCACAATTCTTTAATATTAAATACCTACCTAATCAATCACTGTCCTAATTGATAGTATTGTACTTTTAAGACTTGAAAAGTACCCCACAATCAGGAAACTTACCTATGTCCTCTGCCTCTTGGTATTAGTCCCAAAACAGAGGCTCTCAGTCAGGAGATTTGAACTCATGCAGTGCTGTCAAGGGGTGGACAGTGTGGGACCATGTACACAGTGGGAGTATTGACTATAACCATTGTGGGTGATGTCAGCTTTATCACTCTTTGAATGATTACCAGTGGAGGAGTGGGTGACCGTGCCTGTGGCAGTGGCAAATGCATTCTGTTCATGAGATGGCTTGGGTGAATGTGGTTTTGGAGGAAGTTTGACCAAATTCTCCACCCTGCACTCCTACCTGTGTTCGAATCCATGGCGTGGCTGGGTGGTTCTGTGGGTGGGCTGCTGCTTGTTCAGTTCTTGTTTTCCATGGTGTTATTATGCAGGCTTTATGATAATTTATGCATGGTGTCCTGCTCTGCCTTTCTCAAAGGATAACGGCTAGTGATCAGTGACCATTCCTTAAAGTCCTTTGAGGTGAGAAATTCTCTGATTCAAAGGCACAAAAGGTCCATGGAATACTTTGTCACCCCAAGGTGGCTGTCACCCTCAATAACACCCATGCTCATGATGCCTGGTTCTCCTACCCAGGCTGAGACTACGTGCCCCCACAGTGCTCTCACAACTATGAACATGTCTGGGTTCGTGAACATGTATCCTCTCTAACAAGGACAGTGCAACCCAGGGTCTACTCTCCTCTTAGTGATTCACTAGTGATTTATTGATTCACTAATTTTTTGCCAAGTGCCTCTTTGAAAGCAAAAAAAAAAAAGCTTCTTTCAGCACTAGATGATCTTTTCCCCTCACTGAGTTAGGGTGTCCCATGTGGTCACTATAATGTTGGCTGCTTAACCAGCTGCCCTCATGGCAGTGCAGGCCGCGCATGGCCCTGCACACTTTGCCACCCTTCAACAATGCTTTTTTGGGCCCCAGATGCCTGACAGTGGGCTATGCCCAGCATTGCACACTCTTTAATAGTCTGCAAATTCAGGGATCCCTGGGTTTCCCTCCAAGCTGCAGGTGAGGGCTGGGCAAGCCAGCCTTTCATGTTTCCTCAAAGAAACACTATACCTTTGTTCACCTGGTCCCCGAGGTCTTCCTAGCATCCATCCCGGCTTTCTCTGCAAGCATCCAAAGTTGCTTTGCCCAGGAGCCAACAATTTCTTTCGGTCTTTGAATTAGTGGCTCCCCTGGCCACCCCAACAGTTCCCCAAGTGATAGAAGGCAAAGGTAGGCCCCCCCCAGAGGGTGCACCCTGCCATGGCTGGCCAGCAAATCATTGCCAAGCCTGGTCCCTGGGTTTTTCTTGCCTTTTCCCCTTCACCCCTGCCTCTTTGACAGCACTGGCACTGCACGGCCATGCATGCTTTGCTACCCCACAGCACTGCCAGTGGCTAGCCAAGAGTGGTTACACCCCAGGGGCTTCATGCCTTATCTGTCATTCCTGCTTGGGTGCTAGTTTCAGAGTGTACCTGGTGTTTCCCTAGGCAGTTCCCACATTGGCATAAGAGCTCCCCTTGACACTAAACCCCAAGGAGTCTTATTCTACTCCCGCCCCCCCGCCCCCCTGCTCCATGCGTCATGCTGTACCTGTTTGGGGATTCCTTGGGTTTCCCGGTACTAGTTAAAGGGCCTTTCTTTCTTTTTCAAAAATAATTGCAATTGTTGATATCATAGATGAAAGAAAAGGAGAGAGATTAATTCTTAATTAATCTTTAAATTTTAATGATTTATTCACCATAAGTTACATAAAAAGCAACCGTTACAAGATTTTCAAAGTAAACAAGTTCAGCTAGACAGGGCAGGGGCAGGCAGGGAAAACACTGGGAAAACCCTCAGCAGGTTTGGCCCTGAGCCCCAAACATGTGACAACACCCTATAAATCATAGGGGAGGAAGCAAACAAGTGCATCCAGAATGGGGCATGTTCCATTCACTCCACTGTAGCGTGCACTGCAGAGGGGTCCTTGCAGGGCCAGGGGTGACTCTGCAGAGGGTCTACAAACAAGAGAGGAGGGAGCAGCTTGTAAGGGTAATGAAAAGGTGAATACAGTCACACATACTTCTTTGTTAAAAACATCTGTAGAATACTCTTTAGATCTTGACAAATATGATCTTTCCACGTTGTCTGCCACTCACAAGAATATTGACATTATTATTTCTTCTGAAGTTTTCTCCTAAGTATCCTAGAAAACATACCAGGACTGAAACCTTAGGAAGTCCCCAGCCTTGTCACCCAGACAAACAAGTCTAAAATCACAAATGCGTTCATTGGAGTTATGATTAGAGTTCAACTGGATTTTAATTAGAGCTGTTAATTCAGTTTAATTACAGTGGCATTAGTTATTAATTTTGTTTAATTAGAGTATAACCAGAATTATTAATTGAGTGTACAATTATTCCCCTAAGTATCTCAGAAGACACACCAACCCATAAAACTTAGAAAGTCCCCACTTCTACTACACCCCGCCCCTGCCTCACATCCCTACCCCACAAGGAGCACATATCCAAAGCTTTCCCAGGAGGAACAGCTGGAGGGCCACTTCATGAATTTTGGTAAGCTGTCAAAGGCGGCATGGGCAGCCTTGCCCCTTGACAGTTGCCCCACCCCCTGGTCACCAACTTGTGGCTGGAACCCTCGCCTCCTAACCCCTACCCTTTGCCACTGGAAGTCCCCACCTTTGCCCCTGGAAGTACATCCTGTCAGTTTGATGTATGACTTCTTTGTGCTTCTTGCTTAATCTCATGACGCACCCCAGTGACACTGCCCACAGACCGGCAAACTTCGGACAAGTTCCTTGATCCATTCTGTGCATTTGCTCAGGCTCTTCATGATCCGATTGGTTCTGACATCAGCTGCCCCGTTGGTCTTCCTAATTTTCCTCAGGAGTGGGGTAGCAAAGAGAACTGGAAAATCAAACAGATGTGAGTGAACAATAACCATTCTTTGAAAGGTACAACTTTTGCTGTGTTGTGCAACATAACTTTCGCACCATTGCTGAACATCTGCATTGCGAGTGTCTGCATCCCTTGAGGGGATCCAAGAGTGCCACCTCAAATTAAGAAGAGAGTGCAACCTCAAATTGAGGAGGCTGACAGCTTCTGTTAGCCTGCTCTGAATTTTGACAGATGACCTTATCTGTGGCACTTTACTCCACTGCCCAAATCACCCTGGCACTTTATACGCATCACCCAACACATCCTACACAACATCCTCCAAAGTCATGAATGTAAAGATGACAGCTGGGAAACATACCTTGTGTGGAAGTGCAGGTCCCAGGTCTCTCCTGGTGCTTGGAGCCCACACAGGATGTGTCACCACATTCACCACTGATCCAAACTCGAGTCACTGACAGCAGTGCCTGTGGCACTAGTGGAACTGCCCAGTGGAGAGGATGCCCTGGTGCTAGTGGTTGTGGATGTCTGTCATTCCAACACATCTGTAAGAGATCATGTGTAATCAAGGTTGACTGCTTACACTTAGAGGAGCAGTATTCCCCTTACTGACTTCTAGGACCTGACAGCTTGACTCAGTGACCACTTAATAACTGTCAGAGCTGAATGGTTAAAAAGGTGCCTCGGCACAGCTGTGTTAGGTACATTGCGAGTCCTGAGTGCAAGGATTTTCCCTGTAAGGCAGGAAAAGTCCATGGTGCAAGATCAGAGCCCGCCAAAGGTTTGCAGCTGCACCAGTGAGTGCATGCTCATGATTGGCTTGGACTAAATTATGCACACGTGGCGGTCAGCAATTGGCTCTCTGGCTGCATAAAAGGCTTGGGCGATGCCTGTCCAAATTGGAGGAGTGCTTGAACACGCGTAGGGAGAGATTCCCACGTGTACTTCGGAGCCACGGAGGAGGCCTGATCACCCACCACCGACTCACCGTCGCGATCGCCACGACGTATCCCATCCCTGCGTGAGCATGAGCAACCATGTGCCTGTCTTCAGTTTCATTGTTTGTCTATGAATTGTGCCTACACTGTATGCATCGATGAGAGTCTGTGTATTACCGCTTGTAAGTAAAGTTTTTTTGTTCCATCCACTGCTGCTTCTCGTCCAATCAGTTCTGCTTTATAGGCGGCCCCATTCTGCCGGCGTTTCTCGGCCCCCACAATAACGTTGTGCACCCCTCATTTCCTGTGCAACACCTTGATGTGAATATACAGAAAGAGGGAGGCTTCTTGGTCTAAGGCAGCATTAGCTCTTACCCAAGTGATGTTCCTCAGGGCTCTGCCTCCTCTTGCCCCACGTTGTTGGACCAACCCGATATTTTCGGTCCTTTTCAGGTCATTTGTCCTAGGAACACTCAGTGTTCCTGCCCCCACAAATTGGTGTGCCTTTGGCATGGCCTATTAGCCTGGTTACAACTCAACCCACTGGGCCTTTAGGTGAAACAGTGAAAATAAGAAAGCCCAAAGGGACACCCTTATCCAAGGGTTCCTTGGGAATTTTCCTCTCCCATTGTGACTGACCCACGATTTTGCTGTCTTCTTCTCTTCAGCAGGGTGGTGAAGACCTCCCGACATCCTGCCTGCCAGCCAGCAAACCTTCGTCTTTCGTTCACTTGATTCTGGGAAGTAAAGAGACTCCTCTGAGTCTCATGGTGGAGGAAAAGCCATTGTTTTCCTCAGCAGTTCCCTGCTGGGGCAAGTTTAGGTGGGATCTGGCTTCTCAGAAGCCATGCTCCTGTCTCCACGTTTTCCCATTCCCAGCTAAGATGGGGCACATCTTTATGACATGTTCAGCTTCATGCCGACCCAGCTGGAGGTGGCATGAGCTAATAAAGGATGCCAGCCGTGGTGCTGGGGCTTCCCCAGACCATGCTGCTGGCATTTCATCCGGTGAGTGTTAAGGGAAGCCCTGTTCCTTCCGTCCCCATGCTCCGGGGTGAGCAGGGGTCTTCGGGGTCTTCATTTGCATCTTGGGTTTCAGCAGGGTGGGTCACACTGCCACAATTTCCATAAGTTGATGCATGTATTTATAGTCATGAATGATGCGTTCCCCCAGAGGCTAGGGGGGCCTGGCAACCACCCACAGGCAGCAGCAGCAGTGTTGGCAGCAGGGGTGTGGAAGCATTACCCAAAGGCAGTTGCAGTGAGGCTGGTGACGAGGGCAGGCCGAGTGGGGACTGCTCTCAAGCAACCGCAGCAGTGTTGGCGGCAACAGGGGGTGGTGAGCGGGGATCATCTGCAGCCACTGTCTGTGCTGTTGGTAGAGGCGAGCGGCAAGTGAGGACTGTCTGCAGCCACTGGCAGCCACATCAGCAGCAAGTGGAGGGGAGTGGCAACCACCCACAGAAGTCAGTGGTGGCTTTGGCAGCAGCCAATCTTATGGGAGGTTGTGCCCCCTTGGGCCTCTCCCACCCCCCATGTATCACCTATGTTTATAGTTGACTATATGCTTGGTGGGTGTGCCCAAGAGCTGTGCCCTGGTGACATCCCTACGGAACTTGGCATGCAGAGACTTTGCCTTCACACGGCACTAATTGGGTGTTTTCTTCTGGCCATGGTATGCCACTCTGCTGGAGACATCAAAGTATATGTGCCAGTTCACTTTTGGGTTGATCCCAATTGGAGAAACACCTCTGACTGCATCAGTACATGCATTAGGCTCTTAACTTTTTGGATGATCCATGCAATTCTAGTTTTCTTTGCTACTATCTGCTTGGTCTTCTCATGTCCTTTAGCCATGTCTACTCCATGAGTCTATCCCCAAGTATTCTAGGGCATCAATTTATAGAGTTCTGAGTGGCCTATCCTTGGAAAGGTCACCCCCAGCAAAGCAGTACATTTTGCACAGAGAAGTAGCAAAATTTGAAGCCAAATCCAGATGCTGATCAAGGTTAATTTTGGGGCACTCTGCTTGCTCTGTGCAAACACTAAGAGTATAGGCTTGATTTCTCAGTGCAAATTGGAAAGAAAAATTAGCACTCCAGTATGCTAAAGGGGTGAAGTCCCTGGGGTGGATTGTGCTGGGTATGTAGTGACAATGGCTGGCAAAGGGTGCAGGGCCAGCACTGCCATGGGCAGCTTCCCTTGCCTTCCAAGACTTGGCTTGGCAATGGTTTGGTGGCAATGTTTTGGTGGCCAGCCAGAGCAGGGTGCACCCCTTGGGGTACCTACCTGTGGCATCCATGACTTGGGGAACTGTTGGGGTGTCCAGGGGAGCCCCATCTCCAAAGACTGAAAAAAATTGTTGACTGCTGGGAAAGTGACTTTGGATGCTTGCAACAATGACCCTCATCCAGAGAAAGGCAGGGTGCATGCTAGGGGGGAAGGGTGAGGTGTTGCTTTGGGGAAATGTGAAAGACTGGTTGGCCAGCCCTCACCTGCAGCTTGGAGGAGAACCCAGGGACCCCTGAGTTCTCAGACCATTACAGAGTGTGCGGTGCTGGTCACAGCCCACTGTCAAGTGTCCAGGGTGCAGAAAAGTGGGGTGCTGCCAATGGAAAAGTTCAGGGAAGGTGGTTTCCCACCAAAACCATGTGCAGACTTATAGGAGCACCCCAAGGGAGGGGGGCAAATGTAGCTAGGTCTGTGGCATCAAATAGGCACGGGAAGTGGCGTCATCCCTGGGGCAGGCTGGGTTGAGATAGTTCTGCCCAGAGAGATGAGAAGACAGTACCATGTTTCTCTACTGTGCTTGGTGTCAGGAAGAGCTGTCCTGGCAATGTGGGAACTGCTTGGGTGACCAGCAGGGTCACCCTAAAACCAGCATCGCAGTAAGGCTGATGGACAATGTGCCATGCTTCTTGTGCGCACTTCTGTTGGAAAGCCCAATGGGCAAGGTGCCAAGGGGTGGCAAAGGGTGCAGAGGAAACACTGGCATGGGTAGCTTCCCTATCACCCTGCAATGCTGGCAACCCCACTGACACCCAAAGTCTGTGAGGGAGCAAGGGTGCCTTGCTTGGATAGAACCTCATTTTGTGGCTTTAGAATACATGCTGTCAAAAAGGGGGGTTGGTGGATAGTGGGGAAGGTAAGAAGGACCCAAGGACCAGGCTCAACAGTGGTTTGCTGGCCAGCCATGGCAGAATGCAGTCCTTGGGTTGCCTACCTGTGGCATCCATGATGTGGGGAACTGTTGGGGTGGCCAGGGGAGCCCCTAATTCAAAAACCAAAATACATTTTTGGCTGCTGGGCGAAGGGACTTTGGATGCTTGTAGGAAAACATGAAAGGCTGGCTTGGCCAGCCATCACTTGAGCTAGGAGGGGACCACAGGGACCCCTAAATTTGAAGATCATGAATGAATGTGTAATGTTGGGGAGAAGGAGAAGAAAAGCAGAGTGCTGAGAATGGAAAACCCTGGGGAATATGGCTTCCCACCAAAAACCTGTGCAGACTTGCAGGATCAACCTGCAGTGGGCCCAAATAGTCATGGGGAGTGGGGTCATTTCTGGGTCGACACAATTGTGCCTGGGAGAGATCAGGAGACAGCACCAGTTTGCTGGGTTGATCTGTGTCAAGAGGGAGATTCATAGATGATTCATAGATTCAAAGATGCTAGGGTCAGAAGGGACCTCAATAGATCGAGTTCGACCTCCTGCATAGGCAGGAAAGAGTGCTGGGTTCAGATGACCCCAGCTAGATGCTTATATAACCTCCTCTTGAAAATCCCCAGGGTAGGGGAGAGCACCATCTCCCTTGGGGGCCCATTCCAGACCTTGGCCACTCTAACTGTGAAGAAGTTCTTCCTAATGTCTAGTCTAAATCTGCTCTCTGCTAGCTTGTGGCCATTATTTCTTGTAA
>JAGPOW010001764.1:663314-679761 GCA_030014935.1 Caiman crocodilus | reverse complement strand
TATTGCGAAACATCAAAGTCGTGGCGGGCGAGACAAAGGGGTAAAGGGACGACCTGCAGGAGCTACACACGACCCAGGGGCCCATCGCGGTCACAATGAGTTAAGAAATAGAGGTAAGTTATATGAAACTAAAAATATTAACTAAATATCAATGCCACCAGGATTAAGACAATAATGAGGAATTTTAAAAATATTTCAGAAATAAAAGAAATCCTAACAAATGTGTTAGTAGAGGGAAATGGTGAAATTGTTAGTAAAGATACAGAACATGCAGGAGCTTCAATATATAATTTTGTACCCTAGTTGGAAAAACTACATCTGTAGCCAGATATAGTGATGACAAAAATAAGTTCCTCCTAAGATTTTAAAAGAGTTGGCCAAGGAACTATCTGGTCCATTGATTTGCATTTTTAATATGTCCTGAGAAGCGGAACCAATATACAAAAAGAGGAAAATAGGTTGTCCCAGGCACGTGAGGATCAGTTAGTTTAACAGGAATGCCAGGCAAAATCTTGGAAGGACTTATAAGCTTCAATAAAAATATTATTATTCAGTGAAGAGTGGTAATATAATTAATATCAGCCTCCATGGTTTCATGTAAAATAGGAGTTATCAAATTAACTTAATAGCCTCCCTTTCACAAATACACAGGTCTGTCTGATAAAAAATAATCATATTAACATATCATATTAACATCACATCTTTAATCTAGAATTTTTGTTCTTAGATATGAGGATGTGGACTATATTTGAAACAAATGTGCATATCAGTAGAGATAGCCGGCTAAATATGAATTCCAAAGAAGATGCCTTGGTTAAAGAAAATCATATCAGATATATTTAGTATAGGTATATTAACAGGGGAACCCCAAACAGAGACATGAAGGTAGTATTACTGCTGTGTACAGTATTGGTGAAACTATTACTGGATAAAGTGTCAAGTTCTGGCATGCACAGAGCATAGTGAAGAGGACCATTTGAAGTCAGGAAAACAGATGCTAAACAGTGAAGGTTAAAGAGGTTAAATTTATTTACCTTATTAAAGGGAAGGGATGATTAAGCGATGAGTACTGGCAGAGTGAGAATATTTTGATAGTGTGGTGGGAGAAACCTCCCTAAGGTTCGTTGTCTAGCTACAGTTTGATAGACAACACGGGTAAAGAAAGACAGCTGTTTATTTGCTCGAGCAAAGACCATAAAGCCAGCAAAAGGCAAAATGGCCCCCCTAAAGGGTGGGGCGATCTTTTATACTTTTTACAACAAAGCAAGACTACAGGGTTAACAAAAGTAATACTTGGGCGGTGCTTTACAAATCTTTGTAAGAGCATATTTCTATTAAGCTGAACTAGCACTTTTTAAAGCTAAAAGTTAAGTAACAGTACTATTTTGATATGTTAGCAAAACCTTGCACAGTGGTAGTTACTTCTCAAGGACACGGTCATTGTACTTAGAACAATGGCTTCTGTGTCTTATCTTGCTTCTTGCTGTAGCTGACTTTCAGCACACAGACACAGATTCACTTGCTGCATTATACTCAGAAAATGGTTAACACAGTTCAAATGATTACTTGACACAATCAAAGGCTTTGCTATCATTCTGCCTTGTGGTCAGTGGCATTGCTAGGCCACAGGTCATGCCTTGTATTCAGCTGCAAAGCTAATACTTCTTAATAATTCAAATTACTGTTAACCAAACAGAATGCAATCAGAAAACTATTCTATTTCAGGGTAATAACAAGCTTGCCCACTACAATAGTAAGGGGCTTTTGTGAATAAAAAGACAAAAAAAAAGAAAAATCTTAGAGCTGGCAGGTGTAATCAGTCAGCAGTGTACTATGGTCAGAACAGATTGCCAAGAGATGTAGTAAGTTCCCCTTCGCTTGGAACTGTAAAATCAAGACTGTATGTCATTTTAAAATATGTACTCCAGTTCAGAGACAAACTCTTGGGCTAGAAACAACAATCACCAGATACAATTCTATGGCTTGTGGTAGAAGAATTAATGACCAGACACTTCTAGCCTTGAAATATGTTAGTCTATCTGGAATCACTTTGTGGCTACTGCCACTTTTATTGGCCACTGAACTCTTACTGGGGGCATAAGCTGAAACTTATGGGCAATGACATCTGGAACCCTGTACTTTTATGGGACAGGCATAGGTTTGACATATATCCATTGCCAGCTTCTAAAAAGATGTGTTTTGATCCTGCCATGAAATTGGGGAGGTTGTCAGCATCTGTCCTCTGTCCTTGTTGTTCCAACATGTTTCCCGATTCTTGCATTAAGGCAATCTTTTCCTTCTTGCCCAAAAGAAGCACATACAGTATAGCTGGATATCAGACTAATTTGCAACTGGTTTTATAGGGACAGCCCTATGCAATCATGTCACACACCACTAATTAGACATCCTGTAGCTTATCTGGGTACAATCTAGTTCATTTCTAAGGACTAGCCTGTTTTTCCTCTATGGCAAGCCTGGAAGAGCAGCCTTAGATGCAGATCCTACCCATTTACTCTTTCTCCAAGTACACCAGAGCTTGGAAATCAGGAAATGTTGCCATGTTAGTAGGGTCTCTGGTGCACACCAAGAAGTGGATCCAAGACAGAGCATGAACACTATGAAGCATAATGAGCAGTGGGC
Source organism: Caiman crocodilus (assembly GCA_030014935.1). NCBI lineage: Eukaryota > Metazoa > Chordata > Crocodylia > Alligatoridae > Caiman > Caiman crocodilus. Next base: position 677,121 of record JAGPOW010001764.1, on the reverse strand, counting down.
GACCAAGGCACCATTCCCAGGTGTCCACTTTCAGGGGCTTCAAGAACAGCAACTGCTGCTGCCAGTCAGTTGGCCTGGCCTCTGCTTTCTTGCTGCCCTGGGTGAAAGCCTTGGCTGTTATGCCTCAGAACATGAGTATGTCTTCATGCACATGCTCAGGGCTGCACTAAGCCAGCTACAGCACTTAATTTTTGAGCTTCAACATGTGCTAGGTGGCCGTGAGTATGTGAGCATGCTTCTTGGCAACACTTCCAGGCATGCCACAGACATTCCTTAGGAGACCTAGGCTGCTAAGCAGCTGCTAAAGAGAAGAACCAGGCTTATTTCAGATTTTCACATCTTCAGTAATGATAACAAAGCTGCAAGAAGAAAAGTTAAGTAATTCAAGCTCCATCATATTTCATATAACAAGCTACAGTAATAACCCTTGTGAACATACCATAAGAGAATGATTGATTTCCCTTGATGTGACAATTAGAAGCAGTGGCATGATCCAAAGGGTCTAATTCAAAGCCTGTTGAAGTCAGTAAGAGCCTTTCCATTGATTCTGATGGACATTATTCAGGCTTATTGTGTGGTGTTGAATGGAAATGCATGAAATGTCACGTCTCCCGAGGCTGGGTGGGCACGGTGACTGCCCGCAAGTGGTGGTGGTGTCGGTGGCTTGGGGGTGACGATGAGTGGGGAGCTCCCACAGGCAGCCATGGCGGTGTTGGCAGTGGGCAGGTGGTGAGCAATAACCAGCGATCAGTGACCACCTGCAGATGCTGCCGCAGTGATGGCAATGGCCAGCGGTGATCAGCAAACACCAGCAGATGCTGCCAGTAGTGTTCATGACGAGCAGAGGCGGGTGGCAAGTGGCAACTGCCTGCAGGCACTGCTGGCAGCATTGGCGGTGGCCAGTCTCAGGGGGTGCACATGCACTGACGTACACCCGCTACGCGTTGCCAATGTGCAAATGAATGCTGTGTGTTGCAGAGCACTGAGGTGCCCTGCCCTACGGAGGGGAAACTGCAAGGGAAAGAGCCCTAGCAGGGAATAAGTGGCACAGCTGTGGGTTGCCAGGGCAACCAGGAGGTCAGCTGACTGAAAGGTGCAGGGCCTGGCTCCTATATAAATCACAGGCAGGAGGCCAGAAGTTGTTTCTTGCTAGCAGCTAGAGAGGCAAGAGCTCTCAAAACAAACATGAGAAGCAGCCTGACTGCAGGTACAGTTGAGTAAAGGGTAGCAGCTCTAAGATGTCTGAGCGTTGTTGTTATAGCCAGGAAGCTTATGTTTAAGTTGTAGCCAAGAGACTTGAGTTTGTGTTTTGCTTTGTTGTTATACTGGTGGTTTGGGTGAGGTTATTAGAGGTTGGAGGAGGCCTCATAGGGGCCCACAGTGGTGTGGGGACCCCAGTGCCAGTAAGGGTGCAGCATATGGGATGCATAGACCCCAGCCTCAGAGAGGGGCAGTGGAGAAGCCCCAGTGTGGGCATGGTGAGCCCCAGAGGGGGGACACTATTGAGAAGCTCCAGTGCAGGCATGGTGAGCCCCAGAGAAAGGGGGTAGCAATGCAATGTAGGAGAAATTATTTGCTTGAGCCCCGTTGTGGTCAGGAGTATTCACAGGTGTTCCCTTTCCAGGTTGGGAGCTTGTTTCCCAGCTGAGACTCAAATAAGCAGGAGACAAGGGTGTGGTCTTTCCAGTTTATTCAGCTGAAGGTCCCCCACACCTCAGAAAGGCCAGAGGGGCCCTGGTTGCACTCTTACACATGTATTTATATTCTTGGGTTAAATGATATTTTTGCATGTGCAAAGCTTTAGCGGAAAATGACTAGTACTATGTAACTCTTCTTTTACCTGCAGCGTAAGCTCCAGTCAAAATAAAATTTTACCAAATAAGGCACAGGTCTGCCGTTAAGCTTGTCTATCATGCTTAGTTACTATGGGAGAAGTTGTGGGCCCCTAAAGGTACAGACTGTGCCTCCTGTATTGCTAAAGGAAACCCCTTTCTCTGCACACAATTTCTAACAGTGGTGAGCCTGAGAGACTGGCAGCTTGACCCAGAGTGGGCACAGAAGGCCCCAAGAGAGGGACAACTTTACTGAGAAGGCCCCAGAGGGGGCACAGAGAGCCCAAGAAAGGGACGGCATAACCGAGAAGGCACAGATGGCCCCAGAAACAGGGCGGCAGTACAGAGGAGGCCTGGAGAGAGGGCGGCAGTACGAGAGACGGGCACGAGTGTTGACAGAGAGAATGAACAACGTCCATTCCAGCTGCGAGGCTTGGGGCATGGTAAAGGGGTGGTTGGAGCTGCACCCTAAGGCTAGGGTGCCCCCAAGCACCCATTTACAGGACAAAACCTACAAGGGGCCTGGGAGTCCATGGGGATGGAAGTCCCAATGAACCGTGTCCAAGAGGGCATAAGGCAGCCTCCCAAACTGATTTAGACATCAAAGATGTGGCGGGTGAGAATTGGAAGTTCCCTTGGACCTGCTTGGCATGGGGGAAGGGACCTTAGATCACGGCCCTTCTGGAGGACCCTACCCGTGACACTGCCTTTGTGTTTTTCCCCAAAGCCATTATACTGGAGCCTTTTAAAGACTCGGCTGAAATTCAGTCATAAAGAAAATCAGCATTCTCAAGCCATTAACAGGCCACATTTGTAGAGCTTCCATTTGCAAACAAAGGACACTTATACATGTGCTCCAGAAAGGGGTAAGAGGGAGGGGAGAGTCTCATGTATCAGTGTCCCTGCACTTAAAAATGGCAGCAGGGGGGCACGTTGGAACAGCCTTACTGCTTATCTATAGGCACCCAAATACTTCAAAAAGCAACAAAATGTAAAGCATGAAAAGACATTTATGGGACTCTGATGATTAGTTTCAATATCCTCATAAAACAAGTGTTAACAGAAGCTTTTTTTTTTTTTTTATGGAATTTTGTAAGTATCTAATTGAAAACTGATTTAAACATTGGATTTAAGCATTTCTCTTTAGTGTCTGTAACACCAATTCTGCAAGTGTACAAGAGACACTGTGGTTTGCAGCCTGAGCATGGGACTTGAGGAATGGAAGTCTAGAGCTTGTAACCTCAACCCTGCCACTGATTTACACTGTGGTTTATGGCCAACCAAAGAACTGGTCTGTTCAGGTTTCTCCCTTTGAAAAACAGTGATAACTGCCTCACAAGGAAATTGTCTTGTCCACTGTGAGTTAGCTTGCATTTACCCCAAGATGAGGGATTCCCAGTGCACCGTGTGCAAGTGAGAGACTGTGTAAATGAGTTCTTGAGGGTTTATTAGACATTATATCAGTGTGTTTATTTCTTGATTATTTATTATGATGTAAATAATTAAATCTTGTAAATAGTTGGAGAACTGCCTGTAAGGGTGCTTGATTATATGGGGAGGCTCTCTGCTCGGAGCACTGCAGCGGATCCCCAGGGGAGCTGGGCAGGGCTATTGGCTAGTGGGTACCCCAGGATCCCATTTTTCAGGTGAGGGTGCATGTAGTGTCGTGCCCACGGTTACAGCACTAACAATATTTTGTTTTGTTTTTTTTTAAAAGCCTACAAGCATTGAAGTAATGTAAAAACCCTAACTCCCACACTGTCTACTGAGATATTACCTCAGGCATGCATTCAACAGCAATTTATGGTAAGTCGCATGGTAGGCAGAGACATGGACAGTGCCAGACTGTTTCAGTGAGAAGTAAATGAGGGAGAGTTGTGCCTACTCTGCTACTTATGCTTTCTGGTGAGGGACAGATGGAAGAACATTGCCAATATATGTACTTCCCTAATGGACACTGCCGGCCAAAAGGCTCTAATTTCAGGTGCATGCACACCAGAAGTAGGATCCTTGTGGACAACTATTCAAAGAAATAATGCCATTTGTAGATGACACGGCAACTGTTCCTTGCTGGTTTCTAGAGCCTGAAAATTTTTAACCCTGTTAATTGTGGTATGGCACATTTGTGTTTGCATAACGTGTTTTTGAGCGAGTTAGGTTTCCTGTGTCATTCCCTGCAGATTCCAGCAGGAGTAGCTAAATATCATACTACCCCTCCCCCCCCCCCACACACACACAGAGTCTTGTCTTTCCTAATGAATTACAGCAGGAGGTGCATATAAGACTCCACAGTCCCTGCCCCCCTGACATGGTCAACCCCCACAAAACCCTGTCACTTGTACCTGCCTAGGCTCAGGCCACTGCATGTATATGTTGTTTTTGTTGTTGTTGTATATAACTCATATGATATCAGAAGTGTACAGGGCTGATACTAGTGTGTGGGTGGGTATTCATTGTTGACCTGTTTTGTTGGCAATTTTGTGTAGCTGATTGTGGTGGCAAGCTTTTCTGACTACATGTCCCAACATTCCCAAGCTGCCAGGTCTTGGAACAGTTTCCATGAGGTCATGTCAATGGTGCTGCAGACATTTTGTGGAGGAGTTGGTGTTGTGAATAGTGGGTTGCTGTTGGGCTTTGGATGGAATATGTCCACCCCCCCCCTCCCCAGTCACATTCCTAAGGTGGACTTCAGACTGTTCACTTGCCCCCTACCCATCCCCCATGCCCGCCACCAGGTACCTCCTGGCCAATGTATATAACCCTTCCACCCACGGGACCGTAGGTGCTGATGTATAATGAGCCCTCTTCCCCCCCTCCCCTCCCCCACAAAATCACTGCCAGCCTCCAAGCAGCAACCCCCTACCCTAGTCCACCTCACCCCCTGCCCTACTCATCTTCTCCTGCACCCCTCTTCCTCCTCCTCTCCACCTCCCATCTGCTACACTGCACACCCCTGCAGACAGACAGATATTTAGTTGTAAATTTTAAAAGAATTTATTGTACTGAAAAAAAAGAGCACTGCTAGTTGCTGTCTGCAAAATGTGCTGCCAGGGAGTCCCGCACAAGTGCTGCTCCTTGTTGCTATCTCCTCTGTCCCTATGCTTCTTCCTAGCCACATCTGCATCTGGCTGCTGCTGGTTGCGCTTCTTTAGCCCACGCCTCCCTGGAAACTTCTCCATGGGTCTTGCAGATTTGTGGAGCACACAGGCTGCCACTACAAATGACATGTTATTTTCTAGCTCCTGCTCAACCTGGCACGTAAGCACCCACCAACATCCTTTCACTCGGCCAAAGGCACATTCAGTGGCCATCCTGCAGCTGCTCAGATGGTAGTTGAAAAGCAGCTTCTGCGGGTCTGTAATGAAACCTTATGGAGGGAACGTGAGCCAGGGTTTTAGGGGATAGGCAGTATCCGCTAATATAACTGGGGGGACAGCAGCAGCGCAGATCACTGTCTCATGGCCTCCAGATGCATAGTATCCTTTCTCCATGAGGCTAGGGATAGGAGAGTTTCTGAGAGTTCAGTGCATCATGAGTGTTGCTGGCCCACCAGGTAGAAATGTTTGTGAAGCAACCCTGGTGACCCACCATTGCTTGCAGTATCAGAGGCAAATCCTTTCCTGTTTGTGAAAGACCTCCCCCATCCCCAAAGGGAACAGCAACAGGATGTGAGTGCTGTCTACAGCCCCCACACAGTTTGGGAACCCTTTGTCACTGAAGCCATCTATGACTTGCTGCAGATACCCAAGGCAGATAAATTTGTTCTCAGTGATGTGCTTTAGCAGCTGGCATACCTTGTGAGTTGCCACTCCAGCCATGCAGGAAGCCACACTGAACTGGTTCACAATGTAGCGGAGGCTGCGTGGGGTGGCCAGTTTCATGATTGCCATTGCCACTTGTCCATTGGGATAGCCCTATGCATGTTGGTATCCTGTCTCACCATGTGTGGCTCTAGCATTGAGACTATATGATAAAATGTCTCCCTGGTCAGTCAGAACATCTCTAGCCACTGCTGGTTGTTTCAAGTGGTCAGCACAATTCGCTCCCACCAGTCCGAGCTACTCTTTCAAGCCCAGAGGGGGTGGATGCTGCTCCTGAGCTTTCTCAACACAGCCCAGTCGTGTTCCAATGCATCTTCACATTCTGCTGTGTTTTTCCACCACTCCTCAGTACATCTGTTTCCTTTTTCATACTGTTCTGACCACTTGCATACATGTTACCAGTGCAACTGCTAGCATGCTTATCTGGTGGTCCATCATTACTCTCATCCAGGTCAGCAGTACATCACGCCACCGTCTCAGCACCTCCTCCTGCTCCACAATCCTCTTCTCCTGCTCACCCATGTCTTCCAGATTCTCCATGATGGAGGAGCCTTTACTGCATTGTTCTCCATTTTCTACTTCCCATTCCTCATGCATTTCCTCCTGATTCTCCATTTGGCTCCTTCTCCATCATCAGCTGCTTGTGGCATCTCACACATTTAGTATATCACCACCATCCCCTGCAGCAGTGGGAAGTGGGAGGGAGGCATTTATCTCTGTCTACCTAACTGCATTCCATAGGTGACTACTGGTTTTTCAACAAGTAGCCTCGGGGCACTGGGCATTTGTGCTGCTTTGATGCATCGAGTCTTTGTTCAAAACAAGTTGTAATCAAAAGGTTGCAAACAGGAGAGTTTGCTATAGCCCTCTCCTGTTAATGTTGTACCAGCTAGCTGAATACATTTCTGAGGTCTGCAAAAACAGGCTGTGCTTCTGTAATAAAATTATCTTATTTAGCAATAACAAAAAGGCCTTCATTGTGGGACTAACTAGGGGATGACAGGCCAAAACACGAGCAGGCAGGGCAAGTGTGAATTGATTTTTGGCCACATTTCTGGGTGTTGAGTAACCATCCCAATAGATAATGGCCTTCTGTATGCCATCAATGGGTTCAAGCCCATCAATAAATCTTTTGTTGGTAAATGTGTGCTTATTCATCTTTCAGTGTTCTTATCAGATGTAGGTAATAGCTTCATAATCATTTGAATTTTAGCAACATTTGTATAAAGCAGAGCCCCAAATTTCACCCAGGACCTTTCATGAACTACTTGCTGTTGATCATGAGCTGCTTTCCCATGTCTCAGAAAGTGAAGACCAGCAGTATGGTGGTCACAGAGCTGTAGGCTGATACCTCCAACATGCATAGATCCAACTGGACCCTGGGAGAACTGCAGGACTTAATTGACTTTTGGTTGGAGCAAAACATCATAGATAGGCTGGAAAATAGGAGAAATAAGCCTGTTTATGTTGCCATTGCAAAAGCAATGCAGGCTCAAAGGTGCAGTCCTTCCTCCCCTACGAACCACCCATGGTTTCATCTTGCTCCCCACCTGGCCCCCTTACACTGACTGGCAGGGCCCTGCTGCCTGGCTGTGTCTGTGTGGTCATGCATGCACACTCTGAACAGGCTTTGGCCTGACCATCCCCCTTTGCACCCTGGGCTGTGGCTTCTCCCTCCCTGCCTGTTGCCCCAGGTCTGGGGCCAAAACATGACCCTGCTTCTGGCAGGAGAAAATCCCCAGCTTGATACGTGCATGCACACACAGAGAGACAGATACATCCATACTCAGCCACACATTTTAGCCTCACAGCACCTCCTCCATTGCCCGCACTCGATCTCTCGCTGGCAGCCCCCTCTCCCTACATCCTTCCTCCCCTACGAGCCACTCATTGTTTCATCTTGCTCCCTGCCTGGCCCCGTTACACTGACTGGCAGGGCACTGCTGCCTGGCTATGTCCGTGTGGCCGTGCATGTGCACCAGACCAGGCAGGTCAGGCCAAGAGCACCATGCTTCTGCAGGTGGGTGGTGGCACTGGGAAAGGGGGTTATGAGGGGCTAAGGTGAACTTTTTGGGGCTATGGCCTCCAGCCTAGCCCTGCCCCCTCCCCATCCCTCCAGGTGTAGTGCTGAGTGGCATTCCTGGTTGGCCTGGCCTCCCAGCCCTGTTGGTGGAGGGGCCCCACTCCCAGCTTCAGGGAAACAAATGTGGATGCTGGGGTTTTAAACTTGGTGCTATATTTGTTTCCCTGCTTGGAGACAAAAAAGCGCCAAGTTTAAAACTCTGCTTTTGCTTCCCTGCTGATGATATTCCCAGAGCCCCAATTTGGTAGTGGCCCTTGTGCTCAGGTCCAGCTGGCCCATCCATTAATCCACGTATGAACATAAAACTTTCCTAGTGCCAGCCCAGCCAGCACAAAAAAGAATCCCCCCACCCCCTGGCTTGCACCTCGCCACTGCTTCCTTGCTACTGCACTGGCAGTCATGAATGGTGTGGCAGCCAGCACCAGTGCTGTGGCAAGGAAGTTTTGTACTCAGGGAAGAGTCCACAGCAGCAGCCCACCATCAGCCCATGCAGGGATCTGGGGGGCAGCCCCCCCCATGCTTGCCTGGGATTGCACGCAGTGGCAGGAGCTTCCCTTGCCCTGTGCCTATGCCCCATCAACTGAGCCACTCATGGATCCATCCTGCACTCCACCCTGGCCACCTGGGCAGTGCTTTTGGTACCCCTCCAGGTCCCGGGAGGCGGGGCAGTCATCCTGCTTGCCCCCCTGACGTTATTACAGCACTGGCACTCAAGAATGGTGCAGCAGCCAGCACATTAAAAAAAAAAAAAAAAAAAAGCAGGCAGCTATGGGCTGTATTCAGTCAAGGGCAAAGGGCAAAGGGCAGAGACAGGGGCTGTTGTGACCTTAGCCAGGGAAACGCATTACACCCATTTATTAAAAGGGAGCAGCTGCAATTCGAAGAGACATCGGGTGGACAAAGGTTGAACTACAAAAAAGTTGCAGTGCCATCTGCTGGACAAAGAGGCTCATTACATGTCTTTGGGTGCCTTTGTATTTGCATCCAACGAATCCATGGACTCCTCGGTTTAATTTGTGGCGAGCCAAAGTAAACTATGTCGGAGGAGTTTTACTTTAATGTGCCAGAAATACATTTATAGCGTCCAGAAAAACCTCTCATGCAAACAGTCACACCGTTGCAGCGAAAAAAAAGGATAAACAATGTGGTGTGTGCAAAGGCTCTTAGTTCTAAAATAGTGCTTGATCATGACAGGTATTGCACGCTTTCTTAATCTATATGTATAGCAAGTTGCGTAGCCAGCATTCTACAGCAACTATAAGGAAAAACACACTTTTGAGTCTCTTGGCACAGAGATTTTTTTCTTGCTGCTCATTAATGGGCATGTCTACACATGCATTTAAGCCTGCCTCAATTTAATGCACGTTAGCTTAATGTGCATTGAGTGAATTTAGGTAGGCATCTACATGTGCAGGCATTAAAGTGCATTAACATTGTGTGTGTGGACTGACTTGGGACTAAAATTAGTCCCAAGACAGTCCACACATACAGCATTAATGTGCTTTAATGTATCTACACAGTCATTAATGCATTTTTACTATTTGCACCTAAATTTAACATCTGCCATTTTTAAAGTTCACTAAGGGTGCGCATGTGCAGACATGCGCCCTAATGCACCTTCAATTTAGGCTAAAAAAGCCTTAAAGCATCTTTTGTAGTCATATCTAACGTGTGAAAAAATCTTAAGAGTAATCCAGAATAAAACCAAGTGAACTTCATTCAAACAGGAAGGGCCTGCAAGCAACAAGGCCTAGAAAAGTTAGGCTGGTAGCTCATAACTGAACCAGGCAAAATCTAAGGGCATTTATATGCATAACTTTTAGTTCTTGGACATGCTGCTTCCGAGCAGGCTGTGTAGGGCCTGCCCACCCCAGCCCCCGCCCCACTCCCTCCCTCAACACCATGGGGGGTAGATTGAGGCCCCATGGTGGCAAAAGCAGAGACCCTCTGATCTTTGCATGGGGCGGAGGCAGCTGCCACTGCATGCTGTGCTTTGCTCCCTGCTGCAGATCCCTGGGGGTGGCACATGCCTCACTGGGCCTCTACTTGTCGAACCACCCAGCATAGCGAGGGCTCCACTCACCCCAGCCCTTGGTCCTGCCTGTTCCCTGCTCCCTCTCTCACTGCTGGGTCCTTGATCTGCCCCCCGTCCCAGCCCTTTTCCCTTCCCCCACCCCTTCCCCCATAGACTTACTTGCTGTGGGAGATGTGGGGGAGGGCATGCATGCATGCGCATGGGTACTCAGCCCCCCACAAATTATTTTTCTTTCTACCTAATCATGTAACACATTTCTAAGCACCTGGCTTAGATACATTCTCAAACCAGGTATTCTGGAATGCATATTTTCTGTTGTGCATGTAACTATCCACCTATACAAGAAGATACTAGATTTGTGTACCAGCGGGTGCATCTATATGAGATACCATTGTACAGTGGTTACTGTGCATTTTCTTAGTACTTGTATAAGCAAATAGTAAATAAATGCACAGTAATGAGTTACTGTGCAGTAGCACCAGTAAGTAAATGCCTTTTAGTGATGCCTTTTAGTGTACAGTAGCCTAATACTACTGCATAGTAGCATCTAGGTCTGGTTTTCGCTACACGATGGTATTGTGCAGTAGTATCAGCCTACCGTGCAGTCAGTGGCTCATGTAGATGTGCCCAGTGTAAATTAGAAATGTTTGAATCTATGTCCACACCTGGATAACATTTTGTAACGACTGGTTATAATCTGTACTGATTGTAACACAAGTTAAATGAAAATAAATCAATCACTGGGCTTCAAAAATGAAAAGATTTTTTTTGTCTTAGGAAATAAAACTATTATAGAACTATGTGCATGTAAAGAGTGCATGTCTATACATGCACTTTACTGTGGAGTGGACTAATTTGTTCCACAGTAAAGTATCACTGCCTACAAGTGTACTGCTGTTAGGCTGGCACAGAAGTAATTTACTTCACTGTAGGATAGTCTTGTCAGACACAAGTACTATCCTATGTAAAGTGCAATTAATTAGTGCACTGACACACAGGGATGGGGTCCCAGCTGGGGGATGTTGAGGTCCAGCAGCAGTTTGGCTAGTCATATGACAAGGGCCAAGACCCATGTTTATGAAGACATGGCCTGATAGATGCAGGAGTGTGGAAACCGGCAGTCCTGCTGGCAATTCCAGGCCAAGGCCCTGAGGACACAGTGGTTCTATGTATTTTCTTTCCTGCAGGACCGTCTTCTCTAGAAGCTGCCAGAGAACTCTCCCTGCCAGCCCCAGCCCTGGGACTTAGATGTGCCCAGGGCCCTGCCTCCTTCTGGTCAGCTGACTGGGGACAGGTGTTAGGGGTGTTGGTCTAAGGACATGGTACTGACAGACAAGGTTCTTTGGTTCAATCTGGTATCTTTTAGTAGACCAACTGAACAGTTAGATAAATATATCTTAGCAAGGTTTCGGGTTGAAAAACCCTTCATCAGACTGAGGAAGCACCTACAGTTGGTGAGTGTGCTGTTCCTGGATAGAGGGAATAATAAAGAAGTCAGTGGCTGGCAAGAAAGCCAGTCAGGGAAAATGGAAATGGAGGCATCAGGGAGTGAGGGACAAATTGAGGAGGGGAGAGGTGAGGAAGGGGGATGTAGTAGCACAAGTAAAGTGCAGAAGTACTTGGGGAGTTAGATGTCCAGCAGGTTGTAGTGTCAGAATGTCTATATTGAGTCCATGAGTTTCTGTATCCAGGGGGTTGAAGTGCAGAAATTCTGACACACTACAAACTGCTGGACATCTGATTCCCCAGGTACCACTGCACTTCTACCTGTACTGCTACATCCCTCCTGCCCTGCAACACCAACCTGTCCCTCACCCCCTGATGCCTCCATTTTCATTTTGCCTGCATTGAATGCCAGCCTCTGGCTTCTTTACTGTTCTTCCATCCAGGAACAGCACACACATGAACTGCAGGTGCTTCCACAGTCTGACAAAGGGTTTTTTCAACCCAAAAGCTGACATCCCAGGCAGCTAAGCTGAGCTCACCTGGAGCCTCACAACTCCACTGCAACCAGCAAGCCTCAGGCTTGTCAAAGACATGACAGGTCTGTGCTTTCCCTAGCCAGAACTGTGTGCATGCATGTGGTGGCTGGAGGTTATGATGCCTCCTATCCATCTTTCACCAGGGAGATCCTCAGTCCTGGCATTTTCTGGGGCTGCCATGCCACTGGCAGTCCCACCAGGCCTCCAGACCATGGCAAAGTGCAGTTTTAGTGGTCATGCCCAGGACCTGGGGTCTCCTCCTTCCCCATAGCGCCAGCCCATACCTCCAAGTTCATCCTGGCATGGGAGCTCAGCAGGGACATGTTCTTCTCCAGCTGGCTAGTGATGCAATGAGTGCCGCCTCCAGCGCTGAGAGCAGGGCATTAAATAGTTTTTAAAAAATGAAAAAAAGAAATAGGTATGGACAAGGCGAGGAGAGTGGCATTCATTCCATCTGCACCTGAAGCTTGGGGAACCCCAGCAGCAGGAGGTTCACCTTGAGGAACACCAGCTGCTCCACCAAACCAGGATCCAAGGAGGTACAGTGGGGTGTCACAACATCACCAGCAATGCTGAACACACACTTGCTTGGAACATTGATTGGTGGACAAGACAGGTGTTCCTGGGCAAGCATGGCCACATCCAGGCAGATCTGGCTGCGGCTTGCCCAGTAAACCAAGGGGTCACACAGTGGTGGTTCCACATCCTTAGTGAGATAGGCAGCTACCAAGGCTTGAGCACTACCTGCCTGATGGTGGGGTCTGGTGCTTTTGGACCCCACCATGAAAGCCATTCCTTTGGCCCACATTGGCAGAGCCTGCGGTGGAAAGGGAAACTGGCTGGTGGATGGCATGCTGGCATGAGACAGTGGATCCCCCTCTTCCACATCTCCCTGCCTATGCTATTCAGCTTCCCTGACTCTCTTCACCAGCACCTCCACCCACTGATTCAGGCTTTGGTTGCTGTATACATTCCCCTTCACCCTCAGGTCACACATGGTGGCCAGCACGTGGACTGTACTAGACCGCAAAAGATCAAGCCATTTCGTGATGCCCTCCTTCAGCTGCCTTACCAGTGCCTGCACATCTGGTGACAGTGGCTTGGCCCAGCCAGGAATATTGATCCCCTGGAACTTCTCCATTTGGTTCTGAAGTTCCCTCACTACAGGGATCACCTAGCTAAGGATGACATTGCCTGTGCTGAGAGTCTTGATGGCCCCAAAGGAAGGGCTTGAGGACCACCAAGATCTGGGAGATGGTATCCCACTCAGCTCTGTTGAAGGGTCCACTGATCCCAATCTCTCTAAGCAAGGCCATCTCATGATGGCCTTCTGTTACTCTACCAGTATCTCAAGCATCAGGTATGTGTAGTTCCACCAAGTCTCCACATCCTGCATGATTTTGTGCTGCAGGATGTTCAGATCTGCCTGTTTGTCCTGCAGCATCTTGCCCCCCTTGATGCTCCAGTGGAAGCTGTGCAAGCCACATTGCAAGCAGTGACCCATGACACCACCTAACAAGCCAAACCCCTCGTAGTGTCCCAAGCCAGCTTTATGCCAAAAAAGAAATGGAACGGGCAATTAGATCCCATAGGTTAAAGCCAGCTATAAAACCCTGCCCGTGCTCACCCTGGGCGGAGCTTTCCCTCTCACGGTCCATGGGCGGAGGCCGTTTGCAGAGGTCGGACACGGGTTTTTTGCTAGAAATCGCTCACTAAGCCATAGTGAGAGGTCACAGCAACACCTGCCACCCCTGGAACCTTTCCCCTCCCTTTGGTGACTAACTGTCTGCTGTAACGCGATCTCAATAAAACAACCACTAACAGCCACAACTTGTAAGTACCTTCATTTCAAGAGATCTCGCGAAATCTGATCGGTCTAGCAGCCAGATAAGGGGAAACCCAAAGCTAGCACGGGATAAGCTAGCGTCCAACCTGATTTACGTATGGGGCCTGCCGGAACAAGGCTCCTGGCGCGGCATGGCATCACGAACAGGATGCTCATGGACAGTTAACATGCTGCTAGAAGCCTGTCCTTGGCACAGAGGGGACAGGAA
>JAGPOW010001764.1:637724-663214 GCA_030014935.1 Caiman crocodilus | reverse complement strand
CGAAGCCATCGACAAGCTATTAGAAGACCCATTGAGGAGTGACGTCGACCTCAACGATTTAAATCTCGAAGTTCTGGCAGTCGACCCACCCGAACAACCTCCAACAACCAATCCCTTCTTGCAATAGTTACACACATGGTGGGGGCATCCGGGACCCAAAGCCGCCACGCAGTGCTGGATCCGCGAGACCGGCGGACCAGAAAAAACAGAATATGGGACGCGCCCAGTGGATCCTTGCTTCGCAAGCGTGTCTTCCATGTGCGAAGGAGAAATCCCACCCTCATTGCTACCAACAGGGGGCACTAGACCGCACTTATTTTGCACCGGGAACAGTTTGGCAAATAAACTTCATGGGTCCTCTGCCATCAAGTGGGACCCCAAACAAGGGACTTGTAACTGTCAATCTGGGATCTCGCATCATTAATGCTTTCCCCGTGAGAGAGACTACTGCAGCCGCCCTCATAAACATGCTCACTCACTCCTTCATGTCCTGGGGAATCCCTGCAACCATCCACACAGACGGCGGCCCACCATTCACCTTGTCAGCCCTTGACCGCTTCTTCGCAGAACACAACGTCCATCATCACCTTCACCTCCCTTATCACCCCTAGTCCACCGGAGTCGTAGAGTGACATATCGGGCTCTTAAAAGAAAAACTACGCCTCCTTGGAGCCGGGACCTATAAGAACTGAACAAAGCATCTTCCCAACGCTCTTCTGTCACTGAACGACGGAAAAAGCCTATGGGCCGAGAGGCCTGCTGGGGTGGCCCCCAATTGGACTACAAAATTTTCTCCTCACGACTCAGTGTGGGTTACAATCCCCAACCACACACAATGCCACCCTACGCCGCTCCCAGGCACCATCATAAAGCCTAAAGTGTACCCCAGTACGTACACTGTCGCACTCGACAATAGCAACAACACAGATCAACTGCCAAAGTCCATCCTAGTGCATCATAATTGGCTTTCCCACAGACATAGACCAAAGCACCCGTCTTAATTTTTACCAAGTTTTGTCCTTTCAGGTAGAACTCCGTTGGGACCATGAAAATGCTCATAAAAATCCTTACCCCTATCCTCACCCTTGTTCTCCCCTTTCTCATCCTGCTTTGCGTAGTATGCAGTGCCATCACCTGTGTCCGAAAGAAGATCGAACAACAGTTTGCCTTTGTATACACCCAGCTCCCTGACCACGATCCCGATGACCAAGTTGTCCTTCACAACGGTAGTCCTGTTTAGGTGGTGCCATGGTCAAATATCCTGCCACCTTCCTGCATTTTGAAATGAGCTTGGTAGTGGTGCTGGCACCATCATCAGCAGCCCTGTTCCCCTCCAAGAAGTCCCGGACAATGAGATGGATCTTGTGTGCCGCATCGCGGATGCTAGCTTTGTTGGCGTCATGGACTGCCTTGACCATATTGGGCCCATTGGTGGTAACTGTGAACCTATGAGTGAGCTCGCCCTGCCCAATGAGCCACCCCTGCACCAAGTGGTTCATGGTCTCCATGATCTCTGTTGCTGTGTGGAACTCATCCATCACCTGAGCTTGAAGGAGAGCCCACTAATGGCCTGACTGATCATACCAGTGCCTTGCAAGGGAGAGGTAGGCATGATCTCTGCCCTGGCTGCTCCAGATGTCCAAGGTGAAGTGTAAGGCCACTTGTGGAGCTGCCTTGCGCAGCTTCTCCCCCAAGCACTCCCTGCATGCCTCATAGAGGGAGGGCACCATCGTCCTGCTGAAGGTGGTACACTTGGCACTCATGGCCCCATCATACCATGTGTCAGAGCTAAACTGTTAAGAGATGGCTCGGCACAGCTGCGTTCAGGCACATTGTGAGTCCCCGGTGCAGGGATTTTCCCTATAAGGCGGGAAAAGTCCTTGGTGCAGAATCAGAGCCTGCCAAAAGCTTGCAGCTGCACCATCAAGTGCATGCTCACAATTAGCTCAGCATAAATTAGCACAGCATAAATTATGCAACACGTCAGCAGTTGGCTCACTGGCTGTACAAAAAGCGTGGGTGGTACCCGCCCAAATTGGAGGAGACCTCGAACACGCGTAGGGAGAGATCCCCATGTGTACTTTGGAGCCATGGAGGGGCCTGATCAACCACCAACGACTCCCCATCACGGTTACCATGACGTACCCCATACCCTGCTTGAGTGTGAGCATCTGTGTGCCTGTCTACAGTTTTCATTTGTGTCTGTCTATGGATTGTGCCTACACTGCATACCTCGTGTATGCCAGCTTGTAAGTAAAGTTTTTTTGTTTCAGCCACTGCTGCCTCTCGTACAACTAATTCCACTCTATCAGTGGCCCCATTCCGCTGGCATTTTCCAGCCCCCACACCATGAACTACCTGAACCCTGGCTGCTCAACTAAGGAGAAGGGCTAGCCATCCACAGCAAGCATCTCCCCAGTGCTCTGGGTGATCTCATTCACCTTTGCAACATGCCCTCCTGTGTGCTTGCCTTTCTCTCACTGTTCCAGGGTGGTCTGCTTTTGCTTTTGGGGGATGGGGGCTTTGGAGTGAGATGGGGACTTCCCTTTGGTACCAGGCTGAGGAGGAGCAAGGGCAACGGGGTGGTGCCTGCAGAGATGCATCAGCATCCCCATGGTGCTCATGTGTTTTGTTTGCTTGCCCCAGCTGCTTTTGGCTCAGCAATACAGGCAGATAGCATATGTGGGATCATCTGCGAGCTCAGAATGATCCCATACCACACTGTCTGCTCACTTCTGGGGTGCGGGTGCATGTGTAGATACTACCTTTCCACACTCCTCAGCAGACTACAGGGGGAGTGGACTCAGCTGAGCCACTTGCCTCCACACCCTTTAGCTCAACCTCTTCCGAAGCGCCTTCTGGGGAAGGAGACCTGATTCTAGGGGAAACTTGAGGGATGTGGAGCACAAACTCAGATGATTCCCCCTCTTTCCCCAGAATTACCCTTTCTAGGGCACTCTAGATCCAGATCCAGCTCCAGTTCTTCTATCACTGGAAGACTCAGCATGGGAAGTGAAATGGAGGTGGAGGAGACTGTCATGCTGGTGCTGCTTCTTGTTTGTCATGGTGGTAGTGGTGGGGTTATGGCTGGTGCTCTTAGAGGGGATGCAGACTCAGGAATAGGCACTGGCACTGGCACTGCTCCCCTCTCCTTGCTGCCTGTACTAGTGGAAGACTCATGCCTGCTTGGTGTAGCAAAGAGGCTGCACCTTAGTTTTGTGGGGGAGGACTTATGGCTTTTCCTCTACACCACCTTCCACCTGTCCCTGAAGACTTGCCAGCTGCCTTTCCAGCATGCTTCATGGTATGTTTCATAGTGTCTTTGCCTTGGTGTGCTGGAAAATGTGTGTTCTTCTGTAATGTTATCTGATTTATGTAATATATGTAGATAATTGTATATGTATGTGTATTTATGTGATGTATGCATGTAGTTATGTATTTATGTAATAAATAAAATAAAAATATATAAATGTATGCATGTGTTCCTGTATAAATTCTATATTATAATTTGCAATATATGCTGTGCTTCCCTGCAGAGTGAATGGAATGCACGCTGTGTGAAAAAGCACAGATTTCTTTCCTGGGGGAAAAAAATCAAAATAGAGGATTTTGGGGGAGAAATAAATTGAAAGGAACGAATGAATGTAATAATAAAATAAAAGGCTAAAGGGTATGGCAAGCAAAAGGTATCGATTAATCCCACTTGCTAGGAACAAGCTACCAAGTAGGAAATGATAGCCTTTGTTGTCCAATGCTGCTGAGCTGCTGGAAGACACAGCTCAGTAACTGACCCCAAGGCAGAAAGCAGTGCATTTCAAACATTGCTGCCTTTTCTGTTATTTTTTCATCCCTCCTCCAGAGCACTGGAATTGGAATTGGGAAGCCTCAGGGAAGGATCACAGTCATTGGCCAGCTATACAGCCAATATCAGAGCAGCTCTTCTCCCCTATTCTCCTCTCTCTTCTTACTTTCTGTTTCCCTACAGGAAAGAACAGCTTCAGCTTTGAAACTCAAAACATTTCAAAACTTTTAAAACATTTTGACTGCGCTCATTACATTTAAAGGCTGTTTTGGAGCCCTTTGTTTCATTTCAATTTTGCTGTTTCGATCTCCAAACGAGTTGAAACAGCGTTGAAATGAAACAGCCGACAAAATTTCACATAGCCCTAGCAGATAGGACAGTGTCCACATAGGGCAGGGGTCGGCAAACCCAGGCACACGTTCCGAGCATGGCACATGAGGCCATTTTGCTTGGCATGCCACGTCCAGCCCTGGCTCTGGGTAGCTGCTGGAGCCCAGCCTGCTCCCAGCAGGGCTTGCAGCGCCCCAGCTGCCTGCTGGGAGCAGCCCAGGCCCACTCTGTAGCTGGCAGTAGCTACCCAGAGCCAGGACTGGCTGCAGCTGGGAAGCTCCAAACCGCTGTGCCAGGCTCCAAAGCCCTGGCATCAGCTCCATACTGGTGCGTGCATCTACGCATTGAAGCAGGCAGTGGGGGAGGGGCCTGAGGCAGTGCAACTTCGGTCTCTCCCCAGCTCCCAGCACAGAGCTGGTGACTGGGCTCCGGAGCCTGGCACAGCTGTTTGTAGCTAGCCTGGGCTCTGGGCAGCAGCAGTAAGCAGGCTGCAAACAGCTGCAGTGGGCTCCACAGCTCCGGCATCAGCTCTATGCTGGTGGTGACTGTGTGCGCACCTCAGGGCACAGCAGAGCTGTGGAGCCCGGTACAGCTGTTTGCAGCCTGCCCGCCACTTGCTGCACCTGCCCAGAGGCCAGGCTGGCTACAAACAGCTGCGCCAGGCTCTGGAGTTATGCCATCACCTCTGTGCCAGGAGCAGGGGAGAGACTGGGATTGCATTCCCTCCCCCACTGCCCGCTCCAACACACGGGTGCATGCACTGATGCCGGAGCCTGGCACAGCTGTTTGGGTAGCTGCTGCTAGCTGGGAGCCTGGGGTGGAGGGCAGGGGCTTTGGGTGGGGGGCACAGGACAGCAGAGCTGGGGGGCAGGGGCAGCAGTGCTGGGGACAGGGGCTTTGGGTGGGAAGCAAAGGGCACATGCAGGGCATCCTGCCATGTACCCCCTGCCCTCATTGTGTTTTCATAGAAGGAGTTTTAGTTTGCTGCCCTACAGCAGCGGAGTGAAGCACTGGGCTCCATGCAGCTCAGGGGCTCTGCAGAAAGCCCATTCAGGCAGCCTGGCATCAGCTTGGGGAGGCAGGCTCCACCCAAGAAAAAAAAAGCAGAAAGCCTGATCTTTTTTTTCCCCCTCCTGGAGCCTGCCTGGCTGCATGAGCTGTGTGGAGGCCCCATGCTTCCTCCATAGCTGTGGTGCCTGTGGGTGGGTGCCGCCTGGCAGGGGGCCGCCGCTGCTGTGGAGGGAAGCACTGGTCTCCTCCGCAGCTTGGGGACTGCTCCGCCTGCCAATAGCTCGCTCTCTCCTCCCTGCCGCTCTAGAGGCAAATAACGGCACGGGTGTGTGCATGACATGGGGGGCCATCGTTTCATCTACATGCACCCTTAAACACCTTCAGTAATGGAGAGTTCATATCTTCCTAAGGCGGTTTATTCTGATGCCTTGCTGGTCTAACAGTGAAGAAGTTTCTCCTGACATCCAGTCTAAATCTACTTTGCTGAAACTTCAAGTCATTGGTTTGTATCCTGCTCTCTGCAGCGAGAGAGAAAAAGTGTTCTCCCTTTTTACGGAAGCCCTTCAGGTATTTGAAGAATGGTATCACGTCCCCTCATAAATGTCTGTTTCCACAAGCTAAACATGCTTATTTCCTTCAGCCTTTCCTTGTATGGCTTGCCTCCTAACCCCTTTATCATTTTTGTGGCAGGCTTCTGGTCTTCTCTCAATGCTATCCTTTCTAAAATGTGAAGCCCAAAGCTGCAGGTGTAAATAATCCTGATTAAAGAAGCATGCTCCCCTTCCATGTCTTGCACATAATGCTCCTATTGATGCAGCCCAAGATTACATTCACCTTTGGGACAGCTGCATCAAATTGCAATCTCATATTGAGTTGATGAGCCACCAGGACTCCTAGATCCTTCTCCATAATGCTGCCACCTGCCCAAATGTCACCTTACGCCCCACCGTGGGTGCAGAAATCCGGAGGGCATGTACCCCTCCACTGCCCGCGGAATCTCCTTGTGCCTTCCTCACACATCACCTGTGCACAGCCCCCGCTTTTCCACACACCTCCTCCCTTCCTCACACATTGGGGTCACAGCCCCAGGGGGCAAATTGGGGCAACTGCTCAGGGCCTCATGCTTTGCCGGTCCCCGCAGAGCGACTCTGTGTCCAGCTGCATGCTCCCCCAGACACCAACGCTTCTGCCATGCCGCAGCTTCTCCAGGTCTTGGGCCTGGATTGGAGCAGGCATGGGCCGATTTGCCTCAGGCCCTGCACCCTGTGCGGGTCAGCTCTGGCTGGGGGCAGCAGGAGGCACCAGCAGGGCTGAGGGGGCAGGAGGTCAGGAGCAAGGGGCACGGGCAGGGTGAGGGAGACAGCATAGCAGGGCTTCTCATCACCACAAAGCACTGCAGGGGAATGCAACCCCCCATCAAACACCAAAATGTATAGGAATTTAGAATTTATTTTATTACGATTTACACTCATAGGCTTCCAGCTTGCTATAAACGCCTAGACCAGGATCTAGCCCTCCTCTCACTGCCCACTGGGGCCAGTCCTGCGCGGAGCTGGGGAGGGGGCAGCTGGGCCCGCGCCTCCCCAACCCCCGAGCCACCCCCAGGCTGGAGGCGGGGAAGGGGCGACCGGGGCCCAACTCTGCAGACTCGCCCCCTGCCCTAGCTGCCCTGGCCTCCGCCCTAGGCTGGGCCGGGAGGGCCGCCTACGCCTGCCCCGAGTGCTCCGCGGGGCCGGGGCCGTGCCACGCCCGCTCCGGGAGCAGCCTCAGCTCCGAGCCCCGCGCGGCCCACGCCCGCCCCGCCCCCGTTGCCGGGCACCACACCACCGCTCCAGGCTGCCCTACCCGCCGCGTTGGCGCCCGTTGGCGGCCCTGCCCGGGGCCGCTATGGTAGGGGCCGCCCTTGGCTCGGGGCGAGGCGCGATGGGCAGCGCGGGCCTCAGGGCGGCCTGGCTGGCGTCCTTGCCGGGGTTGGTGGTGGGCCTGTGCTCGGCGCGGGGCGCGGACGGTCCAGCCTCGGGGACCAGGAGCCATTGCTGGGGCGAGGCAGCGGGCAGAGGCGGCCGGGCCGGGTTGGTGCCTCGCAGCGCGGCCGTGTTCTTGGGCCCGGGCCACGTCGCAGCTGTTGCAAGCCGGCGCGGCGGCCCGATCAGGCGGGTCTTGGGGAGCTGGCAGGGCGGGTGTGAAGGACGCCTGCCCCAGAGGCGGGTCCCTTGGGGCGTACGAGGTGCCTGCCTGCTGCCCTTCCATGTCGTGATCGCTGGAAACCACGACCCACCCCAGAGGCCTGGGCCACGGACAGGGTGCTGGGAAGCGAAACCCCGGGGCTGAGGGCTTGCCTTGGGACCTGCTGCAATGCGGAGGGCAAGGGGCAGTTTTATTGCAAGCCAAGGTGCACTCGTTTCACGAGACAGCAGAGCTTTTAGGACTAGATGTAGTTTTGTCTTAGATGATCATCTCTTTCTTACTTCTCCCCATTACTCTTCAATAAAAGCGCCAGGGAATTTCATGCTAAAAACAGAAGCTGTAAGGATATGAGGTCTGCTCAGCTTTTGCCAGGTCAAAATTATAAGTGCAAAATTTTACACTAAGGTTAGATTGGCTTGCTTGAAGATATTTGTCATTAAATGGATACAAATTTTAGATTTGCAAATTCACACTTGAAATTTCTACATTAACTTTCCATGTTAAGATATTTTTAGCCTATTATAACAATATGGGATTAAATACAAATTAATTAGAAGCCCAGAAACTTCACACTTGAAGAGGCGCTCACACTCTAAAGTAAATACACCCAAACAACCTTAACTTTCCCCTGTAATGATACTATACAATAACCGTCCAATTATAATTCATGTGTAATAGTGATTTTTTTAAAACTGCTAGATTTTTAATTTCCCCCCAAAACTCTCCATCACAATAAATGTCATTTTTAGATGCAACAGAATATTTTAATATAACTAAGATGTGTCAATGTGGTATTCAGAATTACATAGCAGGGTATGTGGTACACTTGGGTCTATTGTTTTGGGCGAATTTGCTTATATACAACGACCTTATTTATATAGAAATTCCCTTTGTGCGAGAAAATGATCATATGCAAAGAGGCAAGCAATGTGGCTATGCATGTAATAATGGATTCGCTTTATGCAAATTTGCTTTACATGCAAGGTTTTTTCGGAATGCAACCCTCGCATAAAGAGAGACCCAAATGTATTGTATTTTACTGTTAGATGCTTTCTACTACTGCATTTTTTTGTGACTGACTGACTGATACCATGCTAACCTAAAGCACTGATATTGCATTAAATACCTGCTAAATGTTCAATAAAGTCCATTTTATTTGAGTATGTAAAGATGGCATTTTAAAAATGTTAGTGTTGTCAGTGATAACACAGTTACCATACAGCTTTATACTAATCCTAGACACATCACTTGGTTGCAGTGTACAAGAAGCTAGTGCACATTACTTGTGCTAGCTCAAAGGGCTTTGTAGACCCAGCTGTTCAATGTCTGCTTGACAGATTATAGCCATCTTCTGTTTACAAAGTCATTCTTGCCTATTGATGTTATTTTCTTTTTCATTTGGAAGGAACCAGAGATAGATAATGAATCCATAGAAGAGGACTTAATTCATTTTAATGTTGGTGGCTGGCATTTTTCAATTCCTAAAACTAAAATCACTCAGTTTCCAGAATCTCTACTGTGCAAAGAAGCTTCTACACTGTTTGAGTCTGAAGACCCAAGATTATTCATTGACAGAGATGGATCCGTATTCAGACATGTATATTATTATCTGCATACCTCAAAACTGTCTTTTTCCAGCTGTGCTGAATTGAAATTGTTATATGAGCAAGCATTAGTTCTGAAGTTGCCACCTTTATTACAGGTAACATTTGATGTTCTATATGACTTTTTCTCTAAGCTTTGGTCACATTCATTTTCTTAAAGTTCCAAGGTGTAAGTGTGACTATATGGGTGCTTGAAATGGCTGCCTAACATTAATTACAGTAAAATCTTTGTTATCTAGTCACCAGCTGGAATACTCTATTAACTGGAGTTTTCAGTCAGCTGGCTAGAGGTGGGGGTGGGCGAGGGAGCTCACACATGACAGCTACCTGGACCACCACCCTGCACTGCCGCTGCTCTGTGCAGCCACTGCCATGCCCTCCCCTCTTCCACTACATTCTGCTGGCTGGATGTGGGGAGGAGATGAGGTGTGGGGGAATCTCCATTTTTGTTAAGTATGAACCCTCCAGTTTGGAGAAATTAATAATCTTAAATTACATTTTATGCATTTTTTATATATAAATATTCTATAAATATATTAATTAAGTAGGGGCCACATTGAGAAAAGTACTTGTGCATTATAATTGGATTTAGTGGGATTGTGTGTATTTTGTATAAAATCAGCATTAACCCAATTAAATAGGTGCTTGTGAAGCCTGGATAATTTCTGTGTGGAGCTATATATGCTTTTTAGTACTTACACTAAATCACAGATAGGTACCTAGATACTGCATGTGCTATATAACATTTGCCATTTTGTTTAAGATCATTGTGGGTACAGGTAAGGTAATGTTAGGCTGGTCTGCTATTCATTAGCAGGTTGCTTGAGTACATAAGGCAGGGACTGGCTTGTTTGTCTAGGTGCAAGTGGGGATGCGTATCTAGCTACTCTACCTCATTCATGACCCTCTTGGCTTCCATGTTTCCCATAATCTCTCTGGTTTCATTGTTCGCAGCTTTTCAGTAGATCTGCCTATAATTGTCTGTGTGATTTGTTCTGTTCCTGAAAGCCTTGCTGTGTGTGTGTCTTGTAGCAATCTCCATTTTAAATTCTGACGGTGCTTCAGGCTGAATTATGTAGAAGGTACTTTTAGGTTGGCTAAATATTGGAGACTACTATTTTTAGGATAGGATATACCTTGCAGCAAGATATGTTTGGCTGGTTTTCTTAGCCATTTTTAAAAAATAATCCAGCTGCTAGTCAGTTTCACTGGGAATAGCAGCTAGTTAAGTCTCATCATTTTTACTACTGTTGATAGATAGACAGGAGAAGGCAATTAATTTGACATCTGCTGAATTTTATTCTCAAGAGCCACCTTGAAACTGAGGAAATTTCCCAGTTCTTTGCGCATAGGAGACTTTTAGTGATGAGTCAAACAAAGGGAGACAGGGGAATTAATATTAGAGACTATTCTTGTAACTTGTGAACAAGTATGGAATTTATTGACTCATAGAAAAAGCAACCAGGCTGTGTATCTGATGGGCGATCTATCGAAGTCAAGGAGGCAGCTGGCCGATTTTGCAAGCAAATCTCAGGGCTGACTAAGCGCAAGGGGACCTGGCAGCCCCACCACTCCCCAGAGATTTCCAGTAGTCCCAAACTGCCACTTAAATTGCTTAATGTTTCCCTTACTGGCTTCCAGGGCTTAATCAGGGGATTAAGCTGTGGAAGTCATTAATTGATATGTTATTAAGAAATCTGAACACTTAATTACACTCTAAAATCAAATATCTTATTAAAACAAAGCTATGCACACCATGAACAGTAACTAATACCAACTATATACTTTATATTACTATATAATATATATATATAATACTATATATTATACAGTATTATATAATATATATAATTATATATATATTATATAATATAACATAATGTAATATATATTATATATATAATACTATATATTAACAAATAACTACATACATTTTATTAAAACCAACTATATACACTATAAATTAATACAAACTATGTACACTCTATTTAAGGACATGATAAAAAGGAGTTTACTGAAGCTGAATGTTTGACCTTGACATAGGCATTTCATGCTAACTATTAAATGTGAGCGTGCTGTACCTAGCTCTAGTCACTGTAGACATTCTCCGTCTGTGGGGTGAACACTTGTCTGTACACTGAGTTTGTTGGAATGGTAAGGCAGTGTCTTGCCAGGGCATAAAGATGTAGAAACCAGACAAAGACAGTTCCAGAACACAGGCATGGGCAACCAGCACTCTGCTAAAATTCACATAAGCAGCACTTTCATTGTCATACTCTTTCCCTTATTCTGGATTGTTTTCAGTAGATGGGGGTCACAACTCAGAACAGGCATCTGGTTGGGGTCCAAAATGTGAACAGCACTAAGTAAGGAGGCAGGTGGTTGTCTGATCTGTGGTCGCAGTGATGGATCATACCTGTAGTACCAGTACAGCTTCACAGCTATTGCTTGGAACTGGTCCCTTATGCACTGGTTTTCATACGGACACCTTGACAGTTTTTGCTGTCTTTGACTCAGCTTACCAAATCCATCAGCTTGTATGCATGGTGTATCACAACCTGCCAGCTGGAAACCACATTAGGAGCTCCATGAACTGGGTGGCATTGTCAGCCACAAATGTCATTTGATTTTGAATGTTGGCTCACCCTAAAAGATTGCAAAGCTTAAGCATGTGCTGTCTGCTGGATATGATTTCCAGCTACTCACTCACAAATTGCTGGTACTGCTGCGCATGCTTTATATGATAATGGACCACATTAAACCACAAATTCCACTTTGTAAGCAAAAGTTCTGGTGGCAGTGGTACAGTGCCATGTGAGTGCCCACTTTGACTAGCGACAGTGTCCCTGTACCAGACCTTATGATCTGGACAGTGTTTGAAGGCTTTCTTGAAGGAAGACACCAGGTTACCCCCATCAGGAAACTGCATGGCCCAGATGTTGCTTAGATCAAAATGTGCACTTTGCAGATGATGTGAACAGCATTGGACAGCATTCCTTGGAGCACATAAGAGAAAACTTTGCACATGCGCATGACATTGCTGGACAGGAATGCTGAGATCTTGTTAAAGTCAACACCATAGCTGACAGTTACCATCACGATGGCTTGAGACAGCAGAAAAATTGACAGATGTGAGGTGGACCACCTCATTTTGAAATACAGGCAGGCTCCATGGTACAAATAAAATGTGCAACACATAGTTATCTGGAGGGTTGATGGCTTCATCATCCACAATGGAGAAGGAGTTCTGCTCTGCCAAGGCAGCCTTTGTGGACTGTACATGCAAAGCAGTCACTGCAGGGAGAGTGTTGGCAAAGCTTGTTGGCAAACAGAAAATAGCCAGCATTTGGCATGTTTTGGTTCAGGTAGTTCCTTATCTTTGAGTGATCAAGTTCTCCAGTGGGATGTTTGCCATCATGAAAGCCTCCACAAGGGCAAATGCCTCCTCGTACTTGGTAAACTGCTTTCTGTTGTCCTTTTAAACAGGGATGACATGGTTTCTTGCTCTGGCCTTCAGCCTCTGCAACAGCCTTCCACTTCATATGTGCCTCAGACACTAAGGCTGCATCCACACATGCAGGCATGTGCGTTTGCACCAGCTTAAATAGCCCCATGCAAATTTGTGTCTCAGCACACGTGCCTGAACATACACTTTGGCGTGGAGCAAATTGTGCTACTTGGGGCAAACTGACCCTGCCCAGCTCCTCCTGGATCTGAAACCAGGGGGAGCTGGAGGCTGGAGCCAGTACTTGTGGTGGCCCCAGCAGTATAAAAAGCTGCTCTGGTGAGCAGCTCAGGCCTACTTGCTCTCAGGAGCTTCTGAGGTCTGGCCAATTGTATATGGAGACACCAGGCCCCTGTGCCAACTAGACTGCTTTAGCAGCCCTGACCTAGAGAGGCCCCTGTACCCTCTACCCACTACAGCAGTCTGGCAGTGGAGGCTGCTGCCTGGCTGTGACTTGCTGTTACCTGCAACAGTATCCACCCTATTGGACTGGGAGCCCGATGTCTGCATACCTGCCAGACCCGGGTGGAAGCCTTGTGGTTCCCTCGGCTCTCGTATGGCCACTGCAGCCGAGTTGCCTGCGTCTCTGGGCCAGCTGCCTGTTGGCCATGGCTGCACAGTTTGCCTTCATGTAGCAATACTGCAGTGTGTGCCCCTGCCCTACCAGCTGGGCAGCAACAGCCTGGAAAATGTGTTCATTGTGGTGGCCTACTTTGAACTGTCTAAGCATGTCCTCCTGGCTCCAAATGGTCCAGAGGTCAGCCACTTCATCTGCCCTCCAGCTGGGTCTCCGGTGCCAGGCCTGTGCAGGCTCCTGCCACATCCCTCACTAGCAGGAATCCTGGTGTTCCTTGTTTAAAAATAGCAAAGTGTCTGATAAAAAAAATCCCAAATTCACTCATTAAAATACCCAATAACCTGTGTTCTTCCATGATTAAAATGAAACACCACTATATATTCTAATATTATAAAAGCCTTAGTCCATAATGCTTTATTTGCACTCTGATTGGTTGCCTTGGCAGCCAATCAGAGTGCTCTGGACACAGGCCTCTGTCCCTGTCCTCCCCACCACTCCCCCCATCATTTTTGATGAGCAAATTGCTAGTATAGAGACAGAGATCAGTCAGGCAATGTTGTATTGATATATTTATAACTGTAAAGTAATTTGGAAGCCTACCAGTGCCTTAGCATCATGATAAAATAAATTATACATATCTATAAGCTTTGATGTTTGCTTTAGGCTTTGTTATCATAAAAAATCAGAGCGACCCCTGTCCCCTTCACGAATCAGGATGTGGGGACAGCTGCTCCTGCAGCCACAGCTCCCCTACCCTGTCTGGCAGCTGGGCATGCAGGGTGTGAGATGTGGGGTTTGCAGGAGGGGGGTGGGTGTGGGGTTCATGGGTGTGTGTGTGCATCGAGTGTGTGAGGGATGTAGGGATGTGTGGGAGTGACGTGTGTTTTGTGGGTATGTGAGATTTGTAGGGGGTTTATGGTGGGGGGTGAAAGAGGGCTGCCACATGCCCATCCCCTCACCCTTCCTGCAGCGCACAGCACCTGGTGCTGGCAGCAGAAGCCAGCTAGACTGTCGGGGCACTCATGGCCCACTGCAGGCACAGCCTCGTGGCGGCATGGCTCTGTCTGATCGTTGGGAACTTCACATGGCAAATGGAGTTGGCCTGGCCCACTGGCATGCACCTCCACACAGGACTGAAATGGCTCCTGCTGCCACCCGGGGTTCCCAGCACTGCACACAGGAGCCTTGCACTGTTGGTCTTGGCTGGGTTTCCACATGCTCGGCCTGATGGTGCATGGCTCCTGCAGGTGGCGGCAGGAGCCATTCTGGTTTTATCCAATGACGTGCACTAGTGGGCCAGCTCTGTTCACCATGTATAGCCCCTGAGTCTCAGGTGTCACCATGCCAGCATGGGGCTGTGCCTGCAGCAGGCCATGAGCACCCTGATGGCCCAGCTGGCTGCTGCTGCCAACGCCAGGGGCTGTGCACTGCAGGAAGGTGGGGAGTGGTGGGCATGTGGCAGCTCCCCCTCAAACCAATCATACTCTCTCACAAACCCGACATCCACAAACCCCACCCCCACAATCTCCCTCACAAACCCCACAGTCCCCCCACCCCCACAGTCTTTTCACCCCCATGTCCCTGCTTACCAAGGACAGAGCCTGGGTTCCAAGTGCTGCTGTGAGCCTTTCCCAACTTCTATTTCCTACAGCATGCTGAGGCAGCGTGCTGGAGCAGCAGAGGCACACAGCAGGCATAGATATGCTTTGACCAAGTGCTAGAGCATCGGAGGATCTGGCCTCTGGTTGCCCCTGGGCATACTCCAGGAGTGCGCCCTACGCTGGTTTTTTTCCCCAGGATGTTTTCTTTTGATACCAGGATTTCCCAGTACCAAATTAAGAGCCTGTGCTACAAATATGCAGTGCAGGGAACATTTCTTTTCATTTGTGGCGTGCCTCCTGCGGCATCTCACACTGCTTTTTGATACCGTAACAGGCACATGCTCGCTTGTCTGGACATAGCCTAAGTGTTGCTCTATGCTGGTTTTCCTCAACACATCCAAAATGACATTGCAAGTGATGCAGAACAGTCTGCCTCCATCTGTGTGCAAGGTCCCTGCAAGATACTGTCTTACACAGTCTGTCTGTTCCCTCCCTCCCTCCCCCTGTCTCATGCTTCAGGACTCTAGGGCTTCCTGCCCTTTTATCTTCCTGCAGCTCTTTTTTTCCACCCTGTCTCTCAGGAAGCCCACCAAAATTCCAGAGCCTGACATTTTTCATGGAGCCTGCCTGAATCACAATTTCAGTAGGTCCCTACTGATAGGATATGCAAATGTCATTGGCCCAGATGGAAAACAAGAAAGACAGCAGTTGGAGCACTCAGCCAGGTGATGAGGCGATCCTGGGTTTCTGTCTCTGGTCCCAGTATTATTTCTTTTTTTATTGAAGGACTATGTAATGTAACACATATAAATAATCCAGGAAACAGGACCAGAATCCAGAGTTTCACCTTCCAGCAGAGTGCCATAATCACTAGGCTAAAGAGTTGGGCTCCTTTTTGTCTGTTTTCCTTTTTAAACAAGGACTAAAATGAGTAGGAAAACTTTGCATTCTTGGCCTCAAATATTAGCACCCACAGTTCATTTAGTCTGAAACCAAACATTTCTTCCCTGTTCTCAATTACTGAATTCCAACCCGCCGCCCTAAGGACATCATCATATCAAATCTTTCAGCCTTTGTGTTGAAAAAGGTTTAAAAGAGACAAAGATTTAAAAATGATGAGTTTCAAAGGGACAAAATATTTTTTTATGTGCCTTTGGATTTTTCATCTTGAGGGAGGGAGCTGTTTTCTCCTAATTTGTGTTAGGTTCAAAATTTAACTTTAAAGACACATGTGAAATAAAAATCCCTTTCTGCTCTCCTCCCATGAAGAGATCATGAACTATAATTCAATCCTTTTCATTCTTCCCTAGTTACGTGGGATGGCCATATGGCCCACTTGCATCACTTTCAATTTGCCTCCAGCTCTCCACCTTCCCTTAAACCTCCTGGGCCTGATCTCTGTCCTGACGCAGTCCCAGAGACAGTACTGCCACTGTGTGACACAAGCTACTGGGCAAGATGGACCTATGGTTTGACTCAGTAAATGGCACTTCTTATGCTAGTTATTCTGAGTAAAAGCAAAACTGCACAAGGCTGAAGTTAGATGTAAAAGAATCATAAGGCTTGTGATTAAAGTGAGAGATGGCTATTCTATGCTCATACACTCTTAGGCATTAGACCTAAAGCATACAAAATATATTTTTGGAACATATGAAAAAGAACAGTCTGAGAGAGAAACAAGTGCAGCTTTGAACTAAGTAAGGAACAGAGCACTAGCCTGTGTAAAACTCAATATCTAAATGAAAATAGTCTAATTAAAGAAATGGAGTGGTCTTGTGAAAAGAGCAAAGGATTATCAGGATTAGTTGAAAGACAAGAAGAATGCAGTAGGAAGGACAACCTGATAGGTGAAAAAGCAAGACCTTTCAAGAGGGAAGAGGGTTGTAAACAACTATAGAGAGATTAGCAAGTAGATTATAATGAGCAATAAAATGTCTGTGCTTAGTGCGCAGCTTTTGGTGTCCAGTAAAGTTACAATTTGTTGTTAACATAATCCCAAGGAGACTTAATATCTGCAATAATAGCTAATGTTACAATTCCACATATGAGTTTTACATAGGTTATTGTTCTATTCATCACTTAGCCTAGCTGCATCTGTTTCTTTCTCAGAACTGAAGAGTACTTTGTGCTCAACAACTTGTCTAAAATCTCTCCCAATCACACAACTGGTACAATAAAAGATATCACTTTTTCAAGATATCCTTGTCTGTCATATATTTCCTGGACCATCCTGACTATAGTATCTGTCCAATAAGATTACACATTCATATGACTAATTAGCAGCTATCTGTGCTTCGAAAGAGAATAAAAGCTATTGCTAAATACTTCAAGTTCCATAAAAAGAATTAGGTATTTATTGTACAATATTCTATGGCATTTTTAAAGATGGCAATGGCTATTCATCTTGCATTAGATTCTACCTCATGAGGCTACATCTATGTTTTGAATGTCTTATTTGAATAAAATAATACTAAAGTAATTGCTTTTATATATATATCTCAACAGACTTTAGACAATTTGAAAGAAGGGAAACATAACTTGCGTGTCCGACCTGCAGATATACCAATAGCTGAAAGAGCATCTATTAATTACTGGAGAACACAAAAATGTATCAGCAAACCATCACTAGAGTTTCCAATTAAAAATCCAGCATTTACAGGTCTGCAGATTTTGTTGCATAGACATTTTATCAAATAAATTTTTAAGTACCTAATGTATCATCTAGTCTATTCTCCAGAGACCTTCACCCACAGATTCAAATTTCTAATTTAACAACTTGAATTAGATTACAGGTTTCCTTTGCTTTATGCTGTACATGCATTCCCGGAAAATGGCGCATAACTTGAATTTCCATAAGGGGAACCCACTTTACAATGTAACAAATAGGGATACGTTCCAAGACTTCAAGTGTACTGACTCCCAGACCCATTTCTACGACGTTTACAAGACAATTTTGGTACTCACCAACAGTAGACAATGCACACAAGCACAGGGTGGTGGTGAATGTTACCATAATGGGGATGGCAACTACAGAAATGTGTCACAGATGTATGAGGAGCACAGATCCACACAGGATCTATATTTTGGTGGGTATCACTCCCACAAAGCACTGCACAAAGCAGCTGACTGCAGGCTTCCACCAGACTGATTGCAGAAGAGTGAATTTACCTCACGTATAATGAATTTTTGGTATAAAAAGGGTCATCGCATAAGAGCAAATTCACACATCCAGAGTCTGCATAAAGTGAGGGAAACCTGTATATCTTTTCAATAAAATGTTCAATTTGATTTAAAAACTTGACTTAAAGAATTTGCCTTAGCTACCTTTAGTAATCTGTTTTAACTGTTAATATTTGTAATCTTATTTCTAGTTTGAACTTTGTTGACTTAAGTTTCCAACTGCTGGATCTCATTATGCCTTTGCCTTCTAGATTTAAGAGCTGAAATCTCCCTGTGCAGGTGCTTGTACCCTCATATTAAATAGCTCTTTTTCTTAAACTACATAGAGCATGCTGCAGTTTAAAATACCTCAGCTTAGTTTTGGTTGAACGAACATTCTCCTAATTTCAACATCCTTTCTGAATTTTGAAAAATTCAGCATTCCAGTAGGGTCTGACCTCTGCCATCTACAGGGATAATACCAACTCTGATGTATTCAAGACTCCTTTTTTCATACATCCAAAAAATCCAGCAGAATTTCTTATCATTGCCTTGCACTGAAAGTTTATGTTCATTTGGTTGGCAAAAATGACCCTAAGTCCTTTTCAGAATCACTGTTTTCCAGGAATCAGTGCCCAGTCACGATTATAACCTGCTTTCTCTGTTCCTGAATAACTTTGCATTTGGTTGTATTGAAGTACATATCATGTGTGTATGCCCAGATTACAAAGTGATTCAGATCAATCTGTATCAATGATGTAGCCTAATCATTGTGTCATGATTGAGAACTTTATTACGGTTGCAGTTTTTTCTGTATTACTAATAGAATATTGAAAATGTGAATAAAAAACCTACCCCTGCAAGACCTCCAAGAGACTCCTTGACAAATTGGTAAATCCCCATTAGTAACCACGTTTTGAGGATGATCAGTTATCATCCATTTGATGATGTATGCTGTGTTTAGAGAGAGGACATAAACTCTTTTGTCTCTGACATGAAGACCCATTCTTTTCTTATCTGTTCTATTATTCTTCATATGTAAGATA
Source organism: Caiman crocodilus (assembly GCA_030014935.1). Classification (NCBI taxonomy): domain Eukaryota; kingdom Metazoa; phylum Chordata; order Crocodylia; family Alligatoridae; genus Caiman; species Caiman crocodilus. Next base: position 644,392 of record JAGPOW010001764.1, on the reverse strand, counting down.
ATGATCATTTTCCATAAATAAAATTGGTCTTTATATTTTAAAAATAAAAGGAAATCTTTGGCCCAAGTGAAAAGCATGGGTCAAAGTATGGGCCATTTTGGCAGTGAAAGTAATACAAATATACAAGAACAATAGAACAAAATAAGTATAAGAAATTGTGTGTAATTATGTACATAGAAACTGTAATATATAATATATATATAATATATGCTTTCAGGATCTTTTACAACCTCCACTTATATTTTGAATCTTTCATCTGCTGTTCACCTCGCATAGTTGACAATTGTTTTAACTAAAAAAATGGCTTCTGTGGGCTGGCTGTTTTTTCTGCTTAGTAATAGGAAGATGGGGTTAAGCTCAAAGCTGCAACTAGTAAAACTTTCTGCCATGTGAAATTAAGGTTCAATGGACAAAATGGTCAATGATCCATATTTCCTATTAATAGTAAAAATGTTTTTGAAATGGCTGATTAAAAGCTATATGTTTTGGTTGACTGGATTTTTATATAAATTGGGACAGTTTTAGAGTCATGGTTCTAAAAAGTTAACGGCTAGCTCTATTTTTGTATGTGGGTTGATGATATCCTTTTATTTTTCTCCTTCCAGGATTACATGATAAAGCTCCATTAGGGTTAATGGATACTCCATTATTAGACACGGAAGAGGAAGTACATTACTGTTTTCTGCCACTAGATCTGTTAGAAAAATATCCAACATTAGTAAATGATGATAATTTACTATGGCTTCTTGACAATGCAGTTCTGATAGAGTGTGAATGCAATGAGTTCCGCTTTATAGGTAAACTGATCATTATTTAGTTTTTGGAGAAGCCTTGTCACATTGTGGGCACTAACAAAAGAAGTGATAATTATAAGCTACCCCTGTCTTTCAACAAACTCAATCCGTTTCAGTCCTGACCTACTTCTAAAGCATTCTTCACTAAAATTTAACTGTTTGATATATAGGCCTGTGCGAAACGGCTAGTATTCGCTTCAGATTCAGCCAATTCGGGGGACAGTGATTCGATTAAGTGATTCAAATCACTGTCCTGATTCGATTTGGCTGAATCTGATTTGGAGAGTCGGCTGCTGCTGAATCTCCAAATCTTTGAATCAACGAGACCCATTCCCCGCCCGTCTCCCAGCCCCAGCAATGGCTGGTCCACCTGTCCCAGCTCCCTGCTCTTGTTAAAAAAAAAAAGCCTCAACTCAGCAGAGCCAGCTCTGGCCCTTTAAGAAAAAACAAAACCAAACCTAAGAGAACCCCCAGACTCACCACTCCTGCTGGCTGGGGGTGATCCCCGCTGCCCCCCATTGCCCTACGCCATGTTGGGGGCTCTGCATAAGCCTCCAAAGCCACTCACCGATCCAGGAGCAGTAAGTCCCTGGGCTTTGGGTTGTTTTTTTTTTTAAAGGGCTGGAGCTGGCTTGGGCAGGGCACCTGTGGGGGAGCTAGGGGAGTGAGGGTGGAGTCAGGGGGCTCATGGCAGAGCCCATGGGGGCAGGGTAGATCTCCCCTCCTGCCCAGTAGCACCCAGTGAGTAGGGGCTTTTTTTTAAAGTACCAAGCTGGGATGGATGAGGCAGCTGTGTGGGGGGCTGGGGAAGTGGGGGGGAGGGTCGGGGGGGCTGGCAGGGGTCCCCCCAGGTTATCCTCCCCCCACCCCACTCTCCTGCCCCTACAACTTAGCAGCTCGGAGTCAGCTGAAGCTCCCTGCTGCAGCCACTGGGGACCTCCTGAAGATCTTTTCTGAAGATCTGAAGAGCCTTGAATTGATTCGGATCTTTAAATTGGTCCTGATTCAATTCAGATTCGGGGTTTTGGCCACCAAATCGGGCCAAATCTCCTCTGAATTGAATCATCACCTGAAGCTTCACATAGCGGTATTGATTTATTATAATAATAATTATTATTATTATTGTACCAGTTTCACTTGGGCTAATATAATATGATGTACTGTCAGACACTGAGGGGAATTTGGCTGCTCCCTGGTTTGGTTTTGTCTGGGCCTGTATTTGGACTTAGGTAAGATTTAGGTGTTTGTTGGCCCTACCCCACAAGGCACAAAACTCAGTAGGTAACTAAGTTCAAGTGATGCTTCATTTTGGACTGCAAAGTTTCCTAGAGACTTGCACTTGGGCTTGAGGGCATGCTCAGAAGTGATCCAAGTTGAGAATCTTGACACGTAATTTGTGCCTAAAACTCCACTGCAATCTAGTTTGGTGGTTGGGAGCCACCTAAGTCCCAGAGAGAACTAGTCTGCAAGGTGTGCTCAGAGCATGCCTAACTCTCCTTGGCAGCATTACATTCAGTTCAAAAGGAGTGATGTTGATATTGCTACCCACCATTCACCCAGTATTCTAGAAATATTCTAGTGGTTAAAGCAGTGACCCAGGAAGCAGGAGACAAGGATTCTAGGCTTTCCATATACCAATGAGATTTAAATTCATATCTGCATCATATCTGAACTCATATCATTTCCCAGGACAAGACCCTAATAGCCAGATGACAGAAGAATCTGTGTGAGGGACCTCCTCCATTCCTACAGTTGAAAATGGGCCACTTTTAGATTAAGAATACAAGAGTCATAGGGCCAGAAGCAGAGCAAGAAAAAGGGAAGGTTCTGTAACCAGATAATTCTGGCTTTCCTCTGGGAGGGGAAGACCAGAATTCTGAAATGTAGGTGTTTCAAGACTACTTGGTCTTATGCTTCACCTTGCCAAAGCCCACTCTGTGATGGGATTCTCCTATGTATTGTTTCCTAATTACCTTCATCACTGCATCTGTCCACAACCTCTGGAGTCATGTGCCTTTGACTTCATGTTCTGGTATTAGGGTTTTGGAAAGGTGGCACATAAATCTAATAAACTAAGATTATAGGATCAGGTACTGGATTTTCTGTGGCAGCTTTGCAGTGATTTCAGCAGAATTTGGCTGGGGAGCTAGTGATGTACACATGGGTGTACAGTGTGAATTAAAAACAAGTAGGAGTCTTATCAGGGGATAAGGCATAATGCTGCATTTATTGGAATGTAAAACATATAATATAAAAAGAATAATGAACAGTAAGGTTATCTGCTTCACTTGTTCCCATACATATTCATTCATTCATACAAAAGAAACAAACACACACACAAATAGTTAGGCAGTCCTGCAGGAGTTAAGGTGTTACCAAGTTCTAAAGATGCTGGGGTCAGTCTGGTGGCCAGCCAGACTGACCACAAGGAATGGAGGCAGGTCTTGCCCAAAATTCCTTGTAGGTGGACAGGCCCAAAGCCTTTTCTTTGTGTTCATTTTTTATAGTGATAGCTGTCCATACAAGCCTATGGATTCTGCCGAGTCAGACACGAAGGTCATCTTCCTTGTCCCATTGGCAGGCTGGGATTGGTATGACATGACCTTCGGACTTTGTGGTCTGCAATTTTTGAGGTGGTTGTTGCTTGTTGTCTTCAGCCATCAAGGTGAAGGCGTGATTTAGTATTGGATAGTCCTTAACTGCTGACTCAACATTGTTGCAACCTTTAATTGTTAAACCACAGAAGGCTATTTTCACTTGCTGTGAGAGGACTGTCTTCCTTCGTATTGTTAGCTCTACATACATCATTTATTCTTTCATTACCTCTTTTCAAACATACCAGACACACCACAGATCTTACATTAACATTTTTCTTATACTAAATTTAAGTTCTAAAATCATGAGACCAACAGGTCAGATATATTTATGCTAAGCAATTTAAAAGAATATAAAGTAGATGGGAATTTAAAGTAGATGGTTAATTTCATGGTTATTTAATATTTGATACAGAATAATAATGACATTAAAATATGAAAAATCATAAGATTCATTATAAAAATAGTAATATAAAGCAATTAAAGCAATTACAGCTATTGCAATACAACACTAATCACAAAGATAACACCAATTTGGTAGAATTTAATGGTGTAGAATTAGTGTAATAGGTCCTAAACCAGGCTCTCCTTATTGAGGATGTAATGTGTATAGTTGGAACAAAGGAAGCCTAGGAACTGGCCTTATAAATTGTAATCCTGGGAACAAATAAATGGAAGATGAGCTAGCTCTATGCCAGTTTTGCAGCCTTCCCCTGCACTCCAGACCGATTGCTAATCCAGGTACTTTCCTTTGATTCCTGTGATTTGGAATATACTATTAAACATACTGGGAGTGTCTACACATGCACTAATGTACCAATGCTATGGTGCATTAAGTTTAGTACCTCTAATATGAGGTACTAACTAAATGCACAGTAGCCAGTGCTACTGTGCAGTAGCCTGTTGTTTTTTAGTGACACTTAATATGCAGTAGACTAATTCTATTGAGCATTAATGCATTAGCAGAGCTTTTGCCATGATGTGCTAATGCACAGTAGAATTAGTCTACTGTGCTTTAAGCATCTTGTATAGACGTGCCACAGAGTGTTTAAAATCAAACATCCTTTCATTGTAAATTACAGAGATGGGATTAGTGGGATGGGTAAATGCATACAGATTGGTGCTTATTGCACCCCGACTTTCCAAAAACAGCTATCACTTCATTTGTTTTCAGGTCTTTCTTGTCAAAAATTATGAATCTCTTGATAGCATATAAAATAACATATAAAATAACAAATGAATATATAACTGTTGAAGAAAAATGATTGAAACCTATTTTTTGCTAGAATAAATACTGGAGAGATGAATAGCAAATTAACCTTCTGGTTTTTATTTTTATTTTTTAAGTTAATTTCCTTCGCTCAGAGAAGATTTTATTGCCAGATAATTTTTCCAACTATGATGTTCTAGAAGCAGAGGTTGAGACACTGGGAATTCCAGAGCTTACAAATGCAGTACAGATTTACAAGGGTAATTTGATGTATATAATTATATACCTTTGTTTTCAATGTACATTATTTTCCTGTTTCCTTTCCTTGTGGGCTGTGATATTTGAATGATGAGGTGATGAGTTCTGGGCCCAGGCTGTATCCATTCTTTACATGGAATAACAAACTCTCAAGTGTGTGTGTGTGCTTATGTTAAGAAACCTGTCTTTTATATATAATTAAGGACTGTGAGAGCTCTTGCATCCTGTTTGAAAGAGGTTAAATTTAATGTTGTGGAGTCTTTAAGCTAGCACAGAAAGAGTCTTGCTTGATGACAGTCATCCATAACAACCAGCTTCAACTTATCTCAAAGGCTAAGGAATCTTGAGGTAGGAAAGTTTTCCATGTAGTTATCACTGAACCCATTATATCGATTATCTCCTTGGTGAAGCAGAAATACAGGGTAAGACATTTATCCGTCAACACCCACTGAGAAGCATTACCTCCCTTTTTGAATAATTCATTTATTACTTTTTTCCATACTTTTAGCTTTCACATTTATGGCTTTCAGCAGGGGGCTGGAGTAGTGCAGGTGCTAAGGCACGCAGTTGATAGCTCAGAGGTACATGTTTGAGGTCATAGCAGAAGCGCTCATGGTGCAGATCTGTCAGATTCCAAAGAATCTGTACATTTTGCTAAATAACTTATCACAACAACATGAAAAAGGAAAGAAAGGCTCTGAGCACCTCTGCCATGACCCACATCTTAGGTCCTAACTTTTATTAGATCCCTCTTTGCTCCCTTCTTGTCTCTCTATTCTCATCTTCTACATTGGCTTACATTCTGATGCCAAGTGCACAGGCCTGCTTCCCCATCCCTGTGTGGCAAGTTCCTTCTCTTTATTTAAACCTCCTCTTTAAGCAATTCTTTTTTGAGTTTCTTCTGCAAAGGCTAAGTTACATTTGTCGAAAGTCCCCCTCAGCAGTGTCAGTTTATTTAAGAGCAAAGATATATAGACACCAATCTGTTACTCTTCTGGTACATCTTTTCTTACCTGAGACTGCTGTTAGGAATGTGAGTTCTTCAGAGAATAAGTCGCCTTTTACTTTTGTGTTTTGTTTCTTATTTTCATGCTTTGTGTTTTATATTGTACCTTATTTTTGAAACTATTAGTACTGAAGAGCTTATACCAGTGGTTCTCAACCTTTTGGGAATTGAGGCACTCATCATGGGACCAGGACACCCCTCCATAACTTTTGTGAATTGAGTAGCAGCCAATTTCAAAAACAACTGCATAGATGACAGTGCTTACTTCCTTGCAGGAGGGCCCTGGCAGTAGGGATGGGAGATGATGACCCATACAGAGATGAGCCTGAGCCTGGCTTATCTACTTAGTTTATCTGTAACTATGCATGGAGATTGCTCCCTGCAATCGCAGACCCAGGGACCAGGAGGTACCTGCTGTCAGAGCAGGGGAACATGGTCCCAGCTCAGGCTTCATGATCAAAGCCTGTCTTAGTAGTGGGCAGCTTCCAAGGAAAGGGAGCAATCTCCCAGTCCTTGCTTTGATCTTGGAGCCGGAACCAGCAGCTGCCTGCTTCAAGGACTGCAGACAATGTCCCTACCAGGCTCCATGATCAAAACAGGGGTTGGGCAACAAGCAGCTGCCTGGGGCAGGGGCGTGGGGTGAGAGGCAGCTGCCCTGAAGGTGGGACATCTCCCCCCACCCCCTGGAGCCCAGGCCTGATACCACTGCTCCCTGCCAGCCCAGGACTGGCACCCGCGGAAGCCTAGAGCTTCCCCTGGTTGCTATATGATAACAGAGCATGGCAGGATTATCCCTACCCTGACCT
>JAGPOW010001764.1:626307-637326 GCA_030014935.1 Caiman crocodilus | reverse complement strand
CCTGTTGGGAGCAAACATTTTCTTCTGATGGGTGCACATATAGATGCATCCAGCATAAGTACAAATGACCAGTCTTTTAATTTTATATAATTAGTAAGAATATTTTTAGTACTGGAGCAAGTGACTTAAATTCTTCAGGCAGAGCTTGCAAATTCTGTTCTAAGGCAAGTCAAACAACTCTATTTCAAGACAGTTATTCTCTATACAGAGAACGTGCTGGAGTTTAGATGCTTTCAGAGTAGACTAACTTGTGCTTCAGGAGCATTGAAGACTTGACACTGAAGCTGATGTTGGCCCTAATTCTGTTAAGAATTACAGATGTACTTAATTTTATTTATGGTGGGTGCATCTTCATGAGGTGCTTAATGCCCATTGGACTAATTCTACTGCACATTAGTGTGGCTAGCAAAATCATGCTAATGCACAGTAAATTAGTCCAAAGGGCATTAAGCATCACACAAAGTGTTCATTTATGCTAATACTCAGTAGTACCAATTATGGCACATTTAAGTTAGTAATTGTTATTAGAGGTACTAAACTTAATGCACCATAATTGCGGTGCATTAATGAACCTGTAGACATACCCTGTGAGTAAACTTGTTAGTTTACATTTGGGCTGTGTGAAACGGCACCGTTCTGTTTTGACTTGAGTTTCGAGTTTTCAATGGAACAGCATTTTGTTTCTAATTTCATTTGGATTCAAAACCGCTGTTCTGTTTTGTTTAATCCAAACAGTGACAGTGATTTGATGCTATTTCAGTGTTTTGCCCATAGGCTATAATGGGGAAGCTCAAACAGCCTCTCTCATCGGCAGGAATATTAGGGGCCTGCAACCCTGGGAGGGCTGCGGGTGTTGTGCCAATCTTCCCAGGGTTGTGGACCTCCAATCTGCTTGTGAGCTGAGGGAACGAAGCTGAGTGCTGCCGCATGGGACCCGGGAGCTAGGGAAAGGAACTGAGCCTGACCACTCAGTTCCCCTCCCCAGGGCTGGGGGAGGGAACTGGGCCCGATCACTCAGTGCGCCTCCCCAGCACTACTTTCAGGCTGGGGAAAGGAACTCAGCTCAGCTGGGCTGAGTTCCCCTCCCCAGCACTACCATCAGGCTGGGAAAAGGGGCTGAGTTTCCTTCCTGCTCCCCAGCACTACAATTGGGCTGAGGAAGGGAACTCAGCCCAGCTGAGCTGAGTTCCCCTCCCCAGCCCAATCCTAGCACTGAGGAGGAGAACTCAGCTCACCTGGGCTGAGTTCCTTTCCCCAGCTTGATCGTAGTTCTGGGGAGAGGAAGTCAGCCCAGCTGGGCTGAGTTGCCTTCCCCAGCCTGATTGTAGTGCCAGGGAAGGGACCTCAGCTCAGCTGAGCTCAATTGCCTTCCCCAGCCTGATTGCAATGCTGGGGAGGGGAGCTGAGTTTGGGCTCAGTTTCCTTCCCCTGTGCTGCAATCAGTTTCCCACCGCCTTGTTGTGGGAGGTGGGGAGAGCCAGGGCTGTGCTCCCCACCTGGCTGAGCCACATGGGGCTGCAGAGCTGCTGGGAGTACAACTTGGTTCTCCCTTGTCTCCTGCCACCTGGCTGGTGACTGCTTTGAAACTTAAAACATTTCAAAAGTTTTGAAATGTTTTGACTTGCCTTATTTTGTTTCAAGGCTGTTTCAAAGCCTTTTGTTTCAATTCGATTTTGCTGTTTTGAGCATGAAATGAGTTGAAACAGTGTTGAAACAGAACAGATGGTGAAATTGTACACAGCCCTAGTTTACATGGGTTCATTCATAACACATGTTTAAGCATTTGAATATATTTATGCAGGATTTAGCTACTAGCTTGTAGCCAAGCAGTATAATTTTGCATTTAAGAATGTCAATAATTTTATGGAATAAAATTTTTGCAAAGAGCTACTTATAATTTTGAGAGTGAACAGAGTAATAATTAGGCACCAGACAGTCTGCTGAGTCACTAATAACAGGATAAAACAAACCATGTAAATACATTTTAAAGACACATGTAAGAGACATATCATTTTAATTTGAATATTTAGCCAGAATTTGGATACTACTTTCTTGTTTGCTTTTCCTGCTGGCAGGACTTAATGAAACAAGTGTTGCTTTGGGAATGCCTATTCTAGAAAAAAATACTGTTCCTTTGTTTGCAGATTTGACTTCCGTATATACACATATATATAATAACCAGCTTTGTTGTTTCCAAGTTTTTGTTTGTTTAGGATTATTTTAGTGTTCTGGGTAAAGGTATTTCAAGTATGCAATATACATTTTCATTAACAATCTTGGTGCAAGAATTAGGTGTGTACTTATGAAACTTGTGACCTGAAGAAGACTGTCTTGCATTCAAAGCTTGTCTAACTCTGTCCCATGTATGCAGTTGGTCAAATATGAAATATCACCCTAAGAAACCCTTGCTGCTATGCAATTTATGGAAGACATGAAGATGGGAGTTGTTACCAGTATATAGAAGGGTCATATTACAGGAAAATTTAGATAACATTGAATGGTGTAATAAAAATCATTACATTTAAAGGTACCTAGTGTAAAGCTATGCACTTAAGACAAATTGACAAGGCTCGTTGGAGATTTTTTCCCTTCCTCTGTAGCAAGGTATGAACTCCATTTCCGAATGCTCTAGGATTACTTGAGCATATTTTACCATAAAAAAATCCCTTTTGCTGCAGTTATGTAGGCATTGGTGGTACCCTTGGCTCTCTTGTTTTGGTGCACTGTAGTATTTTATTATTACTACTACTAAAATGACTATTGTGTTAAATAGCTGTGTGGTTATGGTGCATGATTATCTCAACTGGATCATCTTGTAGACATTCTTAGACAAATGATTCTTATAAATCCCAAGGACAGGACTCAGTGGTTGGGGGGGATCCTTTCCAGTCTTAAGTTCTTACATTGCAGTTATGCCAAAGTATCTGTATTGCTTTTAACACGTATTAAAAATTAATATTTTGAACCCAGGAGATCCCTTAATGATTTATATGAATGCTGAGACAAGTGGAAACTTCATTATAATTTTTTGTTTTTCTTATATACCACATGCCCCGAAACAAGACTCACCTTGTTTTTGGGAATGTAGAATGAAGGGAAAAAAAGATCTTTCCAGGGTTATGACTCCACAGAGTAGGGGCAGAGCCCAATTTTCAGGTCACAAACCCTCCCTCTCATGCTTAACCTAAGAGCTGAAACCCTAGCTGCTGCTCAAGACTGGTCTCCATGGGTGAATCTATGATTATGAAAAGAGCTAAAATTAGTCTGTAAGGCTGCGAAGTAGGAGAAGATGGATGAGGGGTATGGACATATGAACACATGGAGCCCTTTCAAAAGGGTAACATCTCAAAGCAGCCACAGTTGGTATGTTTTAATTGTTATGTGTGATCATCATAGAACATGTGTTATGTATGATCATCACAGAATGAGAATTGTAGAGAAACAGGTTCCCTAACCCTAGCCCTAAACCTTTAGTAGAATTACGTAGTCAACAATACAACGCAAGACATAACACCCTAGCCTGCCACAGGAAAAGCAAGGAGATCACAACAGCCAACATCCTGCTTGTGTAAATAGTTAATATACACTTAAGAGATCCCAGGTAGAAGGTCACACCCACTGCTACTGGAGAAGGCAAACATCCCTACAGTCCATATGAATCTGACCATGGGGTAAAATTCCTTCCTGACTCTAAATATGGAAGTTGGTCTGACATTGAGCAGAGGGGCAAGACCCTCTGGCTTTAAGTCCCAGCAGAAGCATTGGCATACCCCAGTCAAAATCCCCAGACTTGGCTGCAACCAACACCTAATACCTCTGAGGAAGGCTTAAAGAAAAAAAGAAAAACCATGACACATGTAGCAGAAGGGCATGTGTGGGGGGAATTCCCTCCCAGTCCCATGTAGCAACCAGCAAAGCCCAGATGTGTGGGAAATACACATGGTAAAACAAGCATATGTTTAGATCATCTCCAGACAGCAGCTGTCGAAACTCTTCTTGAACACCTCTAGTGACGGAGAGTCCAAAATTTCCCTGAGGCAGTCTGTTCCAATGCCTCACTATTCTAACAGTGAAGAAGTTTTCCTGGATATCCAATCTAAACCTTCTTTGCTGCAACTTCAAGCCATTGCTCCATATCCTCCTCTCTGCAGCAAAAGAGAAAAGACTTTCTCTCTCCTTATGGCAACCCTTTAGGTATTTGAAGACTGCTATCATGTCCCCTGTTACCATTTCTGCAAGCTGAACACGCCTATCTCCTTCAGCCTCCTATGATTTACTTTCCAAGCCCTTTATCATTTTTGTTGCTCTCCTTCTGAATCCTCTTCTCCATTATTTTTTAAAATGTGGAGCCCAAAATTACAGACAATACTCTAAGTGTGGCATAACAAGTGTTTAATGAGGCACTGTCACCTTCTATATCTTGCACCTAATGTTTTTATTGATGCATCCCAAAACTGCATTTGCCTTTTGTGCAGCTACATCACACTACAACCTCATATTGAGTCTGTGATCTACCAAGACTCTCAGATCCTTCTCCTTCATTATGCCATCCAGCCAGCTGTCACGTATTTTGTATTAGTATTTTTTATTATTCTTCCCAAGGTGTATTTGTCAGCATTGAACTTCATCTTGTTAGCTTTAGCCCAGCTTTCCAATCTGTTGAGATCCTTCTGAATTGTGTTCCCATCCTCCAACATGTTCACAGTGCTTCCCAGTTTTGTGTCATCTGCAGACTTGCTCAAGAAGCTTTCTATGCCAGCATCCAAATCATTAATAAGCACGTTGAACAGCACTGGGCCCAGGGCAGACCGTAGTGGGATTCCATTCAAAACCTGCCATTCTGACATGGACCTGTTAAAAATTACCCTTTGCTTGTGGCTATTGAGTCAGTTGTCTATTCACCTGATAGTAGTTTTACCTAGCTCATAGTTCTCCAATATATATGAGAAGGTTATGTAGGACCCTGATTTGGGGAGGGAGTGCACTGAAATTTGGGAAAAAGGTTTGAGTGGTATGCTAGTAAATATATCTTGCTTGTTTGCTCTGTCTTGATGCATGTCTGCATTTCCTTTTCCCATAGGTGGTGAGTCTATCTTGACATCTGATATTGAAGATCCAGTGAAAGGCATAGAAAATAAGATACTAGAAGTTCAGAAAACAGCAAGACCCCCTTTGTATGTCATGGCACTTGATCTCTTAGTAAAATACCCTGATTCAGCACTTGGACAGCTTCATATAGAAAGTACTTTGGACAGAAACAGGCTGTACATCTCTGGGAATGGAGTCCTCTTTCAGCATGTCAGGTGTGTCTTTTATAAAGTAATCCACATTGAATTCATGCAGTGGATTACTTTTTAATTGTATGTTTCTCATCCAGATTGGCTTGTCAATTTGGAAGAGTAATCCTTTGAAATTTTTTCTTAGTTTGTGTTCCTAAAAAGTTATTACTTCTGAGACTCATCTCCAAGTGTGGAGACCAGCATAAGAAGTTTCAAAAGGAAGAGAGGATGATTATTACCAGAATTATGAGTTCTTTCAGTTGGCCAACATGAGGCATAAAATTATTTCATATTGCATTTATTTGTTTCAATAAAACAGAGTAATAATAAGATTAAGCCTATAAACTTGTTGCATAAAAAATTAATTTGGACTTGTAGTAGAGCTGATATCTTTTATTAGACCAACAAGATTTTTGGAAAAGATGTCTAACTAGAAGCTTTTGGGCACAAACACACTTCATCAGGCATTGGAGAAAAGATTGTAAAAGTTCTCTTGGGTAGAAATGGTAGAAATAGATGGAAAACTCCTCTGTGCAGTAAGTTCATAGATGGTAAAGAGTCTCTCACCATTTGTGAGGTTCTGTGATGATGCAAATTACCCTGAAACAAAGGCAGGAGCAGTGTCTCTGGTTTCAGGTGGTCACAGTTGCTTCCTGCTTGGGAAAATATGAAGATTTCATTTTTAAAAACTGGCCCAAATTCGATATCTTCCATGTGTCAGGGATCCAGGTAATAATAATAAAATAATAGTCATAAGAATTATAATAATAATTGAGATAATAATATATATCAGTTCTACAACAAATCCTGATTGCTTTTTCCTCTAGACCAGGGGTCAGCAACCCCCTGGCACATATACCAAGTATGGCACGCGAGGCCATTTTGCTTGGCATGCGACAGCCAGCCCCAGCTCTGGGTAGCTGCCAGTGATGGAGCCCAGGCTACTCCCAGCATGGCTTGCAGCGTCCCAGCTGCCTGCTGAGAGCAGCCCAGGCTTCCGGCTGGCAGAAGCTCCCCAGAGCTGGGGCCATCTGCAGCCAGGAAGCTCCAACAGCTGTGCCAGGCTCTGGGCTCTGGCATCCACTCTGTACCCACGCATCCACCTGTGCATCAGAGCGAGCAGTGAGGGAGGGGCCTGAGGCAGTGTTCCCAGCACAGTGATGATGGCAGGGTTCCAAAGCCTGGCACAGTTATTTGTAGCCAGCCTGGGCTCTGGGTAGGTGCAGCAAGCAGCGGGCAGGCTGCAAACAGCTGCACCGAGCTCCACAGCTCCAGCATCAGCTCCATGCTGGCGGTGACTGCACAGGCACCTTGGGGCTGGCTGCACCGCCTTGCTGTCCACCCCGAGGTGCCCGTGCAGTTGCTGCCAGCACAAAGCTGATGCCAGAGCTGTGGAGCCCAGTACAGCTGTTTGCAGCCTGACCCCTGCTTGCTTGCTGAAGCTGCCCAGAGCCCAGGCTGGCTACAAATAGCTGTGCTGGGCTCTGGAAGCCTGCCATCACCCCTGTGCCAGGAGCAGGGGAGAGACCAGGGCTGCATTGCCTCAGGCCCCTCCCTCACCACCTGCTCCGAGGCGCGCCTGCATGCACCAGTGAGGAGCTAATGCTGGAGCTCAGAGCCCAGCACAGCTGTTCAGAGCCTCCCAGCTGCAGCCAGCCCTGGCTCTGGGGAGCTGCTGCCAACCAGGAGCTCAGGCTGCTCTCAGCAGGCAGCTGGGACCAGCCTGGGCTCCAGCAGGTACTCAGAGTCAGGGTAGGTGCTGACAGCCACAGAGCCTGGGCTGGGGGACACAGGGTGGCAGGGCTAGGGGGCAGGGATTTTGGGTGGGGGAAGGAGAAGTAGAGGTGGGGGGAACAGGGCAGGGAGAAGTAGGGCTGAGAGGCAGGGTCTTTGGGGGGGAACAGGGGGCAGAAGTAGGGCATCCTGCCATGTACCCCTTGCCCTCATTTTTTTTTTTTGCCATGCTGGCACTCCGTCACCTTCCAAGGTAGGCATTGTGGTGTTTTCTGGCACTCCGGCTGAAAAACGTTGCCTACCCCTGCTCTAGACCAAAACGGCTACAACCTGGATACCTTGCATCAAAAATGGCATTTAACTTAATTTTCTAATGTTTGCATTCAGATATATGTCAAAATTAAAAATCCAAGTGTAGGATACTAAGGACAATAATCCTATATGATGTGTACTTTGCATCTCTAGTTGTTGCAAAAGAAGATAGGAAGCTTCAACTTATAAAATTACACTAGCAAATTGCCTGTAAAAAGTGTTGGGGGTGGCAGCAGAGATGGAGCCCTGTGTCTCCGCTCCCCCTTCTGACAGGGGTAAGCTTTAATGCCCTGTGCAAACACTGGCCTGCCTTCTGCCTATGGGCCAATTGTTGCAGCTGCTTCTGGAAGTGGCTGCGGGGCCGCTTCTGAGAGTGTCTGTGGGGCCTCTTCTGGGAGCACAACGGCGTACCACTCCCCAGCCTGCGCTTACAGGGGGGCACCAGCGCTCCCGCCTGCCCTCCCCACCCATCACCTAAGCAGCAAGCACAGCTGGTCAGGGGATGCACCGGCACTCTCAGGGGGTGCATGTGCATCCCCGTGCAATCCCTACACGTCACCACTGCCCCCCACCCTTGCATTGCCACCACTGCCTCCTCCACAGATGTGGGGGAGCAAGTGGGGACAGAAGCCCGTGTCCATCCTCCCCACCCCACTGCTTTGGGGCCAGGGCCAGGGGTAGGGCCAGGCCCACTCCCCCCTCACCTCGCCCCTGCTGCTTGAGGGCCAGGGGCAGGGGCAGGGCTCGGCCTGCACCCCACCCCCACCCCCCATCCCAACACTTTGGGGCTGGGGCCACTTTCTCCCTGCTGCTCCATGGCCAGGGCTAGGACTAGGCCTGGTCTCCCCACCCCTACCCCCACCACCATGGTAGGGCCAATCCCGTTCCTCCCCGCCACTGCCGCTCTGACCCCATTCCCCACCGCCGCCTCCTCCACAGAGCAGGGTGAGGAGGGGCAGGCCAGCTGTGCTGGCCTGTTCCCCCCCTGCCCAGTCCCCTCTGTCTCTGCCATCTTGGTGGCGCTCCTCCACACAACTGCCAGCTGTCTGCAGTGCTCTTAGAGTGCTCAGATTGGCTGCCAAGACAGCAAATTAAGGTGCAAATAAAGCATTATGGACAGACAGACTGAGGCTTTTATATATATAGAATTCTATTATACTGAGACTATTAAGCATTGCAAAAGAGGATAGGAAACTCCAATTTGTATAATTCTATTCTACTATACTAAGGCTGTTAAACATATTATTGCAAAAAGTGATGTAGGCTGTTTTAATGAACACAAATAGTTTGTGAAAATTTCACCAACACTCTTTTGAATGTTAAAGGGACATTATATACACCTTTTGTTTAAAGATTTTGGGTGATGCTTATTTTATTAGGCTCTAATCCTGCAGCCATAACTATGACATGCGGATCTCATTTGAAAGGTCCAGTGCATTAGCTTTATTCATCAAAGTTATAGTAGGAGAATTGTTCAATGTTTTCAGTACAAAACTCACACCATAAGCTACAATTAAGAACCAGTAGTGGGAAAGCATTTTGATGAGTGTTCTTCATAATGGCTTGACTATTGTGAAAAAGTGAATGTGAATGGGAATAATAGTCAATGACATGGTAACTAATTCTCTCTTATCTTTGGATGCATAGAAACTGGTTAGGAATTTGTCGACTCCCACTTACTGAAAGTATGTCTGAGATCCAGGAACTCTGTGCTTTCTTGGACAAAAGTGACAGCACTTATGAACCAATGAAAGATGCTTTGAAAAATTATTTGAAACAAAAGACCCCTTCAGACATCATGGAATACAGTAAGTTGAGTTTTTTCAGTGAGAGATTGTATTATTTTAAAATAGGGCAAGTGAATTGCCTGATCAGAAATCACAAATCAGTAGTCTGTATGTAGTTAGGAAATGGTACAGCATAAAATTAAACACAGCTCTACAATAAACAAAGTAGTTATTCTCATAAAACTATGTCTGAAGCAGTCAGTGCCAAGTGCTGCTCAGAGACTGTATAATGTAGTACACAAGACAAAAAAGATTTAGAAGAAATGTATAACAGTTCTGCACTACAGTATGCATTATGAAAAATCACATACACACAACCATTTACTTCAGTTCAAGAAAATTCCTTGAATTAAAACCTTTCATACCACATATTTCCATTCAGATATTCAAAAAAGTCTTACTTTCCAGAAAGTGTTGGTGGATTTTCTTGCTAGAATATATATTTTGGAAAAGTTTGTATGCTGTTGACAGCACACTAAAAGACTCATGTTCAAAGTAATCCCCTCCAAGAAAATTTATGAACATGGAAAGGAATGATTCTTACTGTCTTTTTTGTTGAAATTCAAATTAATAAATTCTGAATTCTGTCATTTCTGTTGTATATTGACATGAACATTGTATGTTATGATGCACAGACTGGTCAAGAAATTAACTGGAAAAATTCTATTCTAAGACATTTTAGACACTGTATATATTAAGATAGCATGCTGGGCTCCAGTCATGAATCTGGCTGTATTGCCATAGGCTAGGCATTGTGCAAATGCGTTCAGTTTCAAGAATTGTAGAATCTTTTCATATTATTGTCCACATCCATACAAATATAATTTCTAGAAGAATGTGACTCCTGTATCTCTTCAGTATCAACATGTGCTTCCTTATGGACCCCAGTATGAAGAGGTTTGAGTAACTTTTTAAAATTATCATTTAATAGTTTCAGTTTCATTCCTAACTAGTTAAATTTCCCAGAAACCATATTATAGAACTGTGCAGTATGTGGTCACTTGGATTATCTCTATTGGGGATTTCAGTCTAAGCTTTTCCATCTAAATAAAAGAATTGTAGACCAGCCCCTACAGTGATACAAATTTCTCTAAAGGAAGTGGTAAAAGGGAGGAAGCTGATTGAGGAGTGAAGCAGCAGCTTTGCTTCCCTGGCAAGTTCCACAAAAATAAATCTGCATTTAAGCCTCTTCTTAACCTCCAAAGTACACCTCACATTTTCCCACTATTTCCAGAACTTGGACACTGCATAAATTCATAGATGTTAGGGTCAGAAGGGACCACAATAGATCATTGAGTCCGACCCCCTGCATAGGCAGGAAAGAGTGCTAGGTTTAGACAACCCCAACTAGATGTGTATCTAACCTCCTCTTGAAGGCTCCCAGGGTACAGGAGAGCACCACTTCCCTTGGGAGCCCATTCCAGACCTTGGATACTCTAACTGTGATGAAATTCTTCCTAACGTCCAGTCTAAATCTGCTCTCTGCTAGCTTATGGCCATTATTTCTTGTAACCCCTGGGGGCACCTTGGTGAATAAAACCTCACCAGTTCCCTTCTGTGCTCCCGTGATGAACTTATAGGCAGCCACAAGGTTGCCTCTCAACCTTCTCTTGTGGAGGTTGAAAAGGTCCAGGTTCTCTAGTCTCTCCTCATAGGACTTGGCCTGCAAGCCCTTAACCTTTAGAATGGCCTTTCTCTGGACTCTCTCCAGGTTATCCACATCCCTCTTGAAGTGCGGCACCCAAAATTGCACACACTTTTCCAACTGCAGTCTGACCAGCGCCTAGAGGGGAATTATCACCTCCTTGGTTCTGTTCGTCATGCATCTGCTGATGCATGATAAAGTGCCATTAGCTTTCCTGATGACTTTGTCACACTGCTGACTCATGTTCATCTTGGAGTCCACT
>JAGPOW010001764.1:615793-626207 GCA_030014935.1 Caiman crocodilus | reverse complement strand
TCGTCATGCATCTGCTGATGCATGATAAAGTGCCATTAGCTTTCCTGATGACTTTGTCACACTGCTGACTCATGTTCATCTTGGAGTCCACTAGGACTCTAAGATCTCTTTCCTCTTCTGTGCCACCAAGCAGGTCATTTCCTAGGCAGTCAGTATACTGGACATTTTTCCTCCCTGGGTGCAGCACTTTGCATTTCTCCTTGTTGAATTGCATTCTGTTGTTTTCTGCTCATATGTCCAACCTGTCCAGATCTGCTTGTAGTTATTCCCTGGCCTCCGATGTGTCCACTTCTCCCCACAGTTCTGTGTCATCCACAAACTTGGACAGAGTACACTTCACTCCTTCGTCCAAGTCGCTGATGAAGACATTGAAGAGTATCAGTCTAAGGACCGAGCCCTGCGGGACTCCACTGCTCACACCCTTCCACGTCGATATCGACCCATCCACTACGGCTCTCTGGGTGCAACCCTCTAGCCAATTCGCCATCCACCGGACTGTGCAGTCATCCAAGTCACAGCCTCTTAACTTGTTCACCAGTATGGTGTGGGATATCATATCGAAGGCCTTCCTGAAGTCTTAGTAAACAGCATCTACCCTTACTCCTGCGTCCAGATGTTTTATAAACATACTTCTGTCAGAGAAGGTTCAGCAGTATATCCAGTTCTGCCTACATCAGATCATATAAATATATAGAGAAGGTAAGCTCAAAGAAAATAAAACTGATGCTTAGAGGTGCACACCAAAACTCTTAAAACCATTACTACTAGAGAGGAGTTTTGGTTGCAGCATGGATCCATGATGTGGAACATGTGAATATTTCCTGACAATGTTCATATTTAAGTACTGGGAACAGAATGACAGAAATGAGCTCTGCATGTGCTGAACAGAATTGTCTATATTAATGTATCATCCTAAAGAATCATATTATACTTTTATGAAATACTGTCATTTATTCACAGTTGGCTTATCCAGAGTTTTAACTGTGTTGAAAATTTCTTTCATTGTGACTTTATCCGTTAGATGCAGATTGGAGAGCAGAAGTAACTATCTACTCCTTACATCAGATTGTGAAAATATATGTAGGAAGTCACTGGTATGAAACTTACTTACAAACCTTGCTGAAGGTACAGTCATTGACTATCTTTACATTGCCTTGAGTGTGAGATTGTCTAAACCATTTCAGTATTGGAAGTGTTTTAGTACTAGAAAGGATTGACCTGGCAGGCTTGAACAGTCAGACCTTCATATCTGGGCTGGGAGTTGTATTAAGGCAAGAGGTTCAATGCCAATGAGGAAAGAAATGCTTGAAATTATTCTTGAGAATACAGTTACCCTTTTGACTAACAGCATTGCCTAGTGCTGATGGATCCTGGTTAGCTCTTCTTCTTCAAAATTATCACTAGAAATACAGAAAAGCTAATAGAAAAATATGATGGACTCAATTCAGCACAGCATCTAAACATATGACTAATTTGACATAGGCGTTTAATAGGGCTGTGTGAAATGAAAGCATTCCGTTTTGACCAGCGTTTTGACATTTTGACAGAACAGTGTTTTGTTTCGACTTTTGTTTTGAGTCAAACTGGCTGTTCCGTTTTGTTTTGTCGAAATGTTTTGCCATTTTGAGTTTGTTTCAACGTTTCGCCCATCGGATATAATAGGAAAGGTTAAAACAGACTATAACTTTGTCATTTCTGGCCAGATTTGGATGAAACTTGCAGAAATGGCAGCCCCTTCTGAGGGAACGATACATGCCAAGTATCAAGAAGATAGGTACAGGGGGTTTGGAGAAACTGCACCCCAAATTCTTGAGAGCAAAACTCATGTCACTTGTATGTGTTAAGGTCAAAACTGCAGGGGTGCTAGCCCTCTGCTGAGGCAACGAAGCCTGCCTCATTTCAAGGAGATAGGTGCAGGGAGTTCAGAGAAATTGCACCCCAAAGTCCTGAAAGCAAAACTTGTGTCACGTGTATGTGTTAAGACCCAGTGGGATCAAAACTGCAGACTTGCTAACCCCTGCTTAGGCCACAAAGCCTGCTAAGTTTCAAGAAGATTGGTGGAGGGTTTGGGGGGGAATTGCACTCCAAATTCTTGAAAGCAAAGCTCATTTCACATGTATGTGTTAAGCCACAATGGGGTTAAAACTGCAGGGGTACTAGCCCCTGGGGAGGCCACAAAGCCTGACAAGTTTCAAGGTGATAAGTGCAGGGGTTTGGGGGGAACTGCACCTCAAGCTGCTCACAGACAAAACTCATGACATGGGTGCTTGTGCAGCTGTATCCGTCTTGGTGGTGGAGAGAGGAAGAGGACTACTGCAGGCCTGGCTGCTAAGCTGCTGTGTTACCAGTTACCAATTAATCATGATTCACTCAGAGACCAGCTCAATACCCAAGTACCTAGCTACTACATAACAATTTAACAAGCATGGATTAACACCTACAAAGCTACAGACTAAGGAGAGGAAATAATCAATACAGACAATCAACTGACCCAGACAGAGACCGTCAGTTGCACAAACACCCATTTCATGAGTTTTGTCTGTCAGCAGCTAGGGGTGCAGGGCCCCAGAAGCCAGACTCCCCCTGCGCCTATATCCTTGACAGCTGGCAGGCTTCGTGGCCTCAGCAGGGGCCATCATCCCTGCAGTTTTGACCCCTCTGTGGCTTAACACATACACATGACATGAGTTTTGCTTTCAAGAATTTGGGGTGCAGTTCCCCCTGAACCCCTGCACCTATCTTCTTGAAACTTGGCAGGTTTCATGCTCTCAGCAGAGGCTACCACCCCTTCAAGTTTCATCCAAATGAAACAAAAAACAACAAAGTTATAGATATTTTATTGATTCCCCGTTATACCCCATGGTCGGATCTCTGAAGCAGTTCCGAAGCTTTTCCAAAGTGGCTCAGAAGCTCTCTCAAGCTTTACCATGTCCTTGTTAAGGTGTGGAGCTCAGAACTAGAAACAGTCCTCCAGCTGCAACCTCACCAGTGCTGAGAAGAGCCAAGTAGAGCAGGAGAATCACTTCTTTGCAGTGGTTTTACTGGAGATGCATCAATTGATGCATGCCAGTGTATTGTTGCCCCACTGGCTACAGCATCACACTACCAGCCCATGTTTATATTGTGATCAATTATTACCCTCAGGTCTTGGTGACAAGTGATGGGGGATCTTCAGTCCTGCTACCTGATGAAAGGCAGCAGTTGCACAAGCACCCATGTCATGAGTTTTGCCTGTCAGCAGCTAGGGGTACAGGGCCCCAGAGCCCCCCTGCACCTATCTCCTTGACAGCTGGCAGGCTTAGTGGTCACAGCAGGGCCTAGCAGCCAGGCCTGCAGTAGTTTCCTCTCCCCTGTGCCCCAAGACAGACACAGCTGCACAAGCACCCATGACATGAGTTTTGCCTGTCAGCAGCCAGAGGTGCAGGGCCCCAGAACCTAGAACCCCTGACCTACCTCCTCTATAGCTGGCAGGCTTCATGGCCTCAGCAGGGGCTAGCAGGCCTGCAGCTTTCACCCTGCTGCTCCTTAACACACACAGTGTCACCCATGTCACGAGTTTTGCTTGTTTGCAGCTTGAGGTGCAGTTTCCCCCAAACCCCTGTACTTATCTCCTTGAAACTTGGTAGGCTTTGTGGCCTTGGCAGGGCTAGCATGCCTGCAGTTTTGACCCTGCTGTGGCTTAACATATATACATGACATGAGTTTTGCTTTCAGGATTTTGGGGTGCAGTTTCTCCAAACCCCCTGCACCTACCTTCTTGAAATCTGGCATGCTTTATGCCCTCAGAAGGGGCTGCCATTTCTGCATGTTTTATCCAAATCTGGCCAGAAATGACAAAGTTATAGGCTGTTTTGATCTTCCCTATTATAGCCCATGGGCGAAACATTGAAACAGCGTCGAAACAGCAAAACATTTTGACTTGCCTCATTTTGTTTCGAAGCTGTTTCGACCATATTTGTTTCATTTCAATTTTCCTGTTTCAACTTCGAAACAGGTCAAAACAGCGACGAAACAAAACAGGTGGTGAAATTTCACACAGCCCTAGCGCTTAACTTCCGTTGGATTCAGTTAACTTAAGCACATGCTTAAGTGCCTTGAATTGATACAGACTTAAGTACATACTTCATGTTAAGCAAAAGCTGAAGCATCCAGTACAGTTTGTCTTGCAGGTGCCGAGATAGGATTCAAGGGGAATTTGGGTGCTTAAATTCTAAGGAGTGATTAATTTTTCTGTTCCACAAGCTAAAGAGCCAAAGAGCTAAAGGTGCCATTTTGAACTGCAGCATTCCCTAGGACTGAGCTTCTGCCCATACCTAGGTGTGAATCAGTTTGATTACTTAGCCTAACTCCTACCTGAACTCCAGTTCAATGCTGTACAACAATGCCCAGTACATCAGTTATTTTTGGAGAATGCGTTTTTTGAACCAATAGCATCTAATTTGGCTCAAACATTAGAGGGGGTGCTCAGAGACCCCAGTTGTATTCACTATAGCAGTAGCAGCAGGGCAGGGAGCAGAAAGCAGAACAGACTAGGGGAAGGGGATTGGGGTGGCACACAGGGGGTGTGTCCAGATGAGTGCACATTTGCCTCTTGCAGCATCCCAGACCAGTTTGAGATACTGGGAGGCATGCTGTGACTGAAAAAATGTTCCCTGCACTGCATATTTTCAGTGTGCGCTCAACATTTGCTACCTGGAGATTCCTGTGAGCGGCTCTGGCCCTGGGTTACAGTGCAAGTGACCCTGGGGCTGCAGAAAGGCACACGGCCCTGTGTGGAGCTGCAGCGAGCCAGGCCAGTCCCACAATGAGAGGCACAGGCAGCACCGACTCTGTGGTGATAGGGGCCATGCCGTGCAGTGTTCTGGGGGGGCAGGCAGCAGCAGGACCTAAGCACCCCATGCCCACTGCTGCTGGGTTGTGGGCCTTGTACAGAGGGGCTGAGACCCTGCAGGGGTCTGTGGCCTTATGGGGGGCTGGGACCCTCTAGGGAGGGCTGGGACCCTGTGGGAGTGGAGTCTATGTGCGGGGGGCAAAGGGGGGGCAGGGGATCCACCCCTCCTGAGCAGCCCCCCTCACAATCCCTCCATATCCACAGTCCTACCACAGTCCCCACACATCTACTCACACACTGATCTGCATCCCCCAGTCCCCTTTCCACCCCCCATGCAAGTCCCACATCCCCCATCACACACCTATCATGTGATAAAAAAAACAAAAGCAAGCATCAAAACATAGATATTTAGAATTAATTTTATTATGATGATAAAGACACTAGTAGGCTTCCAAATTGCTTTAACATTGTAAATATAGCAATAAAACATAACCCAACTGATCTCTCTGTGTCTCTGTATCTATATATGTATGTATGTACATATATATATATATATATATATGTATATGTATATAGTGGCCTTTTGTTCTAATTGTGGAAGAACATGTACTTGGGGGTATTTTAAAAAGTGAATTTTGGATGCTGCTTTAGCAGTCCATCTGACACAAGGGGTAGCATCCCCAGATACCAATTGGCTGGGCCCCAGAAGCTCCTGCCTATTTGTATTTTTTGGTGGACATTCACCCAATTAATGAATAGCTCCCACTGTTAACATGTTCCAAGTTAACATGGGCCTTATGACCCACCCAGCTAACTAATAGCCCCTACTGTGTGGGCCCAAAGGGTTAAAGATGCAACTAAATTTCTTGGGCCAACAAAGGCCAAAACAGGGTGGGAGTGTCATGTGGGTCAAAGGGTCAAAATGTGAAAAATAGCGTTCCAGAGGGGGACATGGAGCAGAGCCCCCCAGGCTGCACCCACAGGTCCTCAAAGGCATCCAAGGAGTTGGTAGATGCCACCCACTGGTGCTCTGCCCAAAAACATGCACAGATGAATGAAAGGAACCCAGACCAGCAGCCCCTGGGCACCTTCCTGGCCAGAGCCAGGGCAGGTTTTTATAGTGCTGCGACCACTATAGGTGCTGGCCTCAGGCTTTAGCTCCCCCTGGCTGCAAATCCAGGAGGAGCTGGGCAGCGTTATTTTGCCCCAAGTGGCACAACTTGCCCCACACCAAAGTGTATGTCCGGGCACGTATGCTGAGGCAAAAATCCCTGGCTCCAATTTGTGCTGCTTCTATTTGAGCTGCTGCAAGAGCATGTGCCTGCATGTGTGGACACGGTCCTGGAGGGTGCATGGCTTACATGTGTCACATTTTCTCAAAAGGCTGATCCCCACTAATCAAGGGATTCCCATTAACAAGAAAAGTTGCACAGTAGGCTAACAATTTTCTTGAGATGTAGCTATGCGCAGCCTTGCATGGCTGAAAGGAGAAATGCTCTGATATTTGATATGAAGGGATTTGAAAGATAAGAGAGGAAATTTACTATCAGGAAATGTTCACGCTAGGATCCTCGTGAAGCCTAATATTTATTTATTTCTGTAGTGTCCAGAGTTGCTGTCAAATAGCAAAAAAGTATATTGGATTACATATGGCCAGAGCCTCCTAATCCATGGAGATGGACAAATATTTCGACATGTTCTCAACTTCCTTAGACTTGGCGAGCTGTTTTTACCAGCTGAATTTGAGTAAGAAAAGACAATTCATGCACCTCCATATTTTTTTTATGTAAGATGTCTCTGGGGAAAGTATTTACACATCATTTAAGGCAGTGGCTCCCAATGTTTTTTGCTGTGACCCTAAATCCGGGTTGTGACCCCCGCCCATGCCTCTGACTCACTTATGCCTGGTGGAGCTAGTGGAGCCCAGGCCAGGCCGGGATTGCAGGGGGCAGCAGTGGTGAGAGCCAAGCGAATGGTGCACCGGGAGAGCCCTGCAGGCAGGAAGGGTGGAGCAAGGGGTGGACCTCCCATAACCCTGATTTGGGTTGGGCCCTGAAGTTGGGAGCCACTGATTTTATGTATAGTTTTTTTGATTGGCATAGTGATGCTAGCCTAAAGAATGAAAGCAAGACTCTTTCTTTAGTGCTTGTTCATACACATATTGTATTGTTGGAAGAAGCCATAATTTTACTTTAGAACTGGAAGGCATTTGCAACCAAAATGGAGCAGTGGGCCATTTTAACAGAGCTAGCTCTGAAGGTGGGCTACCCTTTCCTACCTGCCCACTGGTATCACCACTGATCCCCCAGCCATTATGATCTCCTACAAAAGTTTTGCATATGTTCCCTACACTGAAGTCCCAGATTTGTGATCTTATTGCTTGGTAGGTCAGGTCTGGCCCATGTGCTGTTGGCTGCCAACCCCTGCTCTAGATACCTTGTTTTGGTGAGTGACACCCATTGTGCCTGTGGCTTAAACTCTCAGAGAATGGGTTTACCCTAATCATGCCTCTGTTCCTTCCTCCACCCTGTGGCTGGGAGTCAAATTGGCTATTATTTGTTAAAGATGACTACTGTATTCAAGTGCATACTTCAGTTTATTTATAAAAAACTTTTCAGAGAATGGGCCCTATTTTGTCAAGAAGTAGAAGAATACAGAATCCCTTCTCTACTAGAGGCACTGTATCAGTGCGAAGCATACAGGTAGGAATTATGTTTGTCTGCATTTTATAGTATAATATCTTTGCATTTGATTTCAGCAAGTAGAAAGAAAGTTGAGGGGAGGAGAGAACAGATAAATCAACTATGAGAATAAGAAGCATATATGGAAAAAATGGTGGGGCCTCTGAGGGACCTCAGTTGGTTCAGACAGACATCTAACTTTTGCAAAAATATTTCCTTTAGTTTGATAATGACAAGAAATATTAATATACAGGCTCTGGCTGGACTGCCAATCTTGGCTTTTCAAGGTCTAATGTAATTGATTAAGCTCAGCCATGCTACTTAGCACCAATTCTAAATACAGATGATTGTATTAATACTTAAAGGGGAACATCCCGTAGCCCAGAGGGGAAGTGAAGGCAGTTATAAAGATGTTTCTAAAAAAATCCATATATAACAAATGTAAAAAAGGAGAAAATTATAGTAATAAATATAAATGAGACGTTAGGAATTATAGAAAAGAAATAAGAGAAGCAGGAGGACAGAAAGAAAAACCAATGACCAAGGTAAGAAGCATCAGTGGGAGCATCTACATGAGATACTTAATGTGCAGTAGATGGACTGACTGTGCATTATAGCATAATGGCAAAAACTGTGCTGTTATGCTAACACACAGTAGTATTAGTCTATTGTGCCTTAACAGTCACAAAAAGAGCATGCCATCTCACTACCGTGCAGTAGGGCAGCCTACTGTGCATTTATTTTAGTAGTTCCTTTTGCAAGTGCTAAATCTAATGTGCAGTAGGCACTGCACATTAATGAATGTGTAGACACACCCTGTATATTGGGAATAAAAGGAATCTCTAAGCCATTGTGACAGGAGGCTGTCTTGAGGGTAGTCCCATTGTTGGCACACCCACCTGTCTGGTAAGGCTGTAAAATAGCTATGTTTCGATTTGGTCATTTTGGAGGACCGATTTGTTCTGATGTTTCAGATCACTGACCTGTTTTGTTTCGGCCAAATCTATGCTGGTCCCTGCCACATGACCTAGCTCCACAAGGAGCAGAGATTTGGGGCTGCACAGGGCGGGCAGCAGCAGGGAGGATATCTCAGCATGGATCTCTGCTCCCTGTAAAGCCAGGTTGCCTGGCAGGGATTCCCCAGCACCTGGTTTGATTCCCCAGCCCTTGTATCAAGTCCCTAGCTCTTCCCAAGGGGTGCGGGACCTCAGATCTGTGTGCCAGGCTTCAGCAGACTGCCACTGTAGACTGGGGCCAGCAGCAGCACCATAGTTTTCCCAACACTCAGTGCTGGCTGTGCTGAGCGGCTGCCACTGGCCCTAGCCTGCAGTGGCTGCCTGCTGAAATCCCGCACAAAGATCTGGGGCCCACGCCTCCTGGGAAGAGCTGGGGGAAGCAATTAGAGAGCTAGATGTCAATATCAGAGCAGTCCTTCCCCCCTCTTTCCCCTCCCTCCTCTTAGTCTTTGTTTCCCTGCAAGCCCAGCTCCAAAATTCTCCAAAACATTTTGGAGCCTTCCAGTTAATTTCGGAGCCTTCCCTTGATTTGGATTTGGTGTTTTGGGCGCCGAAATGGACTGAAACATCTCTGAAATGAAATGGCTGCCAAAATTTAGCATAGCCCTATTATCTAGGGCAGTCTTCCCACCTCACTCACTTGCCATGCCTTTGTTGGAACTGAATAGTTGTTCATAGGTGGGAGGCTGCCCATTACTGCCCTAATGCCAAGGATGTACTACACGGATATGAACAACTTTTACATCGTGTCTCATGCCTCTCAGTTGGCATCCAATCAGTTAACTCTCATGTCAGGGCTGAACTCTGCCCCTATGCTGATCCTCTTTCAAGCCCCATAACTGAGTGTCATTCACACTGCCCCTTTTTCTGGGTCATACCCATTCATACCCTACCATGGGCCACACTCACTCTGCCTTACTCTGTTTCATAGGCCCCTTGGCCCTACTCCCTACAGCCCTTCAGGCTTCTTCTCTTTCATGCCTGGTCCTGACCCCTTGCAGACCTTCAGGCCCTACTCTACAATGGGGCCTCAGGGCTACCACCCCACATTCTGGAATAATTCTAGACCCTGGCATTCTCTGGCCTGGGGCATCCCATACTTGGCCTACAGCCCACAGGTATCTGTTGACTTCCTGGACCCCAAGCCTGTCCCCTTTATGGGGTAGCCCACCAGATCATAGTTGGTAGGGTCAGAAGGGACCTGAGGAGATCAAGTAGTCCGACTCCCTGCCGTGGCAGGAAAGACTACTGGGGTCAAATGACCCCAGCCAGATGTTTGTCGAGCCTCCTTTTACCCTCCACTAATTTGTGTCTATTGTTTCTTGTAACTCCCAGGATTGCTCTAGGGAACAGGGACTTTCCCAATGCCTGCTGGTCCCCCTTGACTAGTTTGTAGACTGCCACTAGATCCCCTCTCAGCCTTCTCTTGTGGAGGTTGAACAGGTTCAGGTCCCTCAGCCTTTCCTCGTAGGGCCTGCCCTGCTGACCCCTGATCATGCAGGTGGCCCTCCTCTAGACCCTCTTCATATTAGCCACATCCCTCCTGAAGTGTGGCGCCGAGAACTGGACACAGTACTCCAGCTGCGGTCTGACCAGTGTTGCATAGAGGGGGAGGATCACCTCCTTGGACCTGCTTGAGATGCATCTGTGGGTACACGACAAGGTACAGTTGGCCTTCCTGCTATGTCCCCACACTGTCAGCCCATGTTCATTGTGGCATCAATGATGACTCCAAGATCCCTTTCTGTCTCAACACTGTCAAGTGTGGGGGCCGAGAAACGCTGGCAGAATGGGGCCGCTGATGGAGTGTGGAATTAGAGCACTAGACACACGGGTTGTTGGAAGCAGAAAAAACTTTACTTACAGTCCTTAGGCTGTAGGCACGT
>JAGPOW010001764.1:598224-615693 GCA_030014935.1 Caiman crocodilus | reverse complement strand
GAAATTGTTGAATATGTCAGCTTTACCATCAGGTGAGATGACCAGATTTCCTAGCGTGTCCTGCAGAGGCCCCATGTTACTTGGCACCTTCTTTTGCCCCACTATATATTTGAAAAAAGACTTCTTGTTGTCCTTGATCTGGGTCACTAGTCCCAGCTCCATTTCTGCCTTGGCCTTCCAGACCGCCACCCTTCATTCCTAAGCTACCGAGGTATAGCCCTCTCTTGTTATTGCTCCTCCCTTCCAATGGGTGTACGCCTCCTTTTTTATTTGGAGACATTCCCAACAGGTTGTGGGGATTGAGGCTATCAGGCGCCACACCCTCACCATTCACTGGGGAGGCACAGGTATGGCATTTCTTGGAGACTGCCCCACCACAGGCAGCCCCACTACACTACCCTCCCCAGCAGGGTGCAGTTTCAGGTCTTACCCAGACCAGGAACCTCCTCCATTGCCATAGTTTCTACCCTGACCTCCAGATGTTCTGGGAGCTGCAGACTGCAGGCTGAGAGATGTTGCTGTTCTGCCTCCCTAGGTGTAACTGCCAGCTCTGCTCCTATGGCCTGGGCTTATACTGAGGATGCCCAGCCCCCCTTCAATCTGGTGTCCCCCTTTAGGTCATGTGACCATCCAATTGGCCAAACCGCACCTGCCGGCTACTCAAAGCTTGCCTGAAACCTCTTAAAGTGGTAGGCACAACTTGTGGTCTGCCACAGCCACTGAGACACAGAAATTGTAGAACTTACAATATTTATGCAGAAGCAGTAAGGTAGTAGAAGTATTCAAAAAACTTTTCTAAAGTTGTGAAAAAGCCAGATGCTATGGCTACGTTCTCTCTCTCTCTCTCTCTCTCTCTATATATATATATATATGGCTATGCTATGGGATAATTAAATGTGTTCTATTCTAAGAATTCAAGAATTTTAAAAAGAACAGGTCAATAAGTTTTCAGGATCATTGATATTAAATTTTCAATAGGTCTAGAACACTGAGGACATTGCAGAGGATTGGAATAAAATTAATGTTATGCTAATATATTAAAGGGTAAATGAAATAATTATTATAGGCCTGACAGCCTGAGCTCCCAAGCAAAACTATGTATTAAATTATGTCTGGCACTTAATAAAGGAGTAATATTTTTAAGACAAATCACCATAGGTTTATGGAAGTTAAGTCCTGCCTATTAGCTGTTGCCTTGTATTCTCAGAATGCTTTGTGTTAGTGCAACCATAAAGCAGAGTCCAGAATACTGTTACTTATAATGTTGGTGCTAACTTAGCATTGGACCCTTTGGTGCTAGATGTAGAATTATGCCAAAACTACAAGACCAAATGAATGTTCCCACTTATTCCCAGCTAGGATGTACTGTATAAAAGACCTGGTTTAGTATAAGATGTTTTGAACTTTGCTCAGCTTCAAGTACTTTCTTCAACACAAATTAAGAAATGGTTTGCAAGATTTTGGTGTGTATATGGAATATCCTATTGGTCTAAGTCAGTGAATCTCAGCCAAGGTGCTGTGGTACCCTGGGGTGCTGTGAGATCCTTTTAAGGGTGCCACACAATATTGGTCTTGTTAGTTATGCAAACACCTACACATGACTCACAAGCTGAACCCAGAGATTTCAAATAGAAATCCATAGTGTCAAAAGCACTCTGGCCTAGTGTGGGTTTTCTGGGCAATTGTCTAGTTACCTCGTGTCTGTACATGAATGCTTGGAGCCTGGGAAACAAGCAGGAAGAACTGGTAGTCCTCACAGAGTCAAGAAACCATGATGTGATTGGAATAACAGACTTGGTGGGATAGCTTGCATGACTGGAGCACTGTCATGGACAGGTGGTACAAACTGTTCAGGAAGGACAGGCAGGGGAGAAGAGGAGGAGTTTCACTGTATGTAACAGAGCTGTATGATTGCTCAGAGGTCCAGTATGAAACTGGAGATAGGCCTATTGAAATACTCTGTTTTAAGGTTAGAGGGGAGAGCAACAAGCGTGATGTTCCAGTATGTGTCTGCTATAGACCACCACACCATAGATGAGGCTCTTTTCAGACAACTGGCAGACAGACCTGGTTGATCTCAGAGGTTATGCCATGCATGTCTAAGTATATACAGCCAGTACAGTGAAACAGCAAATAGTTCATTACATCAGTTATGGTTCCTTTGCTCATTCCAACAATTACTTGGATAACTGTGGCAATTGTAGTGCTAATACATGCTAGCAAGCACTGACCTCCAGGGACGTGTCCACTGATCAGATGATGCAAACTATGATAATGGGGAAATGTTGCCTTATACATAGAGAATAATGGGTAAAACTCCATTATTGAGTTACACCTATTTGGATGCAGACTGCTTGCAGAATAAACCTGGGCTGCACTGTATCATTTTGCCCAAAGAGATCAGGTTCTGCTGACAAAATCATCAGCATGCCCAGATTCATAGCTCCCCTTTGGTGGCAAACACCCTTGTCTCCACTGACAGAGCAATACGAGCTCTGCCAGTGACAGAAAGCTTTTAATAACAAGGGAAAGCTACCAGAAAGCACATGTAGATGTGGCCACTCTGTGGACCACTATACATGTGCAGTGAGACTGCTCCAACACTCTGTAATCAGTGTTTACATGATAAAAATGTTCCTGGTTTAATTTTTCTTTCTTAGTTTATGATAACTAATTAAGTAAGTTGGATGTGATTTGTCATGTAATGGCTTATTATGCTATAACTTGTAAAATGCACTAGGGGGCACATCAGAACAATTTTACCCTCCTGCCCTTTCAGCACTACTTTACTGTCAGGTGGCATTTTAGGACAAGAAGTGCCCAGGAGAGTCCTCCCAAAGGAGAAGCCCAGGAGAGTCCTCTTGCCATGACTTCGGGCAGCTAAAGGGGATCACCCCCTGCCCTAGCCTGGTGCCACAGCACTTCTGCACCTTTTTCTAGGTGCTTGTTGCACAGGGCGTTGTAGGGTTAAGGTGTGAAATCTTTCTGTGCAAAGCACTGCAAGAGGCTGCCTGCCTCCCCTTCACAATTCTGCCTTGCCATGGCTTCGGGCACTGGCTTCCTCTTGCTTTTTTGGGGTACTTGTTAAACGGCAGTTCTGCTGCCTCCTTTTTCTGCATGCTTTTTGCACCAGGCACTGAATGTGGGGTATCCTTAGGGCTACACAAGAGTGCACAAGCATTGCATCTCCCACCCACCTGCTTTGCAAAGCTGTCCATAGCAAATTTTTTTCCCTGCTATTTTTTGCACAAGGAAGACTTATGTTTTGGCACTTTTTGAGGGCTGGGCTTTTCACATGCTTTTCCAGCCCATGGTGGTTTTTGCACACATATCAGGCCAGTGCCAGATTGTCTGGGTTGGCTTTTTTTACACCAGAATGAGGTTCATCAGGCTTTAATTAAAGTGCCCACCTTCATTTTTCAGCATGGGGAAGCTGATACACGTGATTCTTTGGGTGCTTTAATTGGAGCGGCTTTAGGACCAACTCTAATTAAAGTGCCCCCTGCACCTCACCTCCTGGGAGCACATCTATAAATGTCCTCTGTGCTGCTGCCATGACTTTTTGAACACTTAGGGCTCACACACACGTGCAGGCATGTGCGCTTGCAGCAGCTTAAATAGGAGTGGCACAAATCTGAGCCAGGGATTTTTGCCTCAGTGCACATGCCTGGACATGCACCTTGGTGCAGGACAAGTTGAGCCACTTGGGGCAAAATATTACTGCCCAGCTTCTCCCAGATCTGCAGACATGCGCTGGTTCTAGCAGTATTAAAATCTGCCCTGGAGAGCAGCTCAGGGTGAACTGCTCTCAGGAGGTTCTGGGAAGAAGTTGGCCATGCCCATTCCTGTCCCAGGCTATTGCTGTTGCTGCTGCTACTAGCTTGTTCTCAGGAGCTTCTAGGGGAAGTAGACCATACCCCTTCCTACCTTAGGCTGTTGCTGTTGCTGCTACTGTTGCTAGCTTGCTCTCAAGAGCTTCTGGGGGAAGTTGGCCACATCCCTTCCTGCTTCAGGCTGCTGCTGCTGTTGCTTGCTCTCAGAAGCTTTTGGAAGGAAGTTAGCCATACCCCTTCCTGCCCCATGATGCTGCTACTGCTGCTGCTACTTCTGCTGCTACCCCCCATGGGAGGGTCCTCTGCCACACCCCACTGCACCACCCGTAAAGGGGAACCACACTGTATCGTACTCCAGCTTCTAAACTTCTGTTCCGGCCTGCAGCCCAGCCCACCGCCAAGCCGTGGTTGGGGCACAGCCCAGGGTGGGGTCCTGCACTGCCTGTGGGCCCCTCCCCGACCCCCGCACTATCACTGCCGGTGCCTATGGGTGCCTTGCCTGGCCCAGGTGCCTTGGCAGGTCATTCTGCACCTTCACTTTCACCTTTACCTGAAATATGCCTTAAGTGGCTGATTGGACAGTTGTTACCACTGCCGATGCCCCCTGCCACATCGCCTTGCACTGGCCTGCACCACACCTGCACTGGATTACTTCCCTAATTGACTGCTCCTGCACTCCCTCACAGCTGCCTCTGGTCTTGTGCTTTGTTTCCTACCTGCTGCCCTGCTGCTTAGTGCATGGCTGAAGGCCTGAGGGGCTCATGGACTGAACTTCAACAAATGAAGGCCCTCCACTGCTCCAGCCATCTTCTTACACCAGCCTCAGCAGCTTCTCTTGTGTGTTTTTCCCTTGGGTAGTAAGTTCTGTGGTCCACACTCCCTGCCCTGGTGTTTGTTATGTGGCTAAGCAAGCCAGCTCAAGGCTCCCTAGCCCTTGTGTATGTGTCCCCCTCCCCTCCCCTTCCCCAGCATAGCCCACCTGGTTTCCTGTGGGGCTGTAGCTCAGTGAGCTTCAGCCCCTTTCCCCGCAGCCCCAGCCTGTCCCTATTGGATTCACTAGCCCTGCTGTATTTTTTGTTCTTCTTTATTGGTTTCCCTCTCTCTCATGTGAAGTAATGGCAGGGCAGAAGCCATCTGAGGGAGCAGATGCCCTCACAGAACTTCCTCGCAGCCCCCACTGTAGGGACAAATTGCAGCCATGCCCACGAGGGGCCTCATGTCCCTACAACCCCCACCCTCCAGGGGTAGACAAGCCTGTAATCCCCACTGTGGGGGCAAGCAGGACTCTAACAGGGAGCAGCAGGGCCAAAGGGTCTCTCTTGGCCAGGCCCCCCCCACCATCAGGGACCCAGGGCAAGGGCATTGTGAAGGACTTCTCAACTGGGGGTGGGAAGAGCAAGGGCCCTGCCTCCAAGCCTAGACCACTAGCACCTGAGGGGACCAGGTGCGCTATGCCAGCCAGCACACCCACTCAGCTATCCCTAGCTCTTGCCCCACTAAGCCAGCCCCCAGTAGGGGAGCCACAGCTATGCATAGGTGACTGTGAGGCAACTTGCAGCCACAGGGCCTGGACTCACTACTGCTGGCCCTTCCAGCTTGGGCAGCAGGGCCCCCTTTCCAGCACTAACTCACAGTGAATGAAGTACAAACTACCTGAGCAGGTGAAACTGCACTTTGAGATCTGGGTTCAGTTCCTGGCTCAGGTGGTGGGGGTCCCCAACATCATAACAGCCTCCTGTTTTCATGGCAAGGGGTTTTTTTGCCTTGCTTTGGAGGCTGCCGCAGAAAAGGCAGTGGAGAGGGGGCTCATGGTGGAGGACGGATACGTCACCCTCAAGCCCCTAGAACAGCTGGGTATGAGCGTAGCTCCATCCCATCCCATATCCCTAATTGGGCCCTGCTCCCCCAGCTCCAAACCTTGGGGAGGGTTATCTCCCTGCTGGTGGCCCTCTTGTTGGGGTGCCAAGACCCTGGCCTCTACTATGTGTGCTCATTCTGCTGCCAGGTCATGATTCAGCTGTCGGCGGGAGTAAGGCTGGAGGCCAACGGGTGAGTTGTGATTCCTTTTCAGGGAGCCCTGGTGAGGGTGTTTTATATGCTGGGAGACCTGTGGTTTTTCCAGTGCCATGCTCCAGGGCACCTGCATCACAAGTGCCCCATGAGCCAGGCAGGGAGGGCACCTGCAGGTCCCACTGGTGCACCTCCCCACTCAGGCCCCCCTGGCATGCCAGCTACAACACCCAGCCTTCCTGTGAGCTCAGGGGACTTTGGCCCCCAAACAAATTTGGGTCCCAGGGAAGGAGGCAGCAGTTGAGGGGAGAGAGGGAGTAGCCCTGCCCCTAGCCAAGCCCCCACTGCAATTTCCCCACTCCCCCAACCCCTACTTTCTTCTGCCAGAGTTTGTCCACCTGAGGACCACCCCATCGCTGAGTGGGTGCAGGTCCCTTCTGGGCTCAAAGCCAAATGGAAGGCCCAGACATAGCTGGAGCCCTTTGAAGTGGAGGACTGCCCCGCCACCTCCCAAGATCACCACACAGGGAGAAAGAGCAGCTTAGCTTCCAGAGGCCTCCTTGGATGCGCCGAACACCCCACCCCCAGAAAAGATCAAATTGGTAAGCCCAGTGAAGGAGGCTTTGGGTCTACTGGCTAGTCCCGAGCAGGATCCCATGGAGGAGAACCCCCACTCCACTAGCCAGGACCTGCCCCCTGAGACCATGGGCACCAAGTCTGACCCAATGGTAGGTCCGGTAGCAAAGCCCTCCTCCTCTGATGATCTGGGGGAGGTGAGGGCCCTGGGATTCACCCTGGTGAGTTCTGAGGGGGAAGATCCTCTCTCCCAGGACCCCAAAACAGACACCGATACCACCCCAGTGCCTGATAGATCTCCTCCCCCTCCCTCCCAGGAAAGCCTTGCCACCAGCCCACCCTGTGGTCCCACCCCAGAGGGGGTTGAGGTGGGGTCCCCTGACCGACAGGCAAATCTTGTTGGCAACCCTGTGCAGACCCTGCTGGGCTCCAGCTCCACCCTGCCATCTTGTAAGGGAGCCCCACCCTTGCCCCCACCCCTGTCCCAATGGTCTGCGGAGGTCTCCCAATCCCAACCAGAGTTTGGGGGTCTTAGTGGACTAGGGGGTTCAGATGGTGACTAAGGAGCCTGCTGAGCCCCAGGACCAGGAGGAGGATGCCCAAGAACCGGCAGCCTCCATGGAGCCCGCGGACCTCTTGGTCCCTGCAGTCCCCAAGGGTGAGCTACTTGCATTTCTTGACTGAGAGTATACCTGGAAGTCTGCCAACAAGGTGCAGCTCACCTTGGACTGCTGGGGAGATTTTGACAGCATCCTTGCCACCGCAAGAGCATTGGTGGGAGAAGGCAAGGGGCCCAAGAACTGCAATGCCTGGATTTATAGGTTGGCTCGCAGGTTCGTAGATACCTTCTCTGCTTAAGGGAGGATGCTGCATGAGCTGGGATGCCCCACACCGGTTGTTGAGGTGTGCGAGGTCCTGCCGTACCATCTACTTCACACCCTCAGCCATGAGATTGTTTAAGATCGTGACCCTCAATGTCCATGGCTGCAGGAAGGTTCTCCAGAAATGCTGGGTGCTCTCCTTTCTTCATAAGTAGGGTACCCCATGGTATTCTTGCAGGAGACACTGAAAATTCCATCTGATGAGCCTAACTTGCAACTGGAGTGGGGAGGCAGGGTCTTTTTTAATCACCTTTTGGCCACCTCTTGTAGGGTTGTTCTCCCCAGGCCTGCAACTGGAAGTTATTCAGGATGCTGAGGTGGTGCCAGGCCATCTGCTGCACCTCAAGATCTGAGTGCAGGGGGTAGACCTGAACCTTCTGAATGTGTATGTCCCTGCGAAGGACCCGGAGTTGGCAGACATTTTCCGCCGGGCAGCCACTTACATCAAGAGCCTCAACCCTTGCGAGTGCCTGGTCCTTAGAGGGAACTTCAACGTAACCCTCAATGTGTGGGACTGGTCAAGCAGGGAGCAGAACCAGGATGCTATAGGTATCCTTAGGGAGAGCCTGATGGAGTACTCCCTGGTAGCCTCCGGTGTCCAGCCTACTCCCTTCAGCAATCACCACCTTGTCTGGGCCTAGGCCATGCTGGGCCCTGGGCATCTGGGTCAGGCTACTTTCAGTGCCAATCTGCTGGAGCATGTGGGCTTCAGGGAGGCCTTCTGGGAGTTCTGCTTGTCCTGGCAGCTGCAATGGGCAGCTTTCCCCTCAGCTTGGAGATGGTGGGACATGGGAAGTGCGCACCTAGCTCTTTGGCCACAACTCCAGTCAGGAGCACAACCGGCAGAGGAAGGTGGTCTGAGAGCAGCTTGAGTAGGAAGTGCTGGAGCTAGAGAGGTGCCTGGTCACCAACCCAACCAACCCATCCCTCTGTGGAGAGCATCGGGAGAGGTGGGAAGAGCTTCACTTTCTGGATGACCACTGTGCCTGCAGTGCATTTGTCCACTTGTGCTTTCAGCTCCTCTGGGAGATGGACCATGGCTCCCACTTGTATACCCTGGAGAGAAGGTGGGGGGTCAAGAAGTATATCACCTGCCTGCTGGTGGGCAATGGCACCCCCTTCATTGATCCAGGTGAGATGCACCAGCGCACATGAGCCTTCTGTGAAGAGCTCTTCTCCCTGGATCTGACCAACACTGAAGCCTGTCAGACCCTGTGGGAGGGACTCTTGTAGGTCACTGTGGGTGACTGAGACTGGCTGGAGGCTCCTCTCACTCTGGCTGAGTTCTTCACCACTCTCCACCTGATTGGCAACAAGGCACTAGGCATTGACTGTGGAGTTCTACCAGGCCTTCTGGGATGTCCTCAGCCTGGACTTTGCTGCAGTCTGGGCCAAATATAAGGAAGTGGGGAGCTCCTCTTGTTATGCTGGAGGGCCATGTTGATCCTCCTGCCAAATAAAAGGGACCTCTGCAACTTGAGGAACTGGTGTCCCACGTCCCTCTGCATGGACTGAAAGATGGCAGCAAAGGCTGTCTCATTGCACCTGTGGTCCTTGCTGGCAGATGTGATCCATCCCAACCAGACATACACAGTGCCTGGCTGTTCCATCTTCAACAACCTGTAGCTGGTTTGGGACCTCTTGGCATTGTCGTGCTGGGAAGGTCTGTCTTTTGCCCTCCTTTCCCTGGTCCAGGAGAAGGCATTTGACAGGGTAGATCATGGGTACCACACAAACACACTGAAGGCCTTTGGCTTCGGGCCTCACTTCATGCAGGCTGTACAGGTGCTTTGCACCTCTGCAGAGTGTTTGGTCAAGCTCAACTGGACCCTGACAGAGCCCATCCCGTTCAGGTGAGGGGTGTGTCAAGGCTGCCTGCTGTGAGGCTAGCTGTATACCTTGGCCCTGGAGCCTTTCCTTGTCTTCCTGCAGAGGTGAGTGGTGTGGTTGGTCCTCTGGGAGCCAGCGGTGTGGCTGGTGTTGTCAGTGTATGCTGTTGATGTGCTTGTCACAGTCCAGGACCCAGGCCCAGATCAACCAGGTCAAGAGCTTTGGCCTTATGGGTGATGGGTAGCAGGTGGGCTCACTCCCCCCCATGCTCCATGGGATCTGCTGGAGTGCGGGCTTACTGCTCTACATGGGAGTCTACCTGGCCCCCATGAACCCTTCCCCACTGGAGAACTGGCACCAGCTGGAGACGAGTGGTGGAGCGGCTCTGAGCATGGGTGGGACTGCTACAGTGTCTCTCCCTACACAGGAGAGTGCTGGTGTTGAACCAGCTGGTCCTGTGATGCCAGAGCATAAACTTCCACACCTTGCCAGTATCCCCCAAAGTTCTGTCTGGGCTCCAGAAATGAGTGCTGGAGTTTTTCTGGCCAGGATGGCACTGGGTTGCTGCAGAGGTCCTGAGCCTTCCCTTGTGGGAAAGCAGCCAGGACCTGGTTTGTCTGTGCAGCGAGGTCCTAACATTCAGTCTTCAGGCCCTGCAGCGACTGCTATGTGGTGTTGGTAGCCACGCAGCATGGGACCACCTTCCTTCACCACTTCCGGGAGCTCCAGTATGACAGGCAGCTTCTCAGACTGTGGGACTTCCTGCAGGACCTGCGAGGGCTTCTGCCCCCAGGTTCCCTGCAAGGCTCGCCCAACCTGCTTGTTGAGCCCCTCCTCTGGAACCTCCAGCTAGAGATGCTGAGTGCATAGTGCAGGCACCCTGGTTGCAACAGAGGCTGGTCCCATGGAGCCTGGTGGAGAGTGTTGCCCATATCAGAGACCTCCTGGACTATGATAGGCAGGTGTGGATGGATCCCACTGTGCTGGCCTGACGCATAGGTTTACCCACGACTTGTGCAACCTGCTGCCTAGTCCAGGAAGTGAAATTTGCCTTACCTCCCAAGGCCCTTGCCTTTGTTAACCAGGTGCTGCGCTATGGCAGTCCCCGCCCCCTCTCCCCCCCATGTCCTCCAGCCCACAGGAGTTTGTCATGAGGCCGGCACCTTGCCTGGCCTTTGTGGCACTCCCCACTCCACCACCTTAGCCAACTGGAGGACATCCAGCTGGTCCACTTCTCCACTATCCATTGCCACCCCCTCTACAAACTCGTGTGTCGCACGATCCACCATGCTGCCCTCACATCCCGTCCAGGTGCCAAGTGGCAGGACCTGCTCAGTGAAGGCATAGCTGGAGTGCCCCAGTGGCTGAGCCTGTTCTCCACCTTCAGCCCATGAGTCACTGAAGACCTTAGCTGGCAGTTCCTCCATGGAGCCGTTGCTACGAGCATGTATATGGCAAACTTCACAGACACCCTAGTCTCCTGCCCCTTCTGCAGGCATAGGGAGACCCTGACCCACATGACACTCAAGTGTGTCAGGCTGCAGCCTCTCCAACTCCACCTCCAGAACCTCTTCTTGAGGTTCTGGTTGAACTTCATTCCCCACCTTTTTATTTTTGGGCACCCCATCTGCAGCCTCATCAAGTACCAGGACCTCCTGGTCAACCTTCTCCTGGCCCTGGCCCTGTACATGATCAGAAAGGAGGCTCTGGCTGGGAAGGTGCCTGGGGACTGTGGGGCCACATTCCTCTCATATGTCCATGCATGTTTCTAGGCAGAGCACCAGTGGACGCTGTCCACCAGGTCCTTGGATGCCATTGAGGACCAGTGGGCGTGACCTAGGAGGCTTTGCTTGATGTCCCCCTCAGGTGCACTTATGTTCACATTTTGAACCTTTGACCGACACAACACTCCTATCCTGTTTTTGCTTTAGTTCTCCCAAGACTTTAGTTGTAGCACTCATTCATTAGCCCCACAAGGGGCTACTAGTTCACCAGGTGGGCCTTTAGGCCCACTCTAATTGAGTGTACAAATAGTCAGGAGCTTCTGAGGCCTGGCCACTTGGTATCTGGGGACACTACCCCTTGTGTCAGCAGGGCTGCTTCAGCAGTCCAAACATGGAATGGCCCTTGCACCCTCTACCCATTGCAGCAGTCTGTCAGTGGGGGCTGCCGCCTGGCTGTGACCTGCTGCTACTGGCGACAGCATCCACCCCCATGGACCTACAGCTCCAAGGCTTGCTCCCCTGCCAGACCCGGATGGGGTGCCCCTGCTCTGCCATCTGGGCAGCTATCATCCAGAAGATGTGCTTCTTATAGTGGCCTGCTTTGAACTGTCAAAGTGTGTCCTCTTGGCCCCAAATAGCCAAGAGGTCAGCCACCTTGTCTGCCATCCAGCTGGGTCTCCAGCGCTGGCCCTGGATAGGCTCCTCTGCATGGCGTCTCGCCACTTGTCTCACCAGCAGAGATCCTGTTGTTCCCTGTTTATGAATTGCAAATTCTCTGATAAGAAACCCAAATTCTCTCATTAAAATACCCCAAATAGTGTTCTGCTATTAAAATGAATGCCACTATATATAGAGAGGGCAATGGTTTATTGATATATTTGGGCAATGTTGGGTAATATTTTATTGATATATTTACAAGTTAAAGCAATTTGGAGGCAGGGTGGGGGATTTTGTGGGTGGGGGTGAGGTTTGTGGAGGCATGGGGCTTGTTCAGAGGTTTGGAGTTTGTGGCTGAGTATGTGGGTGAGGGGTTTGTGGGGGTGGCTTGGGGATGTGGGTGTTATATGTGGATTGCGGGGGAACTGTGGGTGTGGGGGGGCTGCTCAGGAGGGGTGGGTCCCCTGCCTTCTAACAGGGTACAGCCCCCCCCTAACCAGCACGCAGACTGCCTCCACTTCAGGGCCCACAGCTTCCTCCCGCAGGGCCACAGCTTCCCCAACAGGGCACACACCTCCTCACAGGGCCCTCATGTGCCCCACGCAGGGCCCTCAGGTCCCACAGGTCCCCAGCCCTCCCTGCCCCCCGCCAAGCTCACAGCTCAACTCCGCAGCAGCAGCAACCATGGGGCACTCAGGGCACACTACAGCCAGAGCCCCCAGTGGTGTGACTTGGCCCCAATTGCCTCAAAGCCGGTGTCACTTGTGCCACCTGTCGTGGGACTGGTCCAGCTCAGTGCAGCACCACGCAGGGCCATGCAGCTTTAGTCAGCACTGAGGCCCCTTGGGATGTCACCCGTGGGCTGGTACTGCTTGTGTGCCTCCTGTGTAGCTGTTAAGTAAGATTTAAGAAACCTTTGACAAAATTAGACATTTTCAATTTTGTTTGTCTGTCACCAACATTTATTATTGGTATCATTTGGATTCTTCTGTAGATAAAAATCATATATAAATCATATAACAATTATTAGAATGCACACATAACCTTCTGATGAGTAGAGGCCTAGGAGCTCCTGATCCCAGGTTGACATGGATACTGTCCTTGGAAAATGTTTCCCAGTGTTTACAAATAATAAAACTTTAAAATATTCATTTGCAGATCATGGGAAAAAAATGAAATTCCCAGTGAAGCTTTTCCATTTAAAAGATTAGATATTGTAACTTGGGATAAGGAGCATGAGTTCAGCAAAGACCCAAAAGAAGTAAGTCATTTTTCTGGAATACATTTCACTAATGAACTTTAAAAATAAAATCAGACAAAACAGGTGCCAAAATTAACTAGTTCTTAGTGAGCTTAGGAGAGAGTCATTTGTCATGCTCAGTGAAAATTACCCACAAAACTAAGAGTCCTGCAAACCTCTCCATGACAGGGCCTCCTCAATCCACAAGTGCAGGAGTATTCAAGAATCTACTTGCATCACAATGCTAACAAAAATTCACTGAGAATGATGCCAAAGGCAAGGAATTTTTTAGGGAGTTTATATCTTTTA
Organism: Caiman crocodilus; assembly: GCA_030014935.1. Lineage (NCBI taxonomy): Eukaryota > Metazoa > Chordata > Crocodylia > Alligatoridae > Caiman > Caiman crocodilus. The sequence continues at coordinate 602,633 of JAGPOW010001764.1, read as the reverse complement.
CTGGACCAATTGCATGATGGGGAGATTTTAGGCATAAAGAAAGAGCAACTTTTGTTTGAAATTGTATCTAAAAGTCACTCCTTTCCATGAAGTTAGTCCAGTAAAAGAGATAACCCCTCAAAATATCCTTGCCTCTCACACATTTCCAGGACCATAATGGGTACAGTATCATTCCAACACTACCACTACAAATAATGTCTCTATATATTTTTAATATAAAACTACAGGTTTTTAATATTAACAGAGAGAGAATAAGATGATAGACCTCTTGTTTTACTTCTGTAAACATATAGAAGGAGCCCCTGTACAATATGAAAAATCAAATCTCAGTCATTTTCAGTTAATTATTGCAGTTTTAGATAGTTTGAGTGTTTTGACCTGAAATGTTGCAGTGTTTGAGTTCCTAGTCCAGGTCTTGCTTCAGTTATAGTGATCAGGTTTGATGCAGAGTTGGCTAAGGGGTGCTGGGTAAGGCTATTGCCCATGTCTTTGTTTTACATCTTAAAGCCATAAAAACAGGTATATTTCAGACTTCCTTTGTAAAGAAAGCATTAGGATCCAGGTCCCTACATCCATGTGGACAGAGTGCCCATCCTCTCAGCTTGCCCTTGTGCTTGATCAAGGTGACCATTACAACACTTTTTGCAGCACAAGCTTCACCTGACTGCTGTAAAATATTTAGACATTCCCATCCTCTTGTACAGTGATTTTTTTTCAGAGGGTTATTTAATATTTTTCCAGTACTCATGGACTCTCCCCCAGAGTTGGATCTCAGCTCAGTGCTAACAAAGTTAATGGAGCCTTAGTAGGAATCCTGTGTTCCCACAATCATTGCAGATGTCCTTTTTAACTGCAGTTACATCTTTGAGTTGCATGCTTTGCTATCTGATCTCACTCCCATTGTATTTCTTGGAGCCAAAGATGTCCTACATCATTATATAAACAAGCTGGATATAAATCATGTAACAGTTGCATCCAAATTCTACAACTTATTTTGTTTTCTTTCCAAAAAAACCCTAACTTTCTCCTAGTCAAAGCTGGCCCTCAGGCGCTACATATTACGGGGACTTGGCATTTTTTAAGCAGAAATGTAGTACTGGGTATTTAAGAAGTTACCTTAATTTTTGTGGTCTTTTTAGAGGTTGAGCATAAAAAAATATATTCTTAATGTCTCTCAGGGTAGATTAAATGTGCAGTGAATCATAGATTCATACATTGTTAGGGGCTGGAAGGGACCTCACAAGACCATCAGGTCCAGCCCCCCTCCACTAGGCAGGAAGACAACTGGGGGTCAGGTGAGCCCAGTGAGGTGAGCATCTGGTCTCCTCTTGAAGATTTCCAGGGTAAGTGACTGCATCACCTCTAGAGGGAGCTTATTCCACAGTCTAGACACCCTGACTGTTAAGGAGTTTTTCCTAGAATTAAGTCTGAAGAGGTCTTCCAGGAGTTTGTATCCATTACACCTGGTCTTCCCTATGGATGCCCAGTTGTTCACTGAGCTCTTCATGTACTCCCCTGATGTAGTGGTAAGCTGCTACCAAGTCTCCTCTCAGCCATCTCTTGTTTAGGCTGAAGAGGCCCAAGTCCCTCAGCCTCTCCTCATATGGTCTGCCTTGTAAGTCTCAGATCATATGGGTGTCTCTTCTCTGGACCATCTCAAGTTTTTTCCACATCCTTGTTGAAGTGTGGTGCCCAGAACTGGATGCAGTACTCCAGCTATGACCTTACTAGTGCTGAGTACAGTGGAAGAATCACTTTCTTGGTTTTACATGAGATGCATCAGTTGATGCACACCAGAGTGTTGTTTGCTGTGCTGGATACAGCATTGCACTGACAGCTCATGTTCATGCAATGGTCAACTATTACCCCTAGGTCCCTTTTGGCTGTGGTGCAAGTCAAATTGTCACCACTGAGCCTGTAGGTATGTTGTGGATTATTTGCCCCCAGATGGAGCACTTTATACTTCTCAGCTTTGAACTTCATCCGGTTCTGATTCTCCCACCTCTCCAGTCTGTCAAGGTCCAATTGTATCTGCAATTTATCAGCAGGCATGACTACACTCCCCCATAACTTGATGTTGTCTGCAAACATGGCCAGTGAGCTCTTCACCCACACTTCCAAATCATTGATAAAGATGTTAAAAGCACTGGACCAAGCACGGACCCTGGAGGGACACCACTGGCCACTTCTTGCCAGGATGACACAAATCCATTCATAAGAACTCTCTGGATCCTACCTCGTAGCCAGTTTCCCACCCACTGAACCATCGAGCAGTTAAATCCACGATCTTCCAATTTTCCCATGAAGATATCGTGGGATACTAGATCAAAGGCCTTTTGGAAGTCTAGGTATATAATGTCGACCTCCTCTCCCATGTCCAGATTGCAAGATACCTGGTCATAGAAGGAGATGAGATTGGTAAAGCAGGACCTGCCTGTGACAAAGCTATGCTGGCTGTTGTTCAGAATCCTACCCTCTATGAGTGAGTCGCACATAAGACTCCTAGATGATTTTTTCTAGGATTTTTCCTGGGGTAGAAATTAGGTTGATTGGCCTATGGTTGCCCAGGTCTTCCCTCTTCCCCTTCTTGGTAATGGGCACCATGTTGTTCCTTTTTCAATCCTCAGGGATCTCCCCTGAGCCCCACGATTTTTACAAAAGATTTGCTAGGGGTCCTGCAATGACCTCAGCCAGCTCCTTCAGCACTCTTGGGTGAAATTCATCTGGTCCTGCTAACATATAAATGTCTAACTTTTCCAGTTACACACCAGCTCAGCATCAACAGTTGGAAGACTGTCATTCTCACCATGCCCCATGTGAACCTTATCTTTCATGTTTTTCCCCTTGGTCCAGTGAAAAACTGGAGCAAAGTGGGCATTCAAGAGCTTGGTTTTCTCCTGGGTATTGGTTACCATATGCCCTAAAGTGTTCTGCACTCCCATTTGTTTTCCTCCTGCTCCCTACATACCTGAAGAAGGACTTCTTATTGTTCTTGACTCCTGTTCCTACCTTGAATTCAGTCCCCGCTTTAGCTTTCTTAATCTTCTCCCTACTTATGTGGACCATTGTCGTATAGTCCTCCTTAAGGACCATCCCTAGCTTCCATTGTGTGTATACTGTTTTATTCTTTTTTAATGTTAATGCTCAGGTTGCATTAATGCTCTGCTTCTGTTAACATATCTATGTATGTCCACATAACTTATCTGCTCCTTTGATTTATTTAAGTCTGATGCTTTTTAAGTAAAGGCAATCCTGCACCCTTCTTTGATTCAAAACTTCTTAGCTTGCCTTCCTGAGGTTGTACTGCTGGCTAGAACCAGCAAGAGCATGCAAGACCACTTCAGAACAGAGAGCTTCATTTGTTTTAATGGTATCCTTATGTATCCACACTAGTCCAACTTTCTGCTGAGATTTTGTGAAGAAACTGATTTGGATCCAGATTACGTAACTCCTTGGCCCTGGATATTCAAGACCATGAGGTGATGTTGACCGAGTCCCAATCAGCATAGCATCATTCCACAGAGCAGTGAAGCACCTTAAATGAGAGACTAAGCCATAAGGGTATTTTTACACATGCAAGTGCCGCAGCGCTGGGTGCTTTGAAAAGCACCCAGCGCTATGAGGCTTGCAGTTGTATATATGGCAAAATGTGCTGCAGGACTGAGAAAACGGCAGTGGTGTGCTTTTGAACATAGGAGGTACTTTAATTCAAAAGTGCACCACTGCCATTTTCTGTGCACTGACACACATTTTGGTGCTTATACAATTGCATGTGGCACATCACAGTTCGCCTCAGCTCGCATGCGGAACAGATTCGACTAATCGAGTCTGCTCCAAAGTGGCGGATCTCCAATGCATCACACAACAAAGAAGTATATGTATAAATGCCCTAAGAGGTTTATCTCGGCACTGTTGAGGCTAGGTTCTAAATGCATACAGATCAGTGCCACAAGCAAGTTTCACTGTACGATTCCTTACTACGTCTAGACCAGTGGTTTTCAACCTGTGGTCCGCAAATCCCTGGGTGTCTGCAGACTATGTCTAACGGGTCCATGAAAGATGACTATGATAAATCAAAAGTATGTGAATGCTAATACTTACAATTCAAAGGGGTCTGCACCTCTATTCAAAATTTCCAAAGCAGTCCGCAAATGAAAAAAAGTTAAAAACCACTTCTCTGGACAGATAGGGTGCACTCTCACGAGCAGAAATGTCTTTTTGCCTGCGGTCAAGTAACAGCAGCACATTTTGTGCTGCTGTTATTTGTCTTGGAGACTGCCCATGCTGTGTGCACTCTGACGCATGGTGAGTTCATAGTATCATAGTATCATAGTACCTAGGGTCAGAAGGGGCCTAGAGCAGGCCATCTAGTCTGACCCCCCCGCCAATTGGCAGGAAACGAGTGCCAG
>JAGPOW010001764.1:563058-597825 GCA_030014935.1 Caiman crocodilus | reverse complement strand
GTCAGCCCCCAGCCTGTACTGGTGCATGGGATTGTTCTGTCCTAAGTGCAGGACTTTGCACTTGTCCTTGTTGAACCTCATGAGATTTCTTTTGGCCCACACCTCCAATTTGTCTAGGTCACTCTGAAACCTAGCCCTAACCTCCAGTTTATCTACTATTCCTCCAAGCTTGGTGTCATGTGCAAATTTGCTGAGGGTGCACTCTATGTCATCTTTCAGGCTGTTGCTGAAGACATTGAACAAAACCAGCCCTGGGGCACTTGATACCAGGTGCCAACTAAACTTTGAGCCAGCTCTCTGAGCCCACTGCTCCAGCCAGTTTTCTATCCACCTTACATCCAGTCTACTCAACCAGCCCACACTTCCTTAGCTTGCCTGTGAAAATGTTGCAGGAGACTGTATCAAAAACTTTGCTAAAAATCAAGGTATACCACATCCACTGGTCTCCAGAGCCAGTCATCTCATCATAGAAGGTAATCAGGTTGGTCTGGCATGATGTGGCCTTGGTGAATCCATCCTGACTGTTCCTAATCACCTTTTTCTCCTCCAAGTGCTTAGAAATTGATTCCTTGAGGATCTACTTCATGATTTTTCCAGGGACCAAGGTGAGGCTGACCAATCTATAGTTTCCTGGATCCTCCTTTTTTCCTTTCTTAAATATGGACACATATGGTAGGGCAGAACTGTGGAACATGCAGGCATCGTGGATGCTGTACACCCAGCCAGCGCTCACATTGGTGAAGGCACCGCAGTAGTCAACAATGGCCTGGAGCATGATAGAGTGAAAGCCCTGTACAGATGGCTGTAGTAGGGGGTGGTTCCCTGCAGGGGAGGCAGGTAATGGGGATGTTGATCCTGTCCAGGGCCTTGAAGCACTGGGGGAAGCCCAGGGTGTGGAATCCCACCACCACCTCCAGGGGGTCATGCACCCAGAGCCTGGTGAGCCCCAGCACGTCCTGAAGGGTGCCGCACACCTCTGGGACAGCCTCCTCCGCAGTCGCCTTGCCAATGCCAAAGAGATGGCAAATGTAGTACAAGCTGGCAGGTGTGGCCAACTTGAGCAGGGTGATAGCCAGTCAAGCTAAGTGGTGGCCTGCCACTCCAGGGGCAGACAGAGCTGGTTAAGGAACTCCTGGAAGGTGGCCTGGCTCATGCAAAGGGACTCCAGCCACTGATCATCATCCCAGTTTTCTGGAAGATATGCAGCCACCGGTCCTGGCTGGCTGGGTAGGCTCACAGGTAGCAGGGCTGGAGCCCAAGGAGCTCATGGATAGCACTGGTGGTGGCATTCAGGTGTGTACTGGTGTTCCTGCCAGAGTCTGGCTAGCAGCAGTGCAGTGGCAGGGAGCCTGAGATGCCACAGTGAGCCTGGCTACACTGGATTGCTGCCTGGGAAGCAGGCAGGGCCAGGACAGATGCAGTCATTGCAGTGGCAAAGCACAGCAAACAGGGTGGCCAGCAAGAGTCTGGGGCACGGGTTGTCACTCTCAGGATCTGGGGGTACAGCAGCCATCGTGTGGTGGTCACAGGCTCCAGTGACAGAGTCGCAGAGGTCTGTGCCAGCATACTGCATCCTGCTCCAGGCCAGAAACACAGGTGGCCAAGGAGCAGCACACAGGGCTGACTTTTAAAGATGATCCCTGACCTCAGACAGCTGTGGCGGAGCCTCCTGCTCCCCCTGGCTGATGCAGGGAGCCAGTGCAGGGCCAGAAGATTCTGGAAGCAGTTTACACCCAAGAGCAGCAAATCTGCTCCCAAATGCACACAGGTGCAGATGCTGTACAGGGTGGGCTTACTGCACAGTAAATTACTGCAGAGTAAGTCCATATAGCACGAATTGCATGTGTAGATGTCTCCACTCATTGATATGTGATCTCTCTCTCAAACTCTCATTATTGTCTACTTCTGGCATCCCAACGAGTACGTGGCCTCAACTGTATCTTGTGACCGTGAGTTCCCTAGGTTAATTACATATTGTGTTAAAAGGTATTTCCTTTTCTGACGTAGGTTTTCCCCCTATTTTTATCCTATGTGATTTAGAGAAGAACTTGCAATGAACAAAGTAGCTGCTGACATTAAAGAGTGGTTTCAGTCCCATTAGGATATAAAACAGTTAAGGATGTTAATTGATTATAGAGGTCTATGCAACTGTTCAAAAGAAAGCAGGAGGCTGACAAAAATCAGTGGAAAATCTCTTCTAAAGCCAAAGTTTAAATTTGCTTGGATAAATTGACCTGCCCGTATCTGTGTGATAGACACAGATTTTTGCTAGATTCTTTCACAGTCAAATCCTTCAGATTAATTTTGAAATTGTGCAGATTCAATATAATTTGTAGCAAAAACAAGTAGCTTGATGTTAGCTTATGTTTCCTTGGATCCTGTTTTAATAGGGCAATTGCCATTTGTGTGCAGACTGTTCCAACAGTCTTTAACTATTCCCTGACTAGATGCCAAAACTGTTGTATAAGTCTAGGGTAATTTTAGACCTGCAATTAAAAAAAAAAGACATAAATATAACAGTTATTTCTGAAGACTCTCTTCCCAAAGCTAGAATTTGCCATTTAAAGATTCAGCTTTCAAAGACAGGTACCTGAATGATATGTAACAAATATGGGAAAATAGAGAGCTTCACTGAGCTTGCAAAAATGCATAATTGTGTTCTGTGCCTGTAGGTGTGGATGAATAAAAGAAAATAGCTGGCAAGAGCCTCAAGAGATCATCTAATCCAATGCCCTGCTCAAGGCAGGATCACCCCTGACTAAACCATCCCAGACAAATATTTGCCTAAGCTGCATTTAAAAAACTTCCAGTGACGGAGAGATTCCAGTCACTTTAAGCAATCCATTACAATGCCTAACCACCCTCATAGCTAGAAAATTCTTCCTAATATCTAACCAAAACCTCTCAAAAGCCCATCACTTTTTTTTCTGTCCCCTTAAAGCAAAAAGAACACTTGATTACTGTCCTCCTCACAACAACTCTTTACATTTAAAAGTTATCCCTTTCAATTTTCTGTTGTCCAAACTAAAAAAATCCCAAGGCTTCCCAGTGTACATGGAGTACACATTTCTAGAAGAGGGATCCAGCTGTTGCTAGCCTGTGACATAACCTCTATCCCAGATGTAAGAGTGGAATAAGTAATCTAAGGAACTCTCTAAACAACATCTAGAAAAACATAAAACTATCACCAAAACTGAGAGCAAAGAACAGCTCAATAAACTCACAAGTTTTCAAAACAACTGAATCAGTAGATGAAAGTGATACAGGAAATGCTCACGTTTTTGAATTTATTAAAGTATCAACATGAATTCAAATCTGCTTGGGCAGGAAAGCCATTTGCATTTCAGGCCTGCTCCAGGTACCTTAGATGACTCCTTCATAAATCAGCAGGAAACTGCTTATCCTGAAAGAAATTGCTGTCTTTCATCACCAATCACAGAAATCTACTCTGTCCTCTGTCCAAGTATAAGCTGGAGACATAGCATTTTTGGGGGGTTCAGAAATAAATCAGTGCTCAGGCATCTGAGAGAGGGCAGTGGGATAAGAATTCACACAGAGAAAAAATTAACAGGCTGGCCTAAAGCACCCTCTATGGCATAGGCTCAAGTTTGTGAGCTCCCTACCCTGGGGAGATGGCAGCCAAGAAGCTGCCACACAAATGGGTGTGTTATGCCATGCCTCACTGCACCCAAGCATGCCTCATCTACCCTGCCCTATCCTCATGTACCAACCCTGAAATGTGACAGTGAAGCACAGCAAGCAAGGCTAGGTAATGCTCATGAGCATCTCCCCAGGGACATGCCAGGGATGCTGATAGTGATATTAACTGTGCCAAAGCCCTCGTAAAGTGCTATTACAAAGTCCTCAGTGCTGTAGCCTGTTCCAGATGCATCCAAAGCTCAAACCAAGCTCAGGCGGTAACTCAAAAAAGGACCAAAGATATCACAGCTTCTCAGCTTCCACTAACATGCATCAATAACACAATCTGCTGGGGCTTTGAGCAGCCAATAACTGTACTGTTTTTGAGGATCCATGTGATCTGACAATCCATATTTATGAATAATAAATCTCTCTATAAGTCTGTGTGTAGAGCAGTGCAGAGGGCGGACTAGGAATAGAGTTATTAGAATATCCTGTGACTTTAGATAAAGTTAGTCTCCTTCAAAAACAAAATATAAGAGCAAAAAATGTCTGGAAAATCACCTGTGGCAGGCAGTTTAAGGCCTACTAAGCACGGGACAGTGAAACAGCAACATTGCTACCACATGTCCATTACCTACAGAGATTTCAGGACATTCCAGGAAATTAAATGGCATGCCAGTTTGATATCACTTCAGAAGAATATTTGTGACCATATCTGAACAGATCAAAAGAAAACACAGTCAAGAAAGCATGGTTTGATTAAGGACAGCCAGCCTGGATTCAAGAAAGCGAGACCATGGTTAATTAAATTAATGGAATTCTCTGAGATTCAGACTAGACTGCAGTGCAAGAAGTTGCAGAGTACAATGTATACTTAGCCATCCAGAAAGGCCTGTCAGAGTTCAGGCTTGAAAGACTGTTGACTGGGCAGTGATGAAAACTAACAAAAGGGAAGAATACAAAAGGCAGCTGCTAAAGAAACACTACCAAGCTAGTGAAAGAAGTGACTCTGGAAGTTACCAGGGAGATCAGACGTGGCAATGGAGCTTTCGTTATTCATACAAATGATTTCAAAGTCATACAAATGATTTCAAAGAAGGGACTGAAAGTAGTTTTCCCCAGTATGTAGATGATTGGCTTGGAAAGGCTTCAAAATATTCAGGGGTCCTGGTCAGAAACAAAAGATTTAGATACTCATTTTCTACTGCAGCAGGAATCATCTGAGTGAAATTCCCACAAGATGCTGCTGCTATCATTAGGTATGTGGAGGTGTCCTCAAGACACTATCCCAGACTGATCAGGAACCCAGGGGAGATATTGCTCCTAACCAAATGGAGCCACTACAGGCCACTTCACCAAGCAGGTTGTAAAGCAGGATCATAGATCATACTGCTTAGAGGGGGTTATAGAATCTCTCTCACAAAGAGACTGGATAAGCATCTATCTGGGATAGTTTAAGAATAGCGCATCCTGCATCTTCATAGGGGACTGATCCTAGTCTGGTATCATGGATTCGGTATGTCTCATTTTCAGGACTCTCATACACGCCTCAGCCACTATTGCACATTATCATACTGATTGGGAATTTTTTTTATGCCCAATAAGAAATCCACATCCATCTGCTTACATGAAATTCACCTGCACTGATGTATGCATACTCCAGATAGTTTTCTGAAGAATATGAGTGAACAAGGTGTCATGAATTTAAAGATATTCTGTATACCATTCCTCCATTACTGAAGGAATTCAGGGGTCAAGGATTACAAAACAACTTTGTCATAGCAAGTGGGCAGGGAGACACAAACTTTCCCACCTGTTTGGATCATAGAAAAGTAGGCCTGGAAGGGACCTCACAAAGTCATTCAGTGGAACCCGCTGCTCAAGGCAGGATCATCCCTGACTAAACCATTCCAGCCAAGTAATCATATAACTTGCTTTTGAAAATTTCCAAGTATGGAGGTTTCACAACTTCTCTAGGTAGTTTGTTCCAGTCCCTACCACTCTCATAGTCAGGTTCCTCCTAGTCTCCAACTTAAATTTCCTCTACTGCAGCTTGAAGCCATTGCTCCTAGGCTTCTCTCACATAGCCACAAGACAAGCCCATGTCCATCCTCTCTCTAATCAATCTTCAGGTATTTGATGACTGTTATCACATCCTTCCTAAGTCTTCTCTTCTCCAAACTAAATAATCCTAGTCCTTTTAGCCTTTCCTCATAAATGTTGTCTCCAAGGCCGCCAATCATTTGTGCTGCCCTGTGCTGGACTCTTTCCAAACTGTCCATATCCTTCTTGAAGTGTGGGCCCTAAGCTGGACAGTACCCCAGGTAAAGCCTCACCAGTGCTGAACAGAAAGGAAAAATCATTTCCCCTGGTTTGTAAGTGACACTCCTGTTAATACAACCCAGTATGCTGTTGACTTTTTTGCAATAAGAGCACACACTGTTGATCACATTCAGCTTATGGTCCACCATAATCCCCAGGTCCTTCCACACAGTACTGCAACCTAGGCAGCCACTCTCCAGTCTGTATTTGTGCACACAATTATTCCACCCCAAGCTCAGGACTTTGTACTTGTTCTTGTTGGATCCCACCTCATTGATTGCAGACCATATCTGTAGTCTCATTCTAGATCCTAGCCCTGCCTAAACACTCCTAATATTCATGAACGTATGTTATACTTTAAAACAAGGCAAAACCATTGAGCTCTATACAGGAATGCTAGTATGAAATTTAATTGCCTGTGCTATACAAGTCAGAGTAGATGATCTAATGGCTCCTTCTGGTCTTAAACTCTATGCTTGCAATAGTAAGGCTGCAACATTTGAGTTCTCAGAAGTCAGGAAATGCAGCCTTAAAGGTTGCAAGCCCAATGAGAACTCTACCCTATAGTGCTTTTTCATTAAAAGGTCTATTTTACTTGTCTATCATTACTAAATGAGAGAGGGCTTTAGTCAGATGGTTCCTGCTATGCAAAAAAACTAAAGTTTTAATACAGTGGTAGGATGGAATGTCTGTACATGCCTTTGATCTGGGATCAGTTTACTCATGAGTAAACTACTGACAAGTAAATCCGCCTGGGCAGGCATCTACACATGCATGGAAGCAGAAGCAGATTTGATAAAAGACAGCAAACAGCTTCCAGTTTCTGAAGCCCTGCAATGGAACCCTTCCGCCTGTTGCCAGGGTGGGTACAATGTCCCCCTACCTTGGCTCCCCAATCAGGGGCAGGGGACTTGGAAACAGCTGCAGGGGAGAAGCAGGTCCCAGCTCCCTACTCTGATGCACCAGTGGCTTGATCACCCAATTGGGACACGGGGCTGGGACCTGCTCCTGACCAAGACAGTTCCCAGCCCCCACCCGCATGGAGCTGGGTGGGGAACAAAACTCCTCAGCTTGTTCCCCACCCAGCTGCATGCTGCAGAGCTGAGTGGAAAACAAGCTCCCCAGCCCTCCCCAGCAGGGAGCTCCCAGTGCCAGCTCCGTGACCATCGGGCTGGCACTGAGAGACCCTTATCTTCCAGCACAACTCCGCAGTCATGGGGCCAGCGCAGGGTGATACTTATCTCCCAGAATAAGCTCCATGACTGTGGAGCTGGTGCTGGCCCCTCGCTCCCCAATCGTGATCTCAGATCAGGGGTCTTAGAGCTTGCTGTGGCTGGGCAGGAGGACATAGTCCGCACCTGGACTCCAGTGACAGATCCCACTCCAGCAGCAAGTAGCTCCCGGGGGCAGGGAGATATCTCCCACCCCCTGATGGATGGCTGACCTGAAGCAAATTTGCTCCTGATCAGTCATCTAGACGAGTGCTACTGTGCCATTACTAAATCAAAAGTAAATTTGCTACTGGCATTTGCAGATAGCAAATTTACTCATGATTAGTGAGGTTTACTGTGTAGTAAGCATTTACACATGTAGATGTGCATGCTTACTTTGCAGTAAACTACACTACTGTGCAGATAAGTATCTCATGTAGATGAACCCAGAGACCATTTTATAAGGCTACGAACAGACATTACACATAAAACGGTTTAAGTGATCAGAAACTGGTTTAAACCTGTAAGAGAACAGATATTCAGTGCACATAAACCAGTTTTAAAAATGACTGAAACCAGTTTAAGATAAACCTGGTTGAATGTAGACTTAGCTGATGTGGCTCAAACTGGTTTATGCAATGTCTGTCCCAGATCCCTTGCTGGTTCAAGATAAATCAGAGTCCCCCAGCATCCCCGCATGCTCTCTAGCTGGGTAGGGCTCTCTGCTCCACAGTAGAGCTGGCCCCTCCCCTCTGCTGCCTTGCTGGAGCTTGGCAGTGTCTGCAGGCATCTGCCTGGCTTCTGCTCCCCACCTCCCCTCCCCACTCTGTGCTAAGCAGGCATTCCCCCATCCTTCACAGACACCTCAGCATTAGCTAGCAGACCACATGCTGGCTACAGTCCCTGCTGTGGGAGAGACAAAGGGAAACACTCTTTGAGAAAAGCTGTTTGCTCTTCTTCCTCCCCCTCACCACTCTCTGCTAAGCACAAATTCCCCACTCCTCTCTACCTTGCTGAGAGGTGTCTGTGTATTAGCCAGCAGACCACATGGTGGGTCTGTGCTGAATCAACAGACAGCTGGTAACTTCTGTTTTCTTAATGGGGCAACAAACACTAAGATACTGATGATAAACACTATTAGCAGCTAAACTTGCTTATCTAAGTATACAGAAGCAGGGAAAGACAGTGAAAAACTCCTATCATCAGATGCATGAACTACACATACACCCTTTGCCTCAGAGTGCTAGCCCCAGGCTGCAGACTGGCAACACTCCTGTGGGACTGCAGGCAGGGTGCGGGTTCACTCCCCTCCCTGCTGGGACCTGGCCACTCCACCCTCAGTATAGCTCTGTGGAAGGGCAAGGAGGGCTACTCTGGCACCTCCTGGCTTTCAGCCTAGGCCACTGCAGACATATGCCTAGGTTTCCTCAGTCCAGAAGGATTGTCTGTATGGTTGGAAACCTGTTCATCCTAGCCAGGTTAGACTAACCTGCAAAGATTGAAACAATTCAGGCTCAGACTTTTTGAATGTCTGTCCCTAGCCTAACTGTAAGCAGTTGCAGCAACCTGTGAATAACAATGAGAGGTCTTCTCTTCTGTATCAATCCCTTCTTTAACAATGTGACATTTTGATGCATAGTAAAACTAGAATATATCACCAGATCTTAGAACAGAGCAAAAGCTGATAGAGGTGCAATATCATTATCGCAAAAACATACTCATACCTGTTTATAAATTGTGGCAACCACATGTTGGCAGCTGCCAGCAGGAGACTGCTGTGTTCCTGATGTTAATATTCTAATATGGACCATGATCAACCAAGCCTTTATGCAATACCATTGCCCAGACAAATTATTACTTCAATAGCAGCCAGAAGCACATTAGTTAAAGATTTTATTTCTGTAAAATCTTGTAAAACTCTACTTTATTACCAAATTTATAGAGATTTTCTGTGCAAAATCCCTGTTAATAAAGCTTATGACTCAGATAAACTTCATTTTTCCCTAATAGATAAATTCATGCCTAACAAGATCAGCTCAGGGAATAAATTAACAATGAGTGTGAACACACTGCAGTTAAAGGTGTGATCACCAGGGATCCTGGTTTTCTCTGATTAAAAATTGCAAATTGTCTGATTAAAAACACAAAATCCGTGATAAAAATTAAAGGCCCCCCACAGCCTCCCCCAGTACTGCTGGTGCCCTGCACTCCTCCCCAAAGCCTCCCCAGCCCTCCTGATGCCCCTCATAACAGCCCCCCAGACCCACAGACACAGAGGCACAGACATACAGACATAGATGCACATACAGACCCTAACACCCACCCCAGCAGGTGTGTGTGGGGGGAAGAGTAAGAGGCAGCGTGAGGGAAAGGAAAGATAATGGGGGCGTATATCAAGAAGTGGGGGAGCATGCCCCTATTCCCACTCCCCACATGCAAAACCTCCCCTCACTGCCACTGTGGAACCTTGCCTGAGGAGCTGTGTGGCCTGCTTTAGGGCAGCAGTGGCAGTGTGGTGGTGGCTAGGTGGCATGCAGCCGCCCCCACCACCATCTCACACTGCGTGGTGACCATGGCTGCCACCACACTGCCGCTGCTGCCCTACAGCCAGCCACACAGCTCCACGGTCATGGCTCCGCAACGGCAGCAGTGGCACAGAGAGGTTTTGCACACTGTGGCTATCATGGCTATCACCAGTGGCATGGCTCCACAGGTACTTACCTAGTAAGTCTAGTGGTGACTTAGACTAGCTAAGACCACTTAGACTAGCTAAGAGTCTAGTGGTGACAGCTGCTGCCTACAGAACCTCCCGCTGCCACCGCAGAGCTGTGCTCAGAATTGTGTGGCCAGCGGCAGCAACATAGTGCGGTGTGGCGTGGGATGGTGGTGGGGCTGGCTGCCTGCTGGCCAGCTGGCCACCACCACACTGCCGGTGCCACCTGGCGCACAGCTCTGGGCACAGCTCTGCAGCTTCAGCAGGAGGTTTCGTAGGCAGCAGCCGTCACCACTGGCATGACCCTCCACGTAAACAGCAGCGGCCGCTGCACGCAAGTTCCCACGCCCCCCTGACCCCATCCCTCACCACGGCTGCAGAGCCGGCCACGGAACTGTGCTCCAGCCGCATGCAAGCCTCCCTCTCCCCTGGGCAGGCAGCCAGGCAGCATATGTGCAGCCCACACATGGCAGGCACCACCACATTGCACCCCACATCACTTGCCCACAAAGCCTCCCGCAGAAGGGCACCCCTGCCCTCACCCTCTGTTCCTGCTTCCAGCTGTGATGTGCTGCCTGGGGCAAAGAGCATGACTCCATGGTGGCAGCGCTTGCCTGCAAAGCCTGCATGCAGCCGCTGCCACCCCGCACCACCGCAGAGTCGTGCAGCCTGTTGTGCCCATGCTGCTGCATGCAAGCCCCCTGTTCCACCCTCCGGCTGGGCGGCACATATGTGGCCCGCACACGGTGGTTGCTACCACACTGCCGCTGCCACACCCTGTGCAACTTGCCCACAAAGTTGTTCAGGTGGCCATGGGATGGTAGCACAGGGTGCAGTGGGCAGTGGCAGAGTTGAGGTGGCAGCCTCTGTGTGCAAACTTCCCTGTCAGACTAGCTGGCACATAGAGCGGCACCCCTGCCCTTACTCCCTGGCCCTGGGAGTGGGCCCAGGGGCACACTCCCCCGCTTCTTGATTTACCACCCCAGCACCTTCCCTTTCCCCCGCCCTGCCCCACCCCTTCCCCCCACACACACTTACCTGCTGGGGTGGGTGTCAGTGTCTGTGTCTGTATGTTTCTGTCTGCATGTCTGTGCCTGTGGGTCTGGGGGGGCGCTGTTGAAAGGGACATCAGGAGGGCTGTTGAGACTGTTGGGTGGGAGTGTGAGGGGTGGGACTGTGAGGGGCCTTTAATTTTCACCACGGATTTTTGGTTTTTTAAATCAGAGAATTTGCAATTTTTAATCAGAGAAAACCAGGCTCCCTGGTGACTACTATCAGATTACGAAATGAAACTCATGTGAGTGTGACTATCCAGACTGCAGTCACACCTCTGACTGTTAATCAGCTATCACCATTTCAACAAGTTATCCTATAAAATATATAAAAGCACTTGAAGGTTTGACATCTGCTTAAAAGAAAAAAAATCACTAGTGACCCTTGAATGACCTCTGACAGAAAGCTTAAATGTTTAGGTTAGGATTGCTTCTTTACACATCAGCCCACGTTGAAGGAAAGATCCGAATTTAAAGGCTCTAGATGGGAGCACAGGAATCAATCAAGCATCTCATCTTCGCACCTTAGCCCTTGCTCTTTAGCACCTGGCAGCAGAATACTCTGTTCCAGTCTGGTCTGGGCCTGCTTATCCCTCATTAGTTTGGTTAACTTGCAGTGCCATGTGACCATAAACCTCAACACTGGCTGCCACTGCTGAGTCACATTGCTCCACTACACATTTGCCAAGACACTTTAACTAAATGGTGGCAAAGGTCAAAAACTCACCTGATCTTCCTGCTAAACACAGGCCTTTTCAATCCTACTCCACTTTGCCTCAAATCCCAGCGTCCTGTGGTCATATTAACTGTACCACAACTTCTCTGTGGCATCAAACTGGCACAGTGAAGGGAACACAAGATTGGAAGAAACCTTCTGGGCCATCCAGTCAGCAGAGGACTCTCCCTTAACAGCTGGAGTAGGGGTCTGAGCATGCTGACCTCTGTCACTGAGAATGGCCTGGCCAGAGATGATGACAATGATGACAACAATGACAGGAGTAAAAACAATGGTAGGTCATCTCTGATACGCATCTTTATCAGACATCTTTTACAAATTAATATAATATATTACAGATTGGAACCGAGATTTATGGATACATTTCTATTCAGAACCAAAGTATGCACTTAACTTAATGCATGTGCCCAAGAACAGGCCCATATCAGGGCTTTGGTTTCCTTGTGCATGTGGTCAGATTGACTGCTGCTTGACCAGCTAAATCCAAACTTTTCAAAAACAGAAACTGCTGCTGCTTGTTCCTTACTCCTGTGCAAGCCTAATCAGATTCAATGAGAGTTTTACCTGAATATGAACTCAAGGGTCCGCCTCATTGCCATCATTTTCCATTTGTATCATGCCAAGTTTGTGCCAGGCATGTGACTGCATGATCACATGGTAATTTAAAAATATATATTATGGCAAAAGTAGCCCTAAATTGTTCAAGCAAGGTACTAGCTGTGATATCTAGCTGTTTTTCCCCACAGATATTGCTTTTCATATAGATGAACTTGGAGTCCTCTGTTCTCCTGAGAGGAAATATTTCAGTCTTGGTAGAGTTAAGAATATAGTCATTGTCACTATACATATACAGTGATTTTCAACCAGGATGAACTGAGATCCTTTCAGGGGTGCCACACAATTTTATCACTATTAGGTATGCAGACACAATCTACAAGATAAAACCAAAGATTTCAAATAGAAATCCATACTCTCAGTTCACAGCCACACAACCATCATCAGATCTGGCCTTTGACAGCCAATAAGAAGCCTTAAGAAGCAAATAAAACATACCCCCAAAAGCTCTGAAATTAGTTGCCTGCCTTTGCAAACTTCACTGTGTGCAACAGCAGCTCCACATAACACCCTAAGCTTGACATGACAATGGCTGTGCACTCCTTTGTGTACAGAGCAACAGGGTTTGTTTAACAGGGGTGTATTCACTTTTCACTGGGCATAAGACATCATGCATACAGAGAACTAGTTACACTGAGGAGAAAATGAAAATCTGGCACAAAGGTATATGTATAGACTGAAATGTCATTGTGTGCTTCTTGCATTTTGCCTTACACTGGTACAACTCTTAAGAATGTGAAGGAGTAAAACTGTGTGCTCATTACTAAGAACTCAGAATACCTAACAGTTTTTACTATCTTCCAAAGCCCAAATGATAGCCGGTGTCTTTTTTATGTCATTTTATCTCATGTCAAGTGATCCTGGTCAAATTCTGGGGCTGTTATGAGGATTTCAATGCAACCTTTACTTCAGTTTCAGGAAAATTTGTTTATAGGAATTTGCCAGAATAAAAAAAACCTAAGAACACTTAGCTTTCAAAAGCCATGGGCTCCATTAAGAGGGTCTACTGAGAAAGAGACTTGTATGTGACCAGTGATTTACATTTCCAAAGAGCTGTATGAACATCAGCTAATTAATCAATTAGTTGGACAGCTCTCCCTACAGGAACGCTGCACAAGGAATCTTAATTCTGGCATTCCCTACCTTGTGATTGCTTGACTTCGCAACCCTAACATTTCCTGACAGCAGTTTATTGGATGTACTTCCTAAATAATGTGGCCATTGTCATGTGGGGTGCCCATATAAAAGCAAATGTATGCATTTCTACAACAAAGAAGGGGAAGTCAGAAGAGATAAGACAATATCCTTAAGCATTAGTCAAAGAGTTTGCTAATGAGAGAAGCCTTGCCCTGTTGCCAACAGATGTGATCTTGGACAAATCACCATAAGCACCAGTGCCTGTGAGTATCAGCTGATCTCAGCTATCTCCTGCTCAGTAGAGAGAGAGAGAGAGAGGAGATGCCCAAACTCATTAGTCGGGTCCCAAACCACATAGTGTCTTTAGAGAATAAGCCCAACACCTGTGAACTGTACCTATTGGTGCTGTACATGAACCAGGTATTATAATCCCTTTGACCATCTTAAATACTTTCACTCTCTGCTTGGGACCAACCTCCAAAATATCCTTATTGCATAGACTTCCAGGCTGGAAGCACAGCTGTGCTGCTACCCAGCATGGCAACAGGTAGTGGATAGTAGAATGACCTTCAGGGAAGGTTAGCTGAGAAACATGCCACGGTAACTCTGACGAATAAGCAGTCATGGACCAAGCAGTGGCAGTACCACCAGGGTGTGGAAATGAATCTGGACAGCAGATGGCAATGCTCTCCCTCCTGAAAAGCCACATATATCTTCTGATGGTGCTCTGATACAGTGAGTATAGGTCGCCACTATAACAAGCCTGTCCAGCCCCCAGCCATGGGTCTTACAAGTCTTCAATGAAGGAGCAGATGGAAGACAATTTTAGAATCTCAATGGCTGCAAAGGTGGATGAAGGCTGCAGCAGAATAAGATCTCCAATTGTCTTGGCCTCCTTGCCACTGGATCTAGATCCCGTTCTGTCAAGAACCATGTGGAAGCTGCTGTCAACTTTCCAGCCATATGACTATCAATTTTGGGGATCGTATGCTCTAAGCAGTATGGACACTTTGTCATCCACATGGCTATTAAGCATACAGATCTTCACATATATATGCCCATGAAATGGAAGACCCAGGTTCTAGTCCCTGCCCCCCTCACCTGCCCTTCACATACAAGGATTTTAATCCTGCATTTCTTAGCATGGTGCATTAACCACTAGGACACATATTAAGCACTGCCCAGTCACCTCTCCAGGCCTCCTTTTGAAGCTAGCCCCTCAAGAGTCAAGAAAGGAAGAAGATATATGTGGCCAGGAGGAAGAGAGTAAGCTACATGTTGTCTAGCTCAATGAGACGGATCTCTCACTGGAAGGGAGCAGATCCTGAGTTTTAGCCTAGAACCTGCTCCCACTGGTGCAGAAATTTACCCAATTCTCTCTATCCAGTAAACATTAAGCACAAGACATTTTGGCTCCTCTTCCCTCAATGTAGCAATTTGGGACTTCTGCTTAGATCTGTGTTTATGGAGCTGTGTAGGCACAGTAGCCATATGAATGCTTACATGTTCACAATGCACACAGA
The DNA here is from genome assembly GCA_030014935.1 of Caiman crocodilus. Lineage (NCBI taxonomy): Eukaryota > Metazoa > Chordata > Crocodylia > Alligatoridae > Caiman > Caiman crocodilus. The sequence goes on along the minus strand of JAGPOW010001764.1, from coordinate 582,874 downwards.
GTATGATTGCAAACTATGCACAAATGCCATCTTTAGAATGAGTGTGGCTAGAAAACTGCCATTTGGGCATGTAAAATGAAACATGAAGCCTTCTGGAAGGTGCTGGCTAGATTCAGTGTCCTCAGGCTACTCCATGATAGGATGACCACCCACAGTCCTTTGTAATGGATCAGAGACAGGCCCATTTACCATCCATGCTGGTGTCAAGCAGGCCTGCTCACTGCCCCAACACTTGTCTCCGTTTATCTTGCTGTGATTTTGATTCTCATCTGTGACTGGCTTCCTCCCAGAATAGAGTTGAGTACTGAATGGATGGTCAGCTTGTCAATCTGCAGCACCTTCACAGCAAACTGAAAGTTACCAAGACTGGCTTCACTGACCTTCAATACACTGATAGCTGTGTTATCCTTGCGCATGATGAGACCAATTTGTAGTCTACCCCTGACCTTTTTTCATAGCCTGGGACTCTCCCTTAAAATTGGGAAGACCAAGGTGTTCCATCAGCTTGCCCCAGCACAAGCTGCCGCCCCCCACCCCTGAATTCCCACTGATGGAGAACCCCAGAAAAACATTGAGCATTTCTCATACCTTGGCAGCCATCTCTCCCACTCAGTCAGTCAGCCTTCATGTAAAAATCAAACATAAAATTCTCTGTGCCAGTGTATCCTTCAGAAAGCTGATTTGCCGTGTCTTTACCAACTGAGAGCAGCACTCTTTGATGAGAACTGTCTTGCTCAGGAAGCTGAGAAATGGCAGAGGAGGAAGGAAAGTGTACAATCCTGGCCAACAGCTGTGCTCCCCCCACAAGGCAGCACCTGTCATATCTGTGAAAAAGCTCACAGAGCACGGATTGAACTCTTCAGCCATCTAAAAACTCATCAATAATCCCACTCCCTCAGACATCATCCTCATACTGAGAGATAGACACAACCAGTGACGAGAGAAGAGATAACAAGGAGTTAAAACTGGGAACCACAACATGGCAAAGGTAGTTCAGGAACATCCATGGCTGGGCTCAGACATCTGCAATTCTATCAATTGAAATCTGGGTGATGATTCTTCAAGTTTTGCCTGAAAAACACAGGCTCATTTCTCCTCATTTCAGCAGGGTCTCCTACCTGGATGCTTTCTCTATCCATTTCCATGGCAAACCGCTTACATTTCTGGTTTAGCAAATCAGTTAGATGCTCCCAGGTCAGAATCAAAGACAAGGGGGCTGTTCTAAGTGCTATGAGCCACTCAGAGGCCACATCTACATGAGACACTTACTACACAGTAGCTCATGACTACTGCACAGTAGCATTGCTGGGCATGAACAGTGACACGATACTACTGTGCAGTAGTCATGAGCTACTACTCAGTAAGCATCACTAGGCAATAGTGCCAGGATGCTACTACATGGTAAGCTGATTACTTCACAGGCTTTTAGTACTTGGTTAAGCAAGTACTAAATGACTGCACAGTAACAATTGCACAGTGAATGGCTCGTGCAGACACACCCAGAATGGTGTATGATTTGCTAGAGGGAGAAGGAAGGACCAAAAAGAGCCAAAGCTAATATAAGAGGGGAAAGTCTCATTACTAAAGAATGACTGAAGGGAGTTTTGTTTGCAGTGCACTCCCCAGAAGGGGCTTGCCAGAAAATATTCTGTGACAGGGAGCCCAAACTTGCCTCCTTCCCAGGACAGACATGAGCTCCTGTGTAGTTTAGTGCAGAAGTCATTAAACTGCAGCAAGACATTAACTGTTTTCCGCTAAGTTTGTTTTCTCTATCACCCTACTTTATCTGAGTTGAATTTTCAATCACACTCAGCTGCAAATTAGCAAGGGGTGTTAGATGTCCAGAGCCAAAAAGTGTGCTAGGAGTGTTCTTTGTAAAAGGTTTGCTGGACATGGCTCTATATTCATTCTGTACAAGACACAGGTGGCCATGTAACCCCAGAGGGAATGACTTGACTGGATCAGCATTTCCTTTTAAATCAATCCCTATCAATGAATTATTCAAATGACATATTCGACTTAAAAGCCACACATTAGTCAGAAGTATTCCACCTACTATTGGTACAACCACCAAAAAGCACTTTTCCCACAAGTTATGAGTGAATACTGTTATTTTTTTCCCCATTGTTTCTCTGTGTCTTTGACAACAGCCTGCACAAAATCAGACTCCTTGCTTCCCTGGTCTAGCTATTAGCAAACACTCACCTTCCCCTGGCTCTATCAGGTTTTCATGCCACAATAGGAGAGAGAACAATATTAAAAATAGGAAAATGTGACTCAAGTGACAAAAACTGGCAGGGGAGTGAAGGGGTTTGAAGATAAAAGGAAAAGCAGTGTTGAACTCTTATTTTACAAATAATTAAATTCCAAGTCTATTTAAATGCAAACAAAGAAGTTGCCACACTGATAAAATGATACAATTCAGAACCTCAATGCCAGGAAATGCAGAAGTGAAGGTCAAGTGCACAGATGTGATTCAGTGCCTTTGTTGTCCCCAAATGTCAGCCACCAAATGTTGCCCTTTTGTTCCACTGTAAAACTGCAGCTATTCCAGTGCAAGTTTTATAGGCATACTGGTAAACATGCACGTTTTTATCTACCCTGCTCTGAAACTGAGTAGGGTCTGATAAACCCCGCACTGAGTTTGCAAAATGAAGCTTGTGGTTTTAAAGCCAGAAATGCTTATCATCATCAAATGAATTCTAAGAAAAGGCAATGAAGTGGCTGTGCATGTACATGGAGGGTATCTAGAAGGGACTAAAGCTACCCCAACTTTTACAGGGTTCCCTGGCAGAGGAACTAGTGGGGTTCCCCTCTTTGAAAGGATTAGGATACAGGCAGCAGTGAGTTAAGAATGGGAGTGGAACCACAGGAATTCCTTGATACTCTGCTGTACCACAGGAATACATAAGAGGTGTGGACAGCTACTTTAGCCCACCCACTATGGGCCTTTATACACATACTTTTTTCCAGCGACACATTGGATATTTGCCAATTTGGAACAGACTCAATTAATGGAGTCGGCTTCATATGCAAGCTGAGGCAAACTGCACTGCACCGCATGCAGTTGTATAAGCGGTGAAATGTGTGTCAGCGCACAGAAAATGGCAGCAGTGCACTTTTGAACTAAAGCACCTCCAAGGTGTTTTAGTTCAAAAGTATGCCACCGCCATTTTCTCAGCGCTGACATGCATTTCATCGCTTATACAACTGCATGCATCTCAGCACCGGGTGCTTTTCAAAGCACCTGGTGCTGCAATGCATACATGTGTAAAAATGCCCTATGTGTATTACAGCTTCTGCAACCACTCCACAGTCTGGAAGGAGAGAGATGCCAACCCTCACCCACCTGTTGATGCTCAGCCAAATTTCTCAAGCCTGACAGTGCCATGAAGATCAGGCTCCAGGTGTGTATTTTCACTAACTTCAAGATATCCTGGATCCAACCTTTATAGAACAAACAAAACAAATATCTGCATACCATACTCAGCAGGCCTACCTCAAACACTTGCAGCTTTGAGCAAGCAGAATAAGGTTTTTATCTCTAAAGCCAGCAGAAAAGCTTAGACTCCAGGAGGGCTCTGCCCAGATCAAGTTTCAAAGACCAAAATTTCCCTGTAGCTCTGTCTGCAAGGAGTGTGGTTAAGACTTATTTTTTTAAATGGGGAAAGTACATTTTCTCCTGTCCTTACTAAATTATGAAATGGCCAAACTCTCCACAGGCAATGCCTCTGCTAGATAGGCCTCTCTTAAAATTTTATTTGCACTAATCAGAGCAGTTTTCTTTACTGGATGCCTGCCACTGATTGCCAAACAGCACACTAGAAAGGTCATTAAACATGATCTATAAGGTGTTCATTTCCCTGTGTTACCCACTGGCTCTACCTCCCATTCCTGATTACTCTTCCCTCTCTACAGTCCCCACCAGCATGAGTTGCTGACTCTGGAATGCCACTCTAAAAGGATCACAGCCATCCACAACCTCTTCTTTCCCTTCTGTTCCTGGTTCACACAGAAATTCATATCCACACCTGCAAGTGCCTGGTCTAACAGAAATCTCACCTTTTGCACTGCCCACTCCAAATCAGCCAGTGTGGGCAGTGGTGGGCTGCTTTTCTCTATCCCTTTTCAGTCCTTTTTACCTCTCCCTCTCTCTCCCCACTGGAACAGCCCTGCATTTGGCTTCTCTCTCCATCCTCATTGCCCAGCTCCTCCCTATCACCCCTTCTCCCCTTCCATCTTCTAGTTCCCTGACCTTTTCTTCACAGTCTCCCACACTCATCCTCATTGGCTTCTATTCTGATGAGCCACTGAACCTTTCCTCACCATCACCTCTCAATTCAACCTGAAGCCCTGGATAAAACCTCCAACTGGCCAAAAAGCCCTTAAGTTGGTTTTCCACCAAGTACTAATCTATATTATGGAGTTCCCTCTCATTAACCATCATCTAGTCTCTCTTGTCTAAGCCCATGACCCCCAACTCCATGCCCTACCACTGAGCCTTTCTGTGACTTCCAAAGCATCAAACTTAATGATTTTTCATCACTCCCAGCCCTCTTCTTCCTGACCTCACTTATCTTTCTTTAACTGATGTGGCTGTTGATTCTCTGTGCTACACTCTCCCCTATCCTTAACTTTGTTGCTCCACTCTCCCATTGCCAGGTAAGCCCTGCCAGCCCCCAGGCCTGGCATCCAATTCTTCCACTCTTGCTCTAGCACTGCAGAATGCGTTTAGCAGAAATCTCATGATCAGGCTGACTTCTACAACTACTAATTCATTCTGCAGTACCTTCATCTCTATTAGCCTCCCAGCTACACAGCTCTGCTTCTCCTGCTTAATCAAAATGCATGCGTACCACCTCAGGAGCTTTTTAGCAACCTATGACTTGCTCAAAGTCTCCCATTCCTCTGTATCCACTTTGTCTCGACTCAGGATCATGTTGATTTCATCCAAGACAGACACTGATAAAATACAACATGACCTCCATCCCCAACTTAGTTCATCTGCTATTCCACAATCCCATCCTATACTTCTCATGCACTTTTCCCCTGTCATAGATACAAACAGTGTTTGAAGCTTTTTACTAAAAATTAGACTGCTGAGTCTTATGCACACTCACACTGCACCACTACAAATTCCCTGACAGCTGTCTCCTCAAGCAAGGATGGTTTGATTGCTCAGCCTTAGACCCCTTATCAGATTATCCCCAAGTCCAATGAAAACAAGTAACAACACTGTGCCAAGTACACTTCCATATTGTGCCAGGAAGAGTTTTAAAAGTATAACTTCTCTTTCGCAGATGTGAATCAAAGAGGCAGCTACTCAAACAGCACGTACAATTCCATGCAAGGAACATCTTGCATGTGTGTGCAAACTATACCTGCACCTTGTTCCAACAAAAAATATGGCTTCTAATTCATACCCAACCCCCCCAAAAATTTCTCTCGTTGTGAAAAAAAAAATGGTAGGGATCATAGTATTGATTTAGCATATGAGCATTGTTGGCATCATCCATGAAGACTTGAGCTTTGTAAGAAGTTTGTGACATGCATTCATATGTGAGATCTGACCACCACATAACCCTAGTGGCCTCACACCAGAAACTGTCTGGTTTGGTTTTGGAAAGAAACTCAGTGTTGTCCAAAGGGATCTGCTGTAAAAGTCTATAAGAATTTGAAAGGGGGAGGGACCACCTTGGAAATGGGGGAAAATGTCAGGAAAAAAAGGAAAAAAAAAACAGCAAAAAATTAGGATGTAATGGATATCATCCACAAATGGATCTCAGTACAGGAGAGCTGCTGTCAAACTTGCACTATTTGTGAGGAAAGCAAAAGAAGGGTTTCTGTCTACTTTGCTTCAACTTTATCTCTTCCTTTTCTGCTCTCCCACAGGTTTACCTGTAATCATCAGAGAGGGTTACACAGGACTCTTCCTTCCTCAGCTTAGCCAGGAGGGCACCACCCTCCAGCTGTAATTTGACCAGCCGTGTGTCATCAAGAACATTCTTCATTAACTGTCTGTAATTCCTCAACAAAACAGCAGCCTCCTGAAGAATTAGAGAAAGGTGGATATGGTTATTTAACTATTATAAAGTTTAAGGCTGTAACTGGGGAGGAGGGGAGGATCACATGGCAGGGGCGAAACACTCCCTGCCCTCTCTGTATACCTCACCCCCAGCCTATAAGGACCCTTAAGGTAAGAGGAGAGTCAAGGTCCAGGAAACACTGAATCCTTGGCCTCTCTGCCAAAAAACATGTGATGTTCTTTTGTGATGCAGACTCTTGCCTTAATAAGCTAAGACTAGCCCAAATTAATTCAATGGGTTTTTTTTTTCTTGACAAGGAGCCTTGTCTTCATTGTGCCACCCGCAGTCAGCTCATGAGATCCCTTGTCTATAGGAGCCACACCTTGCTGGACTTCCAGGTTATCTCTGATGGCACATGTGCTGGTGTCTCCACATGTGCATGCAGAAGGAAGAAGGTTCTGAGACAGTATCTTTAACTGATGCACTTTCTGAGGGGCACTCAATTGGCAGATTTGGCCAATACCAGCTACCAGTACACTGTCCCTATACCAAAAGCTTAGAAGCTTCCACTGCAAAGAAGTAAACCTGCATCTACACTGGCACTTTTCTCATGATGTCTTGCTGTGGCACTCACTCAATACAGCAACTCCTGAAGTAGCAGCAATGGAACACAAGCATAGAGAGTGTATTCTCAGTATATTTTCAGTTTAGTGGTAAAAATGGTAATGGCTGCTCAATGCTAGAGGTACCACCATTGCTACCAGGCACAAAGCTTCTGAGGTGAGAACATTACCCTTGAGCCCAATCCTGAACTCTCAGTTGGAGGATAGGACACACTGCACTACATGATAACTAATTCTTCATGCACCTTGAAGATGCATTTAACTATTGGTAACAGAAAACTGCTATTGCAGTGGTTGGTATTGATGTAGAGGTTTCTGCATCTGGAAGTCTGTACTTAAGAAAAGAGAGAGACTTCAACAGCTGAATAGTATCAAAACTGACAGGTCTTGTACAAACAATACTTAGAAAAGGCTGCACAACACTCAGGATTTTATAGTTCTAGATGTCAACACTTGAGACAATAAATGTTTGAGAAGAAGCAACAGACAGAGTGCTGTAGTTAAAGAGTCTTTGTTTGGTAGCTGCCTTCTAGCACAGCTTAATTTTTCCTGCTCAAAGTCTGCTTCCATTTGATTGGTATGGCTAATTGAATTTTTAAGTTATTTAATGGTAACTGCAGAGAGAAAACTGTCCTGCTCTACATACCTTCCTTTTATCCTGATTCTTCCCCTTTCCACCTTTTTCTTTCTGTCCTTGGAAGATCACACTTGGAAAGCAAGAGTTGTTGAGCACTTTTTTCTCTCCTATCAAAATCAATCTCATAAGTGAACTCATTTCTTCCAGATCTGCATCAGGTTTGTCAGAAAGAATAACCCAATGACACTCTTTCTGAACAGTCCTGGGTCCTTCCTGAGGATTTTTTGTTAACAAAGACAGCTCCTTAACAAAGACTGCATTTTATTAATACAATCAGTGCTCTTCAGACCTAAAGACACTATTAGCACCTTTCTTTCCTCCTAACATATAATTAATTACAACAGTGGCTAATTGTCATAAATCTAATGATTGGCAAAGTCTCCCAACTGCCCCAAGAAAGGATAAGGGTGGTATGCTAACACAGATGAGTAACTATGCCTCCACTCATCCCTGCATCAGTACTTTGATGATAAATTCCTGGTAAAGTTAATTGCCTTTTTAATCCCCTTTTTTCCTCACTAAACCACATGTGGAGTCCCAGTTCCTAGTTCTTTGCTATTTAGACACCTGCTGTTTAATTTTTTTACTCTAGGTAATTTCCTTAAGTGTTTCAATATTACATTAAATAATTTTAAAAATGCAGCAAAAGTCTCAGATGCATGAAGTGGCATGCACTGTATTTAGAACCTGCTATTATATCAGTAAAATCTGAGGCTGCACAGTTTCTCCCCACAGGCTGTCCAGCATCCTGCTCTCTGCAACACACTTGTATCCAGTAGTAGAGTGACACTTACCACAGCTCTTTCCGGCAGTCTACCAGATTCCACACTGTGAATGGCCCCCTGCAGGAAGGCACAAGCTCCCTGACATCCTTGTAGCAGATGCTCTAGTTTCTATGAGGTGAGAGAAACAAGCAGAGATTACTGTCAAAGCACTATCCTTTTTAGGGCTAAAGAGAACAAGCAGCTTGTAGGGACCTCTGGGCACTAGTAGAAAGAGCGCAACCTGGATATTTGGAATGGAATGGTATGTTTAATTAGACTTTAGCTACATGTACTAAACTAATAAATAGTCTCAAATAATAAAGTTAGTAAGAATGAGAAGATATGCACCAGGACTAAAGACCACCTGATGGGATAAATATTTTTGTGTCATGTCCCTGGAATGGCCTCATCAACCACAAGTGGCCAAACTGAGTTTAGCTAGGTCATCCCATGCTGAGACCAATACAAGCCAGTTAATTACAACCCCAAGCCAAGTGGGATTCTGGGCCTCATTTTAGACAGAATATTTCAGAACGTTCTCTGGACAGCTGAATTTTTTCAAACTTAGCATTGCTTTTCATATACCTTACGCATAAAGCCAAATTGCTTGTGTTACAATATATGGGCCTTTGGATAGCAGAAAATGTATTTCATGTGTTCTAAATTTGATACATGACATGGATTAGCTATTTCGCACCTATAAGGTCGGTACAGATTTAAGAGTGAATACCCGGTAACCTTCCAGACAGATACAAAGGACCTCTACAACTGAAAAAACCTGAGTTATCAGTTTTCCTTGGATACAGAAAAACCATTTCAAGCCCTGGTGGTTCATGAGCTATTCATGAGCCCGAGAAGAGTTATCAATTTAGGTCTGAATAGGAGCAGTTGTTTCTCTTAAACCAGAAGAATTTTTGGGAACAGGGAGGAACGTAAAATTCCATACACAAAAGCTGGTTTTCTTTCAAATTACCATACTTCCTCAGATACAACACACACTTTCGTCCCAAAATTCAGCTGCTGGAATTTAAGGTATGCATTATAAGTGAGGCAATATGGCAATAGCACTTTCTGGGGGGTTGGGAAGGGGAGGAGTAGGAAATGAAGTAAAAGTAAATGCAGTGCTGCACATGGGGCTCCCTATCTGTTGTCTATGGACACTTTCTCTTCTCCCTGCCTCTTTCTTCCTGCTACCAAAGGCTCCTGCTGCAGAAGCAAGGAAAGATCTTTCTTCATCCTGCCTTTCAAAAATAAGATATATATCTTATTCAGGGGTGTGTTGTATGCAAGAAAATAGCAGTAGATATTTAAAATGGCTTCCAGATTTGGAATACTGGAACAGCTCCATTAAAGACTAATTAGCTGGCAGGATTCAGGTGAGCTCATCAAAAATGTCAAATAAATGCTGTTTGTCACATGAATGCAAAGTTTAAAGAAGTCTAGCGCTTCATTCCTGACATTTCCAGTGTGCTATATGTATACTGCACCCATGACGTCAGATTTTCACACAAACTTCCACCTCAGTGACAGCTCTGTCAAAGTTATGCCATTAAAATAGAAAGCATGTGAAATGAGAAGTGGCCCAAGGCCCCAGCCCTCTTCCTTATCTACTTTTGCTTGACCACAAACATTTCCTTCACTCCTCTGTACTACACCTCATACTCACCTGAATTCAGCCATAGCCCTACTAAAAAGACTAATGCATGTTCTTTCTCAGCTTTGGGTTTCAACATTTTTCTACTCTACACTGTGGCTGGACACGGTGCATGCCCACCACTGGTGGAGATCGCGGCAGGGTACAGGGCATACCGGCCACTGGTGGTGATCCCAGCAGGGCACTGAGTCTGCCTGCCGCTGGTGACAATAGTGGCAGGGCACTGAGCCTGCCTGCCTGCCTGCCGCTGGTGGTGGTGGTGGTGTAGATCACAGTGGAGCACTGAGCCTGCCTCCCACTGGTGGAGATCACAGCAGGGCACTGGGGGTGCCTGCCCCTTTAAGGGCCTAATGCTGGCAGCCTCCAGGTGCCTGATGAGGGCAGCCATTTTGAGGTAAGGGCTGCCCTATATAAGCAGGGCAGTTTGGCTGTTGGAGGCCAGGCAGCAACATTGCTTAGCTAGAGAGCTGCTGGGAAGGTCATTTGGAGGTAAGGGACAGCTGTAGGGGTTGGCAAGGAGGTTCCTGGTCCTGGGCATAACCTGAAACTGCACCCTGCCAGGAGTGGGTGACCTGGTGGGGCTCTCAGTAGTGCGGGAGCCCCTGGGAAATGCTAGGCCAGTTACCATGCCAGTGAAAGGTGAGTTGGGGTGCTATAACCCCTTGCCCCTCTGCTGGGTGGGTAGCCCTGTGTTTATGAAGGGCCCAGAGAGGTCCCTGTGAGAGGGAGAGAGAGGGAAGGGCTCTAGACCCAGCCTGAATGAGAGAGTACCCTTGACTGGCCCAAGCTGGGGCTGGGGGCCCACCACGAGGGATGCCCAAGAGCTGGGGGCCTGCGGTCCTGACTAGCCTGAAGGTGGGCCAGGGCTAGGTGCTGGAGGTCCTGGGGGGACCACACCTGAGAGTGGAAGATAGCTTTGGGGGACTAGGTAGCCTGGATGATGGCAGAGAGGCTGTCTAATTGGAGGGATCATGGAAGGGTCCTATATGGATAATTCTGCACCCCAGTGTGGGGGCCGGTGATTAGAGGAACACCAAGATGCCATCTGCGAGGCTTGGGCTGCAGTACTGGGGATGGATAGGAGCCACAGAGCATCCCCTGGCATCGGGGCATGAATGGGCAGCTTCCTGCTTATTAACATCAATTAGTGACCCTATTAAGATCAAGTTGTGGCGGGTGAGAGAGTGGGCGGTTGGCCTACACAGACAGGTGGGAGGGCTGCAGAGCGTGGCCCCGAGTGTGCGACAGCGGGCTCCCTAATCTTCTCTTGCAAGACTGATTTATTCAAGTCAGTGGATACATTTACATGAGATGCTTTACTGTGTGGTAGCACAGCTTACTGAGCAGTAGCACGCATTTCTACACGTGCATGCTTACCGTACGTAAATGACACTAATCGCAACTAAATTAGTTACCAGCAAATGCAACTAGTAACTTGTATGTTATGTACTACTTGAATGTAAGTGTAGAAACTGAGCAGGAGCAAATTTGGTCCTAGTCAGTGCTACCATTAGAGGGCCAGCCCCAGAGCTGGACCAGCTCTATGGCAGCCCCAGCCTCAGGCCCTTAAAAGCCTGCGGGCATTTTGAGCCCTGGGGCACACGTGCAGAGCGCTTGAGGCTACTCCAGGACCCTGTGTCCCTGGGCTGGCCTCGGGCTAGCCACACCAGCCTGCCTACACCCCAGCACCTCTGCTTGGCACCACAGTGCCAGGCAGCTGCCAGATCAAGCAGGCTAGCAGGCTGCTCCAGGCTCCTGCTGGGCCTGTCAGTACCGAGGCTCAGCTGCAGGCACTGGGGCCAACTCAAGCTGCCTACTGTGGTGGGCCAGTATGGGGTGTTCTGGTGCTAAGCTGCTCACCTCACTGCACCCCAGCAAAACGAAGCTTCGTATGCCAACTTCTGGCCAACCCCCTTCCTGGAGCACACCCACAAGCCTGTGGTGACTACTGCTGCCACCCAACCTCCAGTCCCTGTTGGGGCTTTGCACTGCTTGGGGTACGCAGGCCCTGTAGACCTAGGCATTGCTTAGCCCCAGCAGGATATATCTGGGTGCTGCTTATAGCCTGAAGCATAGAAAGTAGCCTCCCTTAGTCAGCCAAGCAAAGAGCAAAAAGGTTTGTCCAGTCCCCCTCAAACATTTACTGCCAGGCTTGCTATGATAGGTGGCTTTATTGATTTAGAAAGGAAAGGCATTGCGAAGGAATACAAACCAAAAAGAATTTTGAAAGCAAACAGCCTTGAGCAAAACCATATAAGGGGCTTGTTGGCCCTTTTAGTATGCATCTAGAACACTTAGATTTCAGTTACTGGCTAAATGCAGATAAGTTACTCAATCCAACGTCCAGAGGATTCTGGAGGTACATAGCTTGATTATGTGACCAGAAGATGTCTGCCTTGCCCCACAATGTGGAGGGACTCTTTTAAATGGCCTGACTGACCTCATCACCTGGACCCAGTCATGGACACATGTTATTTGATGCTGACCAATCAATTTGGAAAACATCAGCATTACCTATTGGAGTGACACTGGCTTAAGCTTAGCTTCCATGGCATGTGGTCAGAACTCAGAACAATGGAGAGGCTAGATGTACCCTCTCCTACCTGAGCTAGGTCATGTAGGCAGCATCCATGGTTGACAGACATGTGAAAAGACAAAGGAAGAGGGGGAAAAAAAACCCCAAGTGAGGGAGCAGGCCCATGGACCTTAGAAGTTTTTGTGACACCTGCAGCCCACCCCCAGCAGCCTGCTTGGAGCCTACAGATGCTGTGGGGCATTGCCTCATGTTATGGCTGCCAGTCCTGGGCCGTGCCCCTGTGCTGAGCACTTCAAGCAACTGCCCAGGCCTGGTAAGGACAGCTGTACAGAGGCCTGGAGAGCTGGCACAGGAGCCCTAATGGCTTTGCCATTGCCCAAGCCAGTACCTGCCACCCAGGGCCCCAACTGGTCACAGGAGGTGATTAGCAAGGTACCATGGGGCCCCTGAGCCCCCACCCCAGCCTGGTACCTGCAGTGATGCATCACTGGGGCAGGGCCCTTTGGGGTTATGGCAGCCCATCCCACTGAGCTCCCCATGTGCTGGGGGAAAGGGCCTCTTGGCCCTGTACCTGCTCCTTGCTAAGCCCAGCCACACTCCCATGGCCTCCAGGTCCCCATCCCCCCCACAGCACACAGGGAAGTGGGAGACTGAGCCCATGACAACCCCACAGCTAAGCAAGCACAGGCCCCTCACATGCCGAGGAATGCATTTATGCCAGTGGTGATGTCCAGGGGGCAGGGATGTGTAGCACGGACCCAGGTAGCCTTCCAGGTGGTAGTGGAGGTTATGGAGCAGCCTAGGCTTGGCTTCTGCTCAGGTAAAGCTCAGGGTCCCATGCCAGTTGCTCATGTGTGCCTGGAACAATGTGGGGATTACCAGCAGCAGGGCATAGTGGGTCAGGCACCCCTTGGTCTGTACAAACAGCTCCTCGCACACTGCCTGGGACACGTGCAGTATGGGCACACTTGGGACATAGCACTGGCACTGGGGAGGAGGAGCTGACTCCAGGGAGTCTCCCTGGAGAGGCCCCTGGCAGGGAGGGCAAGGGCAGGGGCAGCGCCTCCTTCCAGTCGTCCAGGAACCCTGCGTCCCATGGGCCAGGGTGCCACAGGCTTGGCAGTAGCACAGGAGACAGGCTGACCTGTGGCGGAGGGGAAGGGGGGAAGCAGCAGGATCTGGAGCCACAGCAGCAGGTGTTGCCAGGAGCCTGTCCTGTCCTGTCCTGTCCTGCCCTGGGAACAGGGTGGGGGAAGCAGGTTGTCTGTGTCTAGCAGCCCACCTGCCCCTGCAGAATGAGAGGAGATAAGGGGCTTGGCCAGCAACCATCTGGACCCAGGCCTGCCTGCCCAACTTACAATGGTCCCTTGGCACCCATGCATGCCTGACCCCCAATATGAGGCTGGGCAGCACATGGCCCCTTGTACAGAGCATCTTATTTCATAAATGTTGCAAACTCTCACAAACAGCTTCTTTTTCATGGCTCTGCAGGCCCTGTGACTGCACACAGGGGAGAGCCCGCAGTTGGCAACTGGAATGCATCCTCAGGGTCACCATTGCCTACACCCAGTGCCCTGAGGATACACCAGCTCCGCAGGAAGCAGACCTAGGGCCACAGTGTCCTCTTGGACCAGCTGATGACAGTGTCAGAAGACCATCTGGTGGATATGTGGGCCTGATAGGAAGAGAATATGGCCCACCAGGACAGGTGGTGGGTGGAGGATTTGGCCCACAAGGAGATTTGGGACCAGGCAGATCAGAAATTCTGGGTACAGCTCCTGGATGGAGCAGGTGGATGCCCTGTAGGAGCAGACCACAGTTCTGGACAGGGCAGTGTAGACCACAAATGACAACTGCTGAGTGCTGAACACTGTCCTGGCCCTGGCAGTTGCCTTCATGCAACCTGCTCCTTAGCCCATGATCCTAACCCACCTGCCCCTGATGTCATCCCTGGGCGAGTCTCCTGCCTGCTGGGGTCACTGTGGCATGCACATCCATGTGAGAACATCCACAAGCTGGGGTGTAGACAAGCCTGTCCCCAGGCTCTGCCCCCTAGGCATCCCCACCTTATGGCCTCCCACCCCAGGGCAGCACACAAACCCCATTTTAAATAGTTTGCACGGGGGGGAGGATGTCTTGTTGTTGGTGGGTGAGGTGGGTGGTGGGTCTGTTTCATGTGGATAATAAAAAACTTGTTCTTCTGAGATGTCTGCAGTGAGCATGGTGCTGGGAGTGGGTGGGGAGGTGGAGATCTGTGGGCAGCTATCCAGCAAGGCTACAGTGTGGAGCGCAGGAGGAGGTGGTCAACCAGCACCTCTCACACAGTGTCCTGGCTGCCAGGGGCATGTGTGCAGCTCTCCTGGGGCCTTGGTGGGGAGGGCCCACCACTGCCACTGCTGCCACAGGTGATGCCGCTGATGCCAGGCATCCTCCTCCTCCCAGGTCTCACAGAAGAGCTCCTCCTGTGCCTGACAGATGTTATGTAGTACACAGGGTGCGACAATGATGAGGGGGAGGCTGTCCTTGGCAAACAAGGCAGGCAGTGAGGATGTGCCAGCACCCCTTGAGGCAGCTGAAGGCACACTGCACCAGGCACAGGTCCAGCCCAGGCAGCAGATAAAGTGGGCCTGGCAGGGGTCCAGCTGGCCAGTATAGGGACACATGAGCCAGGGCAGGAGTGGATAGGCATGGCCTCCAATGAGGAGAGGCAGGACCACTACAGCACCCAGCTGAAGGTCCAACACCCCCGGCACAAAGCAGTCACTCTGCACCAGGGCTAGCAGGGTGGAGTTGTAGAACATGCGGATGTCATGGGCAGGGCCTGCCCAGCTGGCACTCACATTGGTGAAGGCACCACAGCGGTCAACAATGACCTGCAGCACAACAGAGTGAAAGCCCCTCCAGCTATAGTAGAGGCAGTCATCACAGGGTGAACAGGTGATGGGAATGTAGGTCCCATCAACGGCCCTGATGCTCTGGGGTTATCCCAGGCACAGAACCCCACACCCCTGCCTGGGAATTGTGCATGTGGAGCTCCAAGTGCTGTACACCTCCAGGACAGCCTCCCCGGCACTGGCCCACCCCAAAGAGATGCCCCATACAGCAGAGGCAGGCAAGCATGCCCACCCTGAGCAGGGCAAAGACCAGCTGGGTGTCTGCAGAGAAAGGCGGCCACATAGCGGCTTTCTGCCACTCCAGGTGGGGCCAGAGCTGCTCCAAGAGGTCCTGAAAGGTGGACTGGGTCACCTGGAACACCTCCAGTCACTGCTCCTCATCACAGGTCTGCTGGACAATATGCAGCCACCAGTCCTGACTGGCACAACGGGCACAGAGGCGGTGGGGCTGGAGGCTTGGGAGGACAATGGTGGCCCCGGGGGTGGCATCCAGCAGCCCACTGCCAGCATTATTGCCAGGGTCCAGCCAGCAGAACAAGGTCCAGGTGGCAGATGTATGCGGTAGTGGCAGCAGTGGTGGCCCTGGAATGGAGCGCTGGAGCCAAGCAAGCAGTTGCTGCATGTGGGGGAGCCAGAAGGCTCCAGATGGTTATGGACCAGCCAGCAGTCATTGCAGCAGGCCAGTAGGACCAGCAGGAGCCTGGGATGCTAGTCATCACTGCCAGAGGCAGGGCCTACATAGTTACTGCAAAGTAGTGCTGGCACACGGGTTTTTAGTGACTTTTACTGTGCAGTAACCTAATACTACTGTGCAGTATCATATGAGCACAGTTTTTGCCCAGCCCACTACTATGCAGTATTCATAGATTTCATAGACATTTGGGCTGGAAGGGACCCTGGAGGATCACTGGGTCTAGCCCCCTGCCCCGGGGGCAGGAAGTCAACAGGGATCATAGGATCCCAGCAAGATAAGCATCCAAATCTGTCTTGAACGCATTTGATGCGGGTGTTTGAACCGCCTCCGGCAGCAGTCTATTCCAAACCTTGGGGGCTCGGACAGTGAAGTTCTTTCTTATGTCCAGCCTGAATCAGTCACAGTGGAGTTTGTGACTGTTCAATCTTGTCATCCACTGGGGGGCTCTGGTGAACAGACATTCCCCCAGATCCTGATGAACACCCCCATAAACTTATAGGTGGCTACCAGATCACCCCCCGAGCCTGCGCTTTTCCAGGCTGAATAGCCCCATGGCTCTCAGCCTCTCATCATAAAGTCTGTTACCCTGACCTCTGATCATGCACGTCACTCTCCTCTGCACCCTCTCAAGCCTCTCCACATCCTTTTTGAATTGTAGAGCCAAAACTGGAAGCAGCACTTCAGCCCTGGCCTCACCAAGGCCGAGTACAAGGGGAGAATGACATCCTGGAATTTGCTTGAGAAGCATCTATAGATGCAAGGCAGAGTTTTGGCTGCTTTACTAGCTGCAGTATTGCACTGAAGTCTCATGTTCATCTTGTGGTCAGTCATGAACCCCAAGTCCCTTTCATCTGCAGTACTAGCCAGTATAGCACTGGCAAGCCTATAAGCATGCTAAGGGTTTTTCTTCCCAAGTTGGAGAACCTTGGATTTTTTTGATGTTAAACACCATCAGGTTTTCATTCGCCCATTTCCTGAGCCTGTCAAGGTCAGCCTGGATCACCCTCCTGTCCTCAGGTGTGGACACTTTACACCAAAGTATGGCATCATTGGTGAACTTGGCCAGTCCACTTCTGATACAAATGTCCACATCATTAATGAAGATGTTGAATAGCATAGGCTCAAGAACAGAGCAGTACTCTAGCTACGGCCTCACCAAAGCTGAGTACAGCAGGAGAATGACGTCCCAGGCATTTGCTTGAGAAGTATCTATAGATGCAAGCCAGTGTTTTGGTGGCTTTACTAACTGCAGCATCACACTGAAGGCTCATGTTCATCTTGTGGTCAACCATGACCCCCAAGTCCCTTTCATCTGTAGTACTAACCAGCGTAGCACTACTGAGTCTATAAGCATGCTGCAGGTTTTTCCTCCCAAGGAGGAGAAACTTGCATTTTGCAGTGTTGAACACCATCAGTTCTTGTCCGCCCATTTCATGAGTCTGTCCAGATTTGCCTGGATCACCCTCCTATCCTCAGGTGTGGATGCTTTACCCCAGAGTTTGGTGTCATCAATGAACTTGGCCAGTCCACTTCTGACACCAATGTCCACATCACTGATGACGATATTAAATAGTATAGGCCCTAGGGCAGAACCTTGTGGGACCCCACTGGTCACACACACCAAGATGATTGGCTCCCATGGACCACCACCCTCTGGGTCTTAACACAGAGCCAGTTCCCCAATCAGCGGATTGTGGTGAGGAAGAGGTCTACCAGTTCCCTGGAGAGCCAAGAGGGCTGCAGTTCCCTTTTGCTGCCTTTCCTCTGAGATGGGATGGACTTTGGTTGTGCATCCAGGATTGTTCCCTTGAGGAACAACCACTCATCCTGAACTCCACTCCTCTTTGAGTCATGGTCCCATCGGGCCTCACTGCCAAGTCTTCTGAGTTTGTTAAACTCAACTTTTCTGAAGTCGAGGACTTCTGTATTACTGACTGACTTGCCAGCTTTATAGCAGATGGTGAAGGTGATCAGTTCATGATCACTGTCACCCGGCTTCCCTTCGATTGTTAGGTTGCTGATTAGATCATCCCCGGTTGCCAGTATTAGGTTTAGCAGCGCTTTACTTCTTGTTGGCCTGTAGACTTCCTGCCTCAGATAGAGGTCGTCCACACATGAGAGAGAGCTTTGCAAACACTCAGATTTGGCCAAGTGCTCCTCCCACGAGATGTCTGGCTAGTTAAAGTCTCCCACAACAACCATACACTGGGATCATGCATAGTATCATAGTACCTAGGGTCAGAAGGGGCCTAGAGCAGGCCATCTAGTCTGACCCCCCGCCAATTGGCAGGAATTGGCAGGGGGTCAGACTAGATGGCAGGAATTGGCGGGGGGTCAGACTAGATGGGGGGGTGCAGCCTCAGCCAATTCCCTGGTGAACTCCTGGTCAAGGTCTTGACTCTGAGTAGGGGGTCTGTAGTAGACCCCCACCATAGTATCCCTGTGCCATGTTCCCCACGGATTTTAACCCAGAGGGTCTCAAGTTGTCCACTGTGGGTGCCAATGTTGGTTAGCAGGGATGCGTAGCTTTCCTTGACATAGAGAGCTATGCCCCCACCCCTTTTGTCCACTCGATCCCTCCTGTACAGGGTATAGCCGTCTATACCTATGGTCCAGTCATGGGTGAAATCCCACCAGGTCTCCGTTATCCCAGTGACATCATAGTTATTTGCATTTAGCAGGAGAACAAGTTTCTCCTGTTTATTCCCCAGGCTCCTGGCATTTGTGTATAGACATGCAAGTATCCCCTTAGGGGCTCTTGCCTTGCCTACATCTTGTTCCAGGGCTGGGGCTCAGGTGGGATCCCTTATGTGCCTTGGCCTGCTGACTTTGCAAGGGCTGCTCAGTGGGCCAGCAGTGGCAGTAGTCCCCTTATCCTGCAGTGGGCTTAGTTTAAAGCCCAGTGGAACAGGTCAGCCAATCTAGCTGAGAATAGCCTCCTCCCCAACAAAGAGAGGTGGAGGCCATCCCTTCCCAACAGCTCACTGCCTCTCTCCAAAGAGTGAACTGTGGTCATGGAAGCCAAAGCCTTCCCGATGACACCAGCACTGCAGTCTTTGGTTGACTACCTGGATCCTCCTCTCCCTCCTCAGCCCATAGCTCAAGACTGGGAGGATTGAAGAAAACACCACCTGTGCCCCAAGACCCTTCAGCCCTGCACCCAAATCCCTGTAGCGCCTCATGACCTGGCTGGAAGCACTCCGAGCCATGTCACTGGTGCCAACATGGATGAGGAGCATGGGATAGTGGTCTGTGGGCTGGAGGAGCTTAGGGAACTTCTCTGCAATGTCTCAGATGCGGGCCTCCAGGAAGCAGCAAACTACCTGGGGCTAAGGGGTCGGGGCGGCAGATTACCTCCTCAGTCCCCCTCAGGATGGGGAGAGCAGGGATGGTAGCTACAGTGTCCTCTGTGTTGGGAGCTGGCAACTCAGCAGGCTCTGCTGGGGCTGCAAGAGGTTCATACCTATTGCAAAACTGCAGCAGGGCAGAGGCCTTGGTGCGGCAGGCCCTGGGGCCCTTGACCACCTTGGTCCAACCCTGTAGCTGGACAGAAGGGGAGGTCCTGGAGTCCTCCCTTGTCCTGGAGGGAGACCATGGTCTACCCTTCACCTCCTGGGGGAGAAGGGCCTGACAGTAGGAGTCGATCTCCTGCTCGCAGTCCCTGACGGCACACAGTCTCTGGACCGTGGCCTGGAGCTCCTCCAGCTGGCATGCCAGAGACTCCAGTAGGGAGCAGACCCCACAAGGGAAGGTGGCCATGCTCCCAGGCCCCAAAGCCTGAAAAAGGGACAGGCAGCCCTCGCAGCAGAGAGCTAAAGGCTCTGTCTGAGTGAAGCCTGGAACTATGGGCTCCGCCTGGGTGGTGGTTCTTGTGGCAGAAATGCCACCATGGGTGCCCCTCTCCAGAAACCTCTCCCTGTGCCAGCCTGAGGGGCTGCTGGGAAACCCCCCAGGGCAGGGATTTCAACCCTGGTCACATGACAGAGGC
>JAGPOW010001764.1:513476-562958 GCA_030014935.1 Caiman crocodilus | reverse complement strand
GGCACCCCAAGGGAGGCACTCGGAGCCTGGAAGGTGGTCGGGCGCAGGGAGGTGGGCGGCTCAAAACGGGAGCGCCCCCTACTGGCCCGCCACAGTTCTGAGGTGTCAGAGGTGGGTGCCATAGACCCCGAGAGGACCCAAGAGGTGCAGCACGTGCCCATCTGTATCATGCTGCTGGTAGGCTGGCTACGGCTGGGACTGTCTACTCCGGGGGGCTCACGGGCAAGGCCTCAGGCCCTCCCGCTCACCCTCCTGCATGAACTTCTGTGCTAACTCGCGTGCCAGGCCCAAGAGCACGCCTGTTTGCTCAGCCTGTTTGCAAGTCACGCAGCTCCCTGGGGGGCTGTGCAAAGTAGGAGCTGAGGGGGGCACCTGTACAAGATGCTTTACTTGGGATTAGCACACATTACTGCACAGTAAATATCACTGCCTGTTACCAGCAGGATTCTTTTTGCCAGAGACCCCCAGGGATTGATGGATTGACATGTCAACTCATCCATTTTTGTATCAAGTGAACTTTAATAGTAATCCCTATACGATATTACAGGTTTCCTCCCTGTAATACAACCTGGCAAGTGGCTTCTCAGACATTTCAATAATGACCATCGGGGTACCAGGCCTCAGGTCCTCTGCTGGGTGTTTAAACTTTTTACAAATTAAATAAACCAACCAACCAAACAATACATCTACACGTGGAGATGCTCACTGCACAGTAATTTGCTCTAATTGCATGCAAATTTTCTACTTGTAAATACAAGTAGCAAGTTTTCTTGCAATTAGTTACTGCACAGTACAGCATGTGTAGACAGCTGACCAGGAGCAAGCTTTCTCTGGGTCAGCCAGGCAGCAGTGGCTGGGAGATTTCTTCAGTGGCCAGGAGATTTCTGCAGAAGGGGCAGAAGCAACAAATCTGCTCCTGCATGCCCATACATGTAGTCACCTGCCTGGGGTGGGTTTACATTAGAGAGAACCCAACCCACAGTATTTGCATGTGTAGACTTGCCCACTGAATACAAAGAAAACTGGGCTTGCTTTTCTTTCATAGATCAATTCTTCTGGCAGAAACATTAAGATTCTGACTCTTCCTAAAGGATAGTTTTTCTCTATCAATGTGACTGTGATGCATTATATCATAAAGAAACCTTTGGAAATTCTCTGGCCCATCTAGGGTAGGATTTCTATAGCTAATGAAAAGGCATAAGCCTCCTTGTAAATACAAAGAAAGATGCCTCACCCCCACATGGCCCCCTGGGGTTGGTAAGAGCAGGAAGCAAAAGACTCAAAAGAGCTAAAGCTTCTTCACTAGTTCTGCTTTTCATTGTGCTCTCGCAGATGAAACAAGGCATTGTCACCCAGGTATCCTGCTCTTACGTGTTTACATCAGCCTACAACTGGAGCCTTCGCCATCAGTGACAAGCACCAAAGGGCTCTCAACAATGGAGAAGGAAAAGCCAGGAAGTCAGTGAAGGAACAGTTCTGTTGCACGAAAATACTAGGACAACACTGGCCCTCACACTCACTCCTGGGGTGAGGAAGATGATTGCGGGGACACTTCGTTGTTGATTTGCTCACAATAATTTCTTTACATTGTGTGACAGCGGCGTTAGGGGGGATTAGGGGGGAAGGGATCAGGCAGGCAGCACGCTCGTGTTGCTGCAGCTCCCCTGGAGGCTGCCTCACAGGCGGGCAGCACTCACTCAGCCCAGCAGCTGAGTCAGGCAACCGGAGTCCGGGAAGTCGTGGAGGGTTTGGCCTCCGGGGATTGTCCGGATTCATACTCTCCCCAAGGAAGCTTCTCTGGGGCAGAGGAGTATTATTTCTAAAGCCAAGAAGGGAACAAGTCCCACAATAGTGTGGAATACGGCCGGGTCGGAGGGCACGCAGACTGGAAGCCAGTATCAGCTCAAACCCAGGAAGCGACAAGCACCAACTGGCTGACGGACCTGTGTCCATCATCGTGGTCCCAGCAAACCATCAGGTTACTGGTTGGCGATTGGTCGGGGTGTAGGGGTGGCGGAGCCCCGTGGAACATCGGACTTTGCAACCATGAGTACCCCTCGGTGGGAAGCCCCTCCGGTAATAAGATCGCCACTGAACCCCTCCTTTAAACAACTCATTCCATCAAAGTCGTGGCAGTGAGACGAGTGGGAGGGACTACCCACGAGGGGCATCATCGAGTGCAGTCCACGAACTTCACACATTGCAAAAATAATTTAGCTAAAAAGCTGCCATTAAAACAAGACTTATGCTCGCAGTTGTTGTCCAGGCTGGGTGCTAGAACCCGCACCCAAAAACCCTGGTGAGACAAAGCCAGAGGCTGACAAACTTTAGATCCAGAGTATTTGTCATCACCAGAGACATCGTAGATCAGGAGCAGCCTTCCTGATTACTGCTACTCTTCATTACCACAGCCCCAGATGTGGCCCATAAGGATCCTTAATGCACCTGTGCTTCATTTCACATCTCCTCTCTTCCACTCAGCCTTAGCAAAAGTCTGTAAAATTAATGCTCCTACAAAAGCAGCTTCTCCCAGGCCAAACTGACAACATACCAGGGAGCAGGGCTAGGTATGTGCCAAGCCTATCTACTCTAGGTCTCAGGACATTTCAACCCACACTCTACTGTAGCTATGATATTACATATTCATAGAAAGCTGAGGTCTCATTTCAGACCCTTATCAGGGCAGCTTTCTGAAGAAAAAAAAATGGTCCTTAGGGCTGAAATGTTCTCCTCTTCATTTTCAGGCTTCTGCTTCTGAACGGGCTTGGAGTTTGGTGGGTTGTTTGGTAAAACATACCCGCTATCAGTGCCAAGGAAAAAGGGTGTTCTCAGCCAGATCAGATATTTTTTCCAAGAACTTGAACACTGGTGTTGTAAATTTGGTACTGTATTTACACCTGCCAGGAATACAGTCCTCATTGAGAAGTCTTTTATTCACCCTAAGAACTCTGGCTCCAAAATTACGTGATTCTAATTAACTTCAGATTATTTTCTATTTTTGGATGTGTAACTAGTTAAATGGTGACTTTATGTTAATCACAGCTGAAAGAATAACCTTCAAGCGAGCCCCAGCTTTGGATGCCTGGGACTGTAACAGAAGAAAGGCGTTTATCTCCGTTCAATGCAGAAGCACCAGTAATAAAAACAGTCAATGTTATGATATCTACACCTCTGGCTACACCTTGCATACATACAATTAATGGATAAGTCTGACACCCCCAACTTAAACACTATCAGACATATATGCATGATTTAGCTGAAACATGGCTGTCACAAGATGAATAACTTTAAATCTCCTTATTCCTGTAGATTTAAAATTGACATTGTTTCTCTTCTCTGTTCTATGGAAGAGACCAAACACAAGCCTGAAAGTAATACTGCTGCCTCTCACTCACCATGCGAAAGCTTAGCCAGTCCCGATGACAGTAAGGAAAGGTTCCATCCAATTCAAGGGGCAGCTGCGAACTGTCTATGTGCTTGTGCAGGGACTTCATTGAGGTGAGAATCTCAAACTAAGAAGAAGACAAGTATTTGCATAAGATACCCCCCTGAAGAAAGGAGCACTGAAAAGTAGTCAGAAGGAGAGGAGGGTAAACCAAAGACAGCATCTCTCTGTTTGCTCTATCTTTGGGCAGGAATGTGCCCACACACAGGGA
The DNA here is from genome assembly GCA_030014935.1 of Caiman crocodilus. Classification (NCBI taxonomy): domain Eukaryota; kingdom Metazoa; phylum Chordata; order Crocodylia; family Alligatoridae; genus Caiman; species Caiman crocodilus. Next base: position 559,302 of record JAGPOW010001764.1, on the reverse strand, counting down.
AGTTATCTGTGATCCAATCACAATATGAGGAGAAAAGGCAAATGCAATATTCAATCTTGGAATATTTTATTAACTACCTGTTCTATAGTTGAATGTGCAAGCAGTAAGAAATTGCAAGATTAGTTCTTTCAATTTCCAGTGTTAGTGGAAAAGTCATTTGAGACAGAAGTCTGAAAGCAGTCAGGAATTCTTCAGCACCAATATCATTTTTGCAGAGATGGAGCAACTCTGCCTTATGAGGTCAGTCACTGTGATGAGATTCATGCATTTTTTTTAGGTTTGGGGGACTGTAAAACTGCACTTACTTTCCCCAAATAATACCACTAGCTATGTCCTAACAGAACAGCTGTACCCTGCTCCATCCTCAGCACCTTCTATATAGCTGAGGAGCTATTTGCCTGTGGCCACATCCACGCGAGCAGGGGAAAATTTGCAGTAGTGCAAACAGCAGTGGCACAAATTTGTGCCGCTACTATGTGTCGCAATGCATGCCCCTGCCCGCGTGCCTTGCAGCAGTACACATTGTCCTGCTGCTGCATGTGCTGCGCAGGGGTGGCACTGGCTGGGGCACAGAGTGACTCAGCAGGGGCTACCCATCCCCTACACTGAGGCACCCTGTGCCCAGGCCAGGGTCCCTTGATATGGGGAAGCAGGCAGCCCTCCAGCCCCCACGCTGAGGCACGTGGGGACAAGAGCAGCCAGGCCAAGACTGCTTGCTCCCCTGTCTCAAGGCACTCTGCACACCAGCCAGCCAGGGAATGGTTGGCTGGGGCTCAGGGTGCCTCAGCAAGGGAACTCCACAGGATCGAACACAACGGGGCTCCATCCCTGTCTGGAGCCTCTAGGCACAATCACAGTTCAATTCTAATTCTGGATACTGACTTGGCCATTTCAGCTCTCATTGAATTCAGTGCAGTTGAATGATCAGACTCAAAAGTGGTTGAGAAATGCATGAGTTAAGATTTCAACAGCAATGTAACCCAGCCATACTGCACTTCTTGCAAGTTTGAGGATTTGCATTTTGCAACAATTAGTACATGTTAAGATACCTGTCTTATGCATCCCTCCCTTGGAAGCTCTCATTTGAAGTCCTTACTCTAGCCAAACTCTCAGGAAAGCCTGTGGGGTGTCTGGATCCCTGTAAGGTTCCAGTGATCATGGAAAGAGACTGCAGGCATGTCTACATTTGCAGTTAATGTGCATGAATAAAAACTCTAGAGCTTATTGTTGCACTCCTGCATTTGTGCAGGAGGCTAAACAAAATGACCCTTGAGGTATCCCTTCCAACCCTAGGATCTATGATTTTACTCCAAGGTGACATTGGCAAAGGAGGTGCCTTCTCAGACAGTCCAAAGCAAAAGGCAGCTGATTGCTAGCTGGGAAAACAGCATCCCCACAGACCCTAAAGCCAACTGAGATAGTTATTTGCCAGGACTTCCAAGCCATGAAGCTAAGGATCTCCTCACAGCTGGGGCATTTTGAATGGATGAGGACAGTAAAAAAGACCCTACTCCCTGAAACTCCATTACAGACTATTCCCATTGAAAAGAGTGCAGCCTCAGTCCTCTTTCCTCCTTTTCTGCATGAAGCCTGTTGTTGCCAAGGAAGGAGGACTCATTGGGACCTGCAAAAGATCAGGAAGTGTTTCTTATTTTTGCGGAGTAGAACACAGCTTTGGCACATTAGAAATTCAGTCTGAATAAGAACTCCAGGATTTAGACCCTTGTTAATGACAGGGCTTAGAAAGCACTTAGATCAGTGTGCACTGTGCAGGACTCCTCCCCCTGTCCATCCTCTTGGTGTTTCACAGAGATAGTGCTGATATCGTGACATGCTTATGGGGTATATGTGTAAGTGATGTGCTTGGCAATAAAGAAACATTGTTCCTGAGATATGTTTGATTCGCATACATTGAACAGCCCCATAAATATCACACCTGAAAGAAAGACCACACCTAATAAATAAAGAGAAGGGATAGGAAAATTTCAAGTGAGAATAAACTTCCATAAGTGCACAGAGTACTCATTGTTCAGAGAGCTAACAAGGTATCAGGAGCTCTCTGGCAATTCTTGAATGAATGGTTCCATTACCTGGGCAGCTGTTGGCTTCTCCATCCGAAAAGTGAGATCTCTTTCAACAAGCAGCAGAACTCCATGAATACAATGAGGGACCATGTCCTGCAACAGAGAACAGAGCACAAATCCCTTACCAGCCAAGTTCATTGCTCAGGAAAACGGAGCATTTTATAGAAGTACAAGAATCTGCAGTGTTCATCAAAGACGTTTGTGAGTTGGAGGGCACAATCACCACATGAGGAGCAGGCAATTGCATACAGAAGTCATAATATGCCCTAAAACTAACTTGATTTCACTTAGTTATTCAGTTACTTCAGGAAGCACAGTGCTGAGTTGAAGCTGAGTTATCTAACTGCACTAAGAAAGCCACCTTTCATGTACAGGGTGAGTTTTAAAATAACAGAGGAAAAATGCAAGGCAATTATTACTTAGGGTAATATCTTTTATTAGATCAATTGGATAGTTGTGATAGAATTAGACAAACTTTTGAATGCAAGATGTTCTTCAGGTCACCCTAAGAAACCCTTGGCTCTTGCATAATTTCTGGACCATCACAGCTACAATATTACTTGTGCCATTCAAAATGCCTTTGAGTGCCACATTCTGGCACCCATACTGGGGGTTATCTATCCCTCTAGAATGCTTAGGCAGTCTCCCTTTCAATACAATAAATGCACCAAGGCATGGTGGGCAAAAAGGAGAGGGTACCCTAGAGACAAAGCAGGGCACAGATTACAGGGCCACCAGGGGTATCCATTACACCAGAATACCAGAAACAAAATTTCAGGCAACAAATCCTTTCTATATCACTTGAGTTTCACCAAAGTCATTATCAATGCATTTGAAAATGCATTTTGATAAGAGGACACTGTGACCATGCTCTCCTATTGCTGCTTAAGAACATGACCTCCAAGATCATCAGCAGCAAAGGTAAATGCACAAAGCAAAACATTGGAGGGGAAAATGACCTCTAGGCTAAGCAAAGATCTGAAGCTTTCTTTCTGTACTCTTGTGTTTCCATGCTATATGGTGAGTGTGATCAGTGCTAACCCAGGAAGACCTAGCTGTAAGAACACAGACGTCACTGGGAAAAGTGGAACTGAGGCAAGAGTAGCTGCCCTAGTGGTCTGCCATTCTAGAGGTAGCTTCCCTTACTGATGCATGGACTAGCTTTGCTAAGTCTGCAAACGTGGAAGCCAGTACATCTCTGAATCTGAAACATTTTCTTCCAAGTCAGTCATTCTCATTTGATCACTAACTAATATGAGCAAAAGGTCAGAATCCATCTAAATTAGGCAGATACTAGAGATCATCCTGTAGGAATTGGGGGCTGAGAGAAATCAAGTGAGAGAGAGAGAGAGACACACACACACACACACACACACACACAGAGCGTGCACAATCACAGTGTAAAGTTGACCCTGAAGTGGCCTGTTATGTCTGTTGGAAAGTGTTGATAGCAGGAGAATAATTACTGTTTCCAGTTTATGACACTGCACATTTCTATGTAATTAGGTCCCTCCTGCCACATCCCTTTTCTTTTTATCTGACTGAAGAGCTAGATGCAAGAATCATGATACCACAATCATTTCTGAGAACAGTCAGTGATTGTATACCAATGGAATTACAACTACAGCAAGTCAGAAAATGATCTTTCCCATGGATGTTTTTAATTTTTTGTTGAAAAAGCAAATGTAGAAGATATCTGCATTGATAAAGTGTTTGGTTTTACAAAAAACAAAATAATACTTCCAAGGAAACCAGATATGTTCTGTAAAATCTTTTTAATCCAATGTCCAGGTCTCAGTTAAATACAACAATAAGTTAACTGCATTTTTGTCCAGGACTGATCCTGACTGACAGGGTGAGTTAGGCAGAAAGAAGGACTACCTTGTCAGAGGTCTGAAAAAGGGCAGAATCACAAGAGGTAGGTGTGAAAAGATCAAGAGTACATACCCAGAGAAGATCCCTGGCCAGAGGAGCCCATACAACCACAGCAGCACAACCACCCTATGGAGGGGCTTCACAATTCATCCCGGCATAGCCGTATCAGTTTGCAGGGTGAACTGGATTGGGCTAATTAAGCCATCAGGGATTACTTCCGGGTCCAGGTGCCAGGAAAAACAAGAAAGGTAGAGGGAAGAGATGGGGCAGGCAGAGAGGGCAGATGTCCTCTGCTGCCCAGGACTGAAGTCCCCAGGAATGGGGCAAAAGACCAGGTCTTCACAGGTCAGAGGAGCTCAGAGAAAAAAGAAAGAAAGCAGGTGGTCCAGTGAGTGGCAGGGCACTAATTACTGGGGGGAAAAAACAAAACACTTGATCACAGCTTCAGTGATCAAGTGCCCATACACTGAAGACAAGAAGGAGAGAGGCAGCACCAGAGACTCCTGTGGCAAGAGGAAGGTTGCTGAGCAGACGCCAGGGTTTCGTTTTTTTCTTTTCCTTTACAAAGAGGGGTTTTTTTGCACCTGGTCTGGCACTTGCTAGTCAGCTCTGGATCAGGGAGTCATCACCCCTCCCCAATTAATCAAGTCATCGAAGTTGTGGGAGGCAAGATAACTGAGAGGAAAACCAATCCAATTGTACTGACTGGCATCGATCATGTGGAAAAGAAAAACCAGTGAATGTCAATGGGATGCAAAGGCCCACATCCGTACACAGCGATATCTCGACAGTAGGAGACAGGCTCAGGCCTCAATAGCAGGGGGCATGCTGATTTTATGAATAAAAGCTCATAAAGTCCCCAGGTAAACCTGATGCTCTTAAAAAGTATATATTTCTTCATACTAATACACAAACTTCAGAAAGCTTGCCCACTAGTTTCCTGGATGAACTGGCTAACAAAAATCATGACAACCAAGAAATCTTAAATAAGGGACAAGGGGAGACAAAAACTGCAACCCATGGCAGCCCTCAGCTCCAATATGAAGATAGCAGGTCCCATAATGCTCAATGTCTACCTGAGACAAATATCATATTTTTCAGCATATAAACTGTGCTTTACCTGGAAAAAGCAGTCTATAATTAAAACATGTTCTATACATGGTAGCTACAAAAACAAACCCCTTGTAATAGATTTTGATTGACTTATTTGAAAACTTTCCCCCACAAGTTTATCCAATTTGAGGGAGTGGATGGTATACCGGAAAATACAGTATTATTTACAAAGGTAAAATAATACTTTTATTTTGAAACTTCTAGTTTTTGATGTGGAAGCTGTGAGGAGGAATTGGGGGAGTGATTAAACCCTTAATTCAAACAGTCCGGGGATGAAAGGGTTCAGGAACGTTTCGCCCTGTTTTTCTCTTCCCGTCCAAAAAAATCCGTAGACAATGTAAGAAATAGATGCTTTACTTACAACTAGAACACACCATAGACACACTCCATAAACTCCACCGCAAAAGCACTTAAATGCCTCATATCCACACCCACGTCGGCAGTTCCCTTTACACCAATCTCCACAACCGAAAACCTCAAACCGTAGGTAACTCAAGAGCTCTTTAACACCTATCCGATGCAACCTATCCGATGGGAGCGTCCGGGGGGAAAAGGAGCCGTGGACGCAGGACCTCAGCGAGGGTGATCAGGCCTCTCCGTTGTTGTGTAGGTCCCGCCTTCCTTTTTCCCGGGCTCTGTTTTTATGCTGCCCCGACAGCCAATTAGATTGGATCTTTCATTTGCACACTTTTCAGGCTGCATGAGCCAGGGATTTTGCTGCATGCATGCTTCGTGCAGCTAATTGGGCTGCACCCACTGTTTCCCCATGCAGCGAGCACAGTTTGCTGGCGTTTGGTCACTGTTTATCACCATTTATCTATCACAGAACCCTGGTCTGATTGTATTTGAGAATACTGTAGTAAGCTGCACCTTGTGTCCATTTTCTCTCTCCCACGAAGGGCATGGCCTGCATAAGACGTTGTCTGCTGTTTCTTTTCCACTCAGACACTTTTGCCTCCTCATCTCTATTCTCATGCTGACACACCAGCCCCGTAGGACTATGTGGTTGTCTTGGCAAGCCACAGTCTAACCATATTCTTTCCCTGTAAAAACAGGCAGAGAACCCCGCAGGTATTTGCTCACTACTGCACTCCAAAATGAATGTCCCACTGTACACTGGCCCAGCCCAGCTACTCAATGACCAAAATGCTTATCTGGTACCAGTGCAAAGAAATCATGGAAGACACCTGGTCTCCCACCACTCACTGATAAAGAAAGATCTTTGGCCCAGCTGTCCAGCAACCATAACAGTATACAACTTGTATTGAAAAGAGGGAATTCAGGTAGTCAAGGAAGCACAAGGATCAACATGGTAGGCACAACAGCCAGAACAGGTACTCAAAGGGGGTATGAGGTGGCACCCAGGTCAGTGCTTTGACTTCCCTAGTTGCATGCACTCTAAACAGTATATTCAATGAGCTGTCTGCTCCTTGAGTAAATATTGTTAAGAAAAGACACGAACGGGCTTGTAAGTGCACATTGGTCAGTCTCGTCAGTTGGGGACACACTAAAATGGCAAGATTTGTTCTTCTCTAGCAACAAGGCAAAGTGTAATCTTTCAAAATATACTAATGGAAATATGTGATTCTCTTATGGAAATAGGGTTCGTATATAAAAAAAAATAAGCTGCTGGAAGCTACTGTATTACTGATAGTTCATTACTCTTTATCTACAAAAACATCAGCGTTACAATGAAGTGTCTTCTCCTTGATCACAAATTTCTTATCCTTCTGTTCTGTCCCTTTACACATGTGTCATTAGAAACACTAAGGAATGTGAGAAGTTTGACTGGAAAAGACCCAGGCTCAGAGGCTGGATGTATACAGAACTCAGGTTTTATTTCTCAATAGATTGCAAATTATGTGACTCAGGAAATTCAATTTGTATTGTGTTCTGAGGAATCACTTCCTATATTTCTCTCAGCTAAGCCTAACTGGAAGGGAACACAAGTAATCATTTCAACATGGGACATGCAGCAGATGCTCATTTCAATTATTCCTTGAATGACTCTGGTCTTTTCTTCTTTTATCTACATTATCAACACCAGCAGATATTCCATGAAATAGGGTGAACAGGCAGGGGAAAGGTGGATGGTGGTTTTCCTCTGGCTACCCCACAAATGCATAATAATCCATAATCTGAAAAGCAGTGAGATTTGAATACCAAAGACTCTATTTGGTGAATCATGCAGTGGACGAATGCAAAAAAACAAAACATCCCCTAAGTCTTCCTGAGCATTTACTATGGTGGTTGACATCAAGGCAACTCCAGCAGCTGCCAGCATCTATAGTCCAATAAAAGTAAGCTGTCCAAAGCAAGACTAGAAAACTGGGTGTTCTCACTAGTCACCGCTACAGCCAGTGGAACTGCACCAGTGCTGTCAAGAGTGGGAAAGCTGTCCCCACGCTAACACAAGGATTGCTACAAAAAAGAACGTTACCTGCCTGTGACCAAATGACAAGCAGCTTCTTCCCTAATTGCCACATACACAAGCAAACTTGTTCCTTGTCCCTGAGCACACCCGCTCTACACAAAGTGGGTGCTTCTACTACAGGAGCGGCTCTGTTCCTTTTTGCCCCATGCTCCCTCATCAACTCCTAGGGCTGGCTAGGGTGGATAATGAGACAACACCCAGCAGCAGTAGCTCCTCACTACCCCACAACTGCGAGTTGGACAAGGGACCAACAGCAAGGGCTTCTCTGAAAGGAAAGAGATCAACATCTTGCACCAGGTCCCCATCTGGCTCTGAGATGGAGCTGAGCTCCAGCCCACAGTGCCCAGAGGGGAAATGGAGACAGAAGCCAACTGAGGGTGCCCAGGGAGGATGATGTCCCTCAGTACAAGTCTGTCCTTCCTGAGGCAGGGGACCAATCAAAGGAACTCTCAACAGATTGACAGGTTTTCCTTACAAATGTATATATCTTACAGATATAGAAAACCTACAGTCTCTAGGAAAGCTAGTGAGATTGGCAGGACTGAAAATCACAGACAGAAATAACAGTTGGGGTTAGGTTGCTGTTACTGTTAGTGGATGGTTCACACTCATGGTCCAGGATGTAGGGCATTACTGATCGACTTCCATGAAGCCTATCTTTTGAAGCACACACAAGTAATGTACTATGCACATGATCCCTCCAACACTCTAAAGCCCCCGTGATCTGGGACCAAGGAGAGATGCTGTAAAATGAAAGGCACGTTTGCCATAATTCAATCCTAACTCTCTGATCCGGTAATGCAAAACACAAGCAACAGGCATGAGATGGCTCTCACCAAGGAGCACAGGTTTCACTAAAATCTGCTCCCATAATAATTCTAGGTCTCTGACTGAATGAATACCAAGAGCTCAAGTGGGAGTATAAAGACACCTGCTTAAGAATAATTAGCTGCAATTACAGCTCATTATCTTACTTGGATTTCCAACAGTAGGGGACGAAAAATAAATTGTTCTCAGCATCAACACAATATGCTTGGTTCCCTGTTGACTGACAGAAAAGCCTTTGACCTGCAGCAATCTAGAGTTACAGTATGTCTGGTTCCAATCATTCACCCTAAAGCCAGATCATTCACCCCCACAGGCTCCTCCCAATGCTGCTGACCTGCACTTTTCCACTATCCATACCCCAAGCAGCCAACAAAGCACAAGTCTCTCTCCTTCATTTCTGTTTTTTCCTGGTAGAAGACATACCACTGGGCACTTTACACAGCTGTTGAAAACACGATTCTCCTTGCCCACAAGGACACTTGCTAGAAGCATGGCTGAGGTCTCTGAGCAGAGTTCCACAGACTGTACTTATGGATTTGTAGGCAGGACTGCCACCCATTGGAGCTATGAATGCAGCCTGTTCAGTTCTTTTTTCCCCAAATGTAGGCCTCTAGCTCTGCCTTCCGACATGGATGCATAGAGAGGGAGTCCTCTAGAGACTGAACAAGGAGGAGTGACTTGGTTCTCAACCAAAGGCGAAAGGAGAAAATATTATTTTGGGAGCTGAGTAAAACTTAAACATAAAAAATACTGCTAAACAGACACACAGACACACACAACACCCAGCAGGTAAGTCTGTGAAGCAGAAGGAGTGTGTGGTGAGGCAGGTAGAGGACCCCATGGTGAAGGAGGGAGTGGGGCAGAGGCTAGGGCAAATGGAGCCCCAAGGCCAGTGTGGGTCATCCAGGGGTGCGGAGGGGAGGGATTCCCTCTGCTGTGTGCACCCCAGGGGAGGTACGGGGGGGGGCATGTAACCCCCAGATTTGTGCATGGGGTATCACAGAGGCAGGCTGCAGCTGCAGGCTGGGCTCTGTGCCTTGCTGCAATTGCCCTGGGAGCCGCACATCACGCCATGTGCCTCCCACTGCCGGGCAGGCAGGAGACACAGAATAGGCACAGCCAGCACACAGAAGGTACATGGCGTCTCATGCGGCTCCCAGGCAATGGCAGCAGGACACCACAGGTGGCAAAAGGCCAGGGCTAATGAGGCTTAACCCTGCCCCCAGCCCAACAAGGAGCAGTGGTGACAGGGCAGAGGGCCTCACAGCAGCCCTGGTGTAGGCTCCAAGCTACTGCAGCCAGGGTGGGGGGGACATGTGGACACAGATGGGCAGCTGGTACCTGCAGCCAGGGTGTGGGGGGGGGTCAGATTGAGGGAAAGGGTGTGGGGGGGTCAGATTGAGGGAACCATGGTGAGGAAGGGAGTGGAGCAGGGGCTGGGGTGAATGGGGCCCCAGGGCCAGGGTGGGTCATGGGATACTCAAAGCCCAGAAGGCTTGTCCAAGAGTGCAGGGGGCGCTCATTGCTGCACGCACCCCGGCAGAGGCCCAGGGGGAATGTGGCCGTTGGATCTGTGCAGGGCGCGGATGTAGGCTGTTACTGCAGGCTGGGCTCTGCACCCTGCTGCTGCTGCCCAGTAAGGATACAATGCCATGTGGCTCCCTCCCACATAAGCTCAGCCATCCCCACCCCTCAACACTATTTTTTCCTTCTGCCTATGCAGGGTGCAGAACCCAGCCCGCAGCAGCAACCCACATCTGCAACACTGTGCACAAATCTATGGAGCACATGCTCCCTGTGCCTCCTCCGAGGGTGTGCAGCAGCAGAAATCCCCCCTGCCACAATCCCTGGATGAGCCACATGCAGCTCTGACCATCCCATAACCCGTTCCAGCCCCAGGGCCCCATTTGCCCCAGCTCTTGCCCCTGCCCCACTCCCTCCTACACTATGGGTGCCTTGATCTGCCCCCCCGCGCTCCTTCCCCTTTACAGACTTACCTGCTGGGTACTGTGTTCCTGGCTGCCTCTGCAGGCTGTGGCTGCATATTTGTCTGTGTGCCCCCTGCCCTGCAGCCTCATGGAGCCCACAGCCAGGTTGCCCTGCAATCCTCTGTGCTTTCACCACTGCCTTGAATTTGGGGGTGCTAAGCCCCATGAGCCCTGGCCTTTCACTGCCTACGCTCTCCACAGCAGCCTAAACCTAGATGGCAGGTGTGGCTTTCAGTGCAGCTACACGCCAGAAGACTATATCCAGTTCAAGACAGCCTAGGATCAAATGGTCTACCCACATTTCACTCTAATGCTGCTTCTACTGGAAACACCATGTAATAAGCTGTGAACTCACCTGCAGTATGTTGAAAGCCTTAAAAAGGGCAGGAACAGGTGAACAACGACGAGCATCCACCAGTATGGTCAGACCCAAAGCTTGGCACCCTGGTCTGTAAGGAAAAGAGCAGAACCAGATACTTTGTCATTACTGAAGTAGAGCACCATCCACTAAAGCAGATGAAACTGAGCTGTACAGTAGTGTACTGTACATATATTATTCTATAAAGGGGAAGCAAGTAACTGTTCTCTTATACCTACACTACACCATTTTGCAGACAGAACTCTTATTGTTCCAGAAAAATTGAGTGTGCCCAAAACCAGAGCTTTTATGAAGTAGAGCAACTTGATTGCTTCAAGTCAAAGTAAGGATTTGGCTGCTACCAGAATCTGGCTCAGAGCTGCCAGAGGCAGCATGGATGTAGGTATGCACAAGTGGCTTGGTGACACCAGCTGATGTCTACCATCAGGACTTCTGTTGGCAAAACCAAGAAAGGACAGCCAAGGCCACGTCCTCAGTATTTTTTCTCTGAACATCCTTTCTTTGATCTTGTTCTCTTATTACTTGCTGCTAAGTAAGCTCGTTCTTCCCTACCCTTACTGCAATGCTCACTGTGTTGCCCCACTCTAAAGCAGCAAATCCCTCATGCTACACAGACTATCACATGAATGCTGATTCCCTCTCCTACTGCTACCTAGGATGGCAGAAAGTATGGGGAGAAGCCACAGTGAAAGCCAAACAGTGTGAGAGAAAGGCAACTTCACATATATTAAGACAGGTCTGTGTAACCTCAGCAGCAGTCTTCCGTATCTGCATGGAGCATGGGTTATCAGAAAGGCTGCCTCTCAGAAGCATCTCATAGAGCTACTGCATAACTAACTGTCTCCTTGCAGGGCTATCTCAGTATCCCCCCATCACAGTTCATAAGCCCCCTTTGTGAGCTAGTAAGGCATACTGTGTAATGGTCTAGGTTTATAGCCATAGGCTCCAACTCCACGGGCACTCTGGGGTTCAAGCACATACTGAAAAAAATTACTGGGTGCTCAGCATCTGCAAGCTATAGCTGTGGCTACTTGCAGGCATTAAACAAAACAAAACTGTGCTTTACTAGAAGAAGCAGTGCATTATCTCAACCCAGCTGTGCAGTATCTGTAAAGATTGGGCACTTCAACAGGGCTTTTTTGTGTTTTTAGCTAAAACTGATTCAATCAGCTATTAGATAAAAGTGCCAAAAAGCCCCACTAAAGCAGCCAATCTTTACAGATGCTGCGGAGCTGGGTTGAAGTAATGTGTTGCTTCTTCCGGGCATGCATGGGGCTAGGCGCAGGAATACACCGAGTTTAAATTAAAGCACCATTTTTGTTTTGTTTGTTTTTTATGTGTGCAAGCACCCACCAGCAAAAACCAAAGTTGGCACCTATGTTTATGGAAACACCTGAAAATGTCCAGTAATACAGACATTATTCTCCTGCTTAGCATGCCCACGTGGCGCTCTGCAGATCCAAAGTGCTTAGTGAGCACTGGGTAATTCACCCTTGCAGCAAATCTTTAGTGATTTGGTTCTAAGACTATTCTGAGCCATCACCTCAGTCTGTCAAACAAGTTCATTACCATTCAGCCTCCCAGGTCTCACACTTCAGGCAGGTCCAAGGAGTTATTCACCCTGTCCAACCACCTGACCTGGTCCAACAGTTCCACCAACCTTGGGATGCTGTGTAAGTACAGGAGGAGGCGCACCAGCTCACTGGTGTTGCAGTGAGGGTTTAACCAAATTGTGTTCCTCATTGTGATGATGGCCACAGCGTGTCCACTTTTGTCTCTAGTGCCTAAAAACAAAAGATTATTTTAATGTACACACTAGCTAGAGCTTCTGAGCATCATTCAAAAAAAACACCCCCAAGGCAGTCCATCCCAGCCACAGCCCTCCATGGGTTTCCCTAGCAAATAATGGCATTACTGTTGGGCTGCACAGGAACATCCCAGTACCCACACATCCAGAGTAGAGCATGACACTTTTGCGACACTCCCAAGGCCCAGCACTGGGAGACACAAGCCAGACACCTAAGCCCTACCCTCCTAGAAGCCACAGTGTTGCTACTGGCCACTACTGATATCTTTCATACCAAATTCATTCTTAAAAGCAAGACATGGGGCCCACATTCAGTTGAACACAAAGCATTAAAGTTCAGGTTAGAACTCTTAAAGCCCAAGTAGGATAAGTACCTCACCAGCTGACTGCTGTCAGCTGGAAGGAATTCAAGCAGGTTTTCAGAACAGTGCTGCCTAACCAAACGCAGCCCTAGTGCTCTAGGCTGAAGGAAGAAAGTTGGTGTAGCAGCACACAAAGCTGGCAGCTCCTGTTCAAGGACATAGCCCTAGAATGGAAATCCTCAGCTTTTGCTCCAGGACTGCACAAGATGAAAGCCCTCAAAATATCATATTTAACTCAGCCTCAGGCAGGCCGGTGGACAAGGAGGCCTAGCTTACTGCTGGCCTTGCAGGAGATTCCATGCCCATCTGTGGAGAACACAGAGAGTTTAAGACGTAGATGGCACAGTATTCACAATGTACCAGATCGCTGCCCTTAGAATAACCTGAACTCCCCAGAAGCAACCTGTCTGGGACAGATGAAACCCCTTTGCTTTAGCCAGACAGTTCTGATGCAGGCAACTAGGAAATTAATGCTGAAAGGCAGCCATCACCCTTGCTCCCAAGACAGAGATTCCAATGGTGCAAGATAGAAGATAGATTTTAACAGGTTGTCCCAGCTGTGATTTATTTACTCAAGGAGCTCTTTCAGGCGAATGATATTGCTAGTGTTACACTTTAATAATCCTTCTTAGCCTCTGAATTATGGAACATGGACAAATTATATGAAGGACCCCAAATGGACACTGCTTGAACATCATCCAATCTGAAAGGCAGGTGCAAGGGCAATTTAACAAAGTGTTTGGAAGTTTCCACTCAGAGATCCATACTTAGACTCTTCCATTCAACAACCTAGAGCAGGATCCAGACACAAAGCAGAAGGAAGCAATCACCTGTGTTAAATCACATGGTCTCACTATTCTCCAATGATCACTTACCTGTATACACAAGGAAACACATTTAATGCTTTGCAAGAAATTAATTAGCAGTGATGCCATTTCCAGTTATAACAATGGTATGAAATGATTAAAAAAACAAATCGCAAGAAGTCTAACAGAAACAGACCCCTAATGAACAATAAAGTGAAACATTCCTATCTCCTACTTATTCTACTGCTGCCCAACAAAGTAACTGTCCTGTGCTACTCAGCTGCTCTCCCTGAAAAGAACATAAATGCCATAAAACAGAAAAGAACATGAATGCCATCACTGTTATTTACCCTTTCCAATGGAACTGTGGAGGTTCCTAGCAGTATGTGTGCATGTATAGGTCTCCCAGCTCACACTCCATCTAATATTATGTTGAGCACTTTCAATTCCTGGAGCTGGTTTGGGTGATTTTAATCCATTCAATATCACTTTTCCAAGGAAAGCCACCTCTCCCTCAGACTGAGATTCACTTTAGAGCTGCAGAAATGGCATCCCCACCAAACAGCAACCTCCATCACAGGTTATTTTTCTGTATTGTCAGCAGTTCCCAAATTATGGTCCATGGAGCACCAGAGGTCCATGAGGCCTTAGTAAGTGGTCTGCAGCTGGTCTGAAGGTTATACATGCACTTTTACAGCAGTTTCAATTAGATGTTTGATGGTAAAGATACACAATGATTCCTGAGAAATTTGCAGGTTGGCAATGATCTGGGGATCCAAAAATGTCTAGGACCACTGACTTAAGCACATCTTAAATGTGTCAGAGATCTTCTCAGCCAGCTCCTTTGTTGGGAGCAAGTCACCTAGACTGTCTGAGAAAGCAAGTCCCCATTTCCTGCCAATCCTCTCTTCATCCAGAGAGCATTGAGTCAGCCAGAAATTTAAGATCGTTTTCAGAAAAGCTTCTAATGCAAAGCCTACATCACATGAAACCCCACAATCCCAATGTAAATTGTAAGGTACACATCTACTATCAGGACACCTGAGAACTGCTGCCCTGTAGTAAAACCCTTTCTTCCACACACCTGGCTCAGCTACTCACCAGGCAGGCAGGCAACTCCACTCATGAGGACTTCCAGGTTCACATCCCTTGCTATAGTGGGTACACTTTGAGGACTTCTTGGTGACATAAAAGACGTGGAATCTTGGCAAGCAACAGCTGTTGAGTTTTCCTCCCGGGCGCAAGCTCTATCCACTGGCACCTCTGTGCATATTCCTTCTTTTATCTTTTCCACCCCTTCCATTCCTGTAAGATAAGAACAAGCCCCATGGGGTCAGCACACAGGAGATAAAGCACATTCCCACTCAAAGGTGTCAATAAATAAACTCCAGATTGAGTAAGCTGCCAAAGATAACAGTCATGAAGCCTACTCTGTAGGTCCTTAGTAGGAGTCAGGAAACTGCTCTGTAGGGTGACTAAATCATGCTTTTCTAGTTCTTATTAAAAATAAACCGCCTTAGAAATCAATTCACATCTCTAACCACAAGAACTAGTATTACTTATTTAAACCATTTAAATGAAATATAAAATATCTGAGCAATGCGTGATAACTACCAAAGTTTTAAGGCCAAACCTCTGTACTTCGGGTCATTGTTATCTCAGATGCTGGGGATACAGTTTGTTGAAATGATGACCCAGCTTTTTGATAGCTAAAGCCCCACCTGAGGATGCAGAGAATATTTTTACTTCTGTTTAGCTGAGTTTAATAAATAATTTGTTCAAAACTGTCAAACTGATATGGGTTAAAAGACTAAAACACTTGTTTTCCTTTGACAATGTTTTAACAAAATACAAGCGTAAAAGGCTGAGATCTATTAGTTCTAAAATCTACAAACAACTGGCTTTATTCACTAATTACAGAAAATACTTCCAGTGTTTAATAAATTGGTTAGTTTAAAATGCAAAAAGTACTTTTATCCTTTTCCTCTTATATATCCTTTTCCTCTTTTTTTTATTTTACAAATAAAAAAGCAATTTTAAAATGCTAGCTTTCAACATTTTTAATTAAATTCAAATTCCATGCAAAACCTGCTTAATGTAAATCATAAGAAAAAATAATCTAGGAAATAGATGTCATTCAACATTTTCCAGTACAATATAAGAGTTGGGACAAAACTATGCTAAGCTGTATCATTTAAAAAAAAATAAGTATATGGTCTACCCTCTTTATTAGCAAAGAAGTAGTACTAGATTTAATCTAAACTCTACACGTAAGTGCAAATCAGAAGCATTTTAACAATCACCATTAATGCTGAGAATCACTCTTCCTTCAGAAAAATAACTAAAGAGTATAAATATAAAACAAAATTATAATTGATCATTAAACTCAAGATTTCTGCTTGCTAATTTAAATGACCAACTTCAATCCCTCCTGCTGCTGCATCACAAGGGCTACAAATAAACAGAATCTACTGACAGACAGACAAAGTGGAGATATTTAGGGTATAACTAAAATGCTACCTAAGTCCACTCCCAGGCATGACCTTTAGCTTAAACCCACTAACCAGCTATATTAGAAACTCTCTGGAAGTATCCAGCTTACCTCTGAAAGCTCTGCTAAGCTCTGCAGGGTGCAAGATCAAGTTTTCCCCTAGCCAACTTCCTTCTCCCAGCACATTCACAATTCACCCAAGCACTGCATAGCATAACACAAAAAGTCCATCACTGGACTTTTTTTGCATCCCACTTCCCATCTCTGTTCCACCAGGAACCTCAGCTGGTGACTCTTCCACAGAGCCATCACCACAGGAGATTTACAAATCACCTGTGATTTACAAATGTCCCCAGCACCTGCCCCTCATGCGAGCAGTGGGAGACTCTGGCGCACACCTACCTGCAGAGCACCAGGCTGCAAACTCTTCACTGCCTCTTTCAGAACCTCCTGCTGAGGTTCTGCCTGCACTACTCCCTGCACCTTTTAATTTACACACTCCCCATCTGTGACCCCAACATGCCCCAGGACTTCCTAGTCAACCTTCTTCTGGCCCTAGCCAAGCTTGCAGCCGAAAGCTTGAGCAGAAAGAAGACGCTAGCTAGGAGGACCCCTGAGGACTGCAGGGCTGCTTTACTGGCTCTCATCTGTTCACATCTCTGGGAAAAGTTTCATCAAGCATATTCTTGGACTCATTTTAAGGCCAACGAGCACTGTCTGGCACATTCTGCTCGATGTACCCCCTTGATGCACTCATTATAAATCTATGATTCTCACTCCTGACCCCATTTTTCTATTGTCCCAATAATCAGTGATACGCCCTTATTGGCCCCCATCACTAAAGGGGGCTTATAGCTCTACTTTGTGGGCTTTGCACCGCCATCCTGGATGGCGTATCAAAAGGCCTGTCTCTGTTGCCCATACTTAGAGCTAGGCAGGGAAGGAAAGACAAAGCAGAGGGAGGGGATTCCTAAGAAAGAATCCACCTGAATGTCTAGTTCCTGTTCTTCTAGGAATCAGTCTGTCACTGCTTGTCTCTCCTGTCCTTCACAAATGCTGACAAAGCAGTGTGATATAGATTGAGAAAGTGCTGTATGTGGCGTGGGAGAATTGGGGGAAAACTTCCTACTTGTGGCAAGAGAGGTATAGATTTACCCTTAGTTAGACAGCCTTTTAGTGCTCTCCCCACAAAGCAGTGCCTGGGCTGGGTTCAGTATGAACTCAAGAACTGGAGGATGTTTGCAGGTTGAAACTCAACCCATGCATCAATACAGCAGAAAAGTGAACAGCTGCTTCTGCCAACAGAACAACAGGCCCTGCAGCAACGAAATCAGGTGTATTTCCAGTCCCAATTACTATGAATCTTATTAGCCAACAGCTCTTCCAGTTCACAGGTGAATATCAAGGTAAGTGGGCTGCCTTCAGCACCTTAAACCCTGCACTCCAGCATAATGGACCATCACTGGGTCATGATTCCAATGGGATTAGCCAGAAATGGACAGGCTTAAATCCAGATGCTTCTACTCTCACAAAAAGGTTATCCCATGTGCATGCGCCCTCTCTCACAGGTTGTCCAGCCTGATCCTTGCACACTGCCTGCTTTCCTTGGTTACCATGAACCAAATAAGCAAGCCAGAAAAATCAAGATCTTAGGACACTCAGCCCAGCCCTGAGTGAAGGCTAATCCACAGAGCCACCTCATCCCATGGGGTGACCAGGAGGCACCTGTCCAGAGCAGTTGGAACTGCTCTCTTCTTTCTGGAGCTCATGGAATCTGCCCATGGAACAAGGTAGGACAAATTCTCTCCAGAGCCCAAACAGAGGCTTAAATGGTAATAGCCCTTGCACCCTGGGCAGCGAAGGTGTCCTTCATAGCGTATGCACTCTGGGGTGCTGGAATGAAAGAAGGCTCAAAGCTCCAGCCATGTAGAGTGGGTGGAGGGAAGGGGAAGAGGCTGGGGAGGACACTGCTGTATGGGGGGTGTCATTGCTAGCAGTCAGGTTAACACTCCCCTCGCCCCACAGCCACTGCAGTTATATGGCAGTTATCTGTGCAATTTGGTGGCAGCAGCAGGTTCAGCAAGGGGCTAACTTAATTGTTGACCAGGACACATCCCTTCACATCAGCAACATCTCCCAAAAGAGGGAGGGTGAGGCTGACAAGGGGATTCCCTCTGCTCTGACTCTGCTCCAGGCAGCCAGAGCCTTGAGCCACCTGCCTCCTTTCCAGCAGTCCTCTTTGTGGAGCACTAAGGGTCATGTCCTGGTTGCCCACTTTCAGCTACGTTACACAGATCCTATACAGATTTTGCGTTTGGGGGGGGGCAGGAAGGGAACTCCTAATACTTTCTCCTCACAGCCCAAACATGTTTGAGCTAAAATCAGCAATCTTCAGGGAGGAAACTTTGAGACTCAGTCCCAGGCACTCCACAGAGAGCTAAACAGCAGCTCTGAACCTGACAGGCACTGGGCAGTTTTATGGCTGTTAAAGCAGCAGAAATCCCTGACTGACTCAGGCCCTGTACAACTGCATAATTTGCAAATGCCAGCCCTGGTCAAAACTTTGACCAGCCTTGATCCAGCACCAAGTTTTCAGATTTGGAATGAAAGTTCTGTTTCAGGAAAACCAGTCTAAAATTTGGGACAGACCCAGAAAACCAGGGATAGTTGCTCATATTAATCTAAGCCCAGAAGAATCTGGTACAAGGTTTGTCTGCAGGGGTGAGCAAAAGGAGAGAAAGACCAGGTCCTTGCTTTTTACTATCTTCTGGGTTCCTGGCCAATGTTCCATTTATCACATTATGAACAGATTGATCACAAAATAAAATGGAATTATGCCATACATTCAACCAATTTATCAATGTCATGCCCCCCTTCCACCCCAAAGCTTAAACTGATGTATGGGTCAGCTTTGCATGGGGCTGCACAGGACATTAATTTAAACTTGCAGGCAGGGGCAGGCCATCAGCTCATGCTGTCTGGTTTCAGTGCACATGGAGCCCAGGATTGCAATCCCAGGCTCTATGCTCACTGGAAAATTGAAAGGGCACTGCAGAATATGTAGCATTGGGACCAGTCCCAAAGCCAGTCTCTGTGCTAGCAGTCGCACAACTGGGATATGACAAATTTGATTCCTGATCTCAGATTTTTTTTATCCCTGATGATGACAGAAGTGTCACCACACGTATGTCAGAGGCATAAGGACTAGAAAGCCAGCAATAGGTAGCAGTGGTGATGCACAGGGGGTACATGAGGGTGCACTCCCTGTCAGCCAGTATTCCCAGGCAGGGGGGGCAGGGAAGAGTGCTGGTGCCCCCTGAGAGCACCAGCCAGGGAGTGGGGGCGCCAGGAGAAGTGGTCTTCCCCACGGCTGATCACGCTCATCAGGAAGTGTCAGCAGCGGTGCTTGCAGATCAGCAGGATCGGCCACAAGGGGACCCCCTCCCCCAGCCTGCGGGATCAGCTGCAGGGGGACCTTCCTGATTGCTGACTATCCACTGTAGGGGCAAGTGCCCCCCCCCCCCAACTCAGGAGGCACTAGTCACCTATGACAGGTAGAATGGTCAATGTCAATAAGACCTTGGGCACCCAAAGGAGAGCTATGAGGGCATTCATATGTGATGTGGTCAGCCATCTGAGTTTGAGCTGCAACCAACATCATTAGAGAGGCTCCAAGAGTATATGCTCAGCTTAAACTGTCCAATGCCCATTCTGAGATGGTTAGAAGCAGTCCAGGCCCTGCGAGGCAACTCCCAGCACAAGGGGCAGAAGACGGTGTTGAGGATGAAGTTCTTTAGTTGCAGTTCTTGTGCAGCATTTTGCCTGCTCTGCTGGCAGAAGTTCCATGCTATGGGTGACATGCCATCTCCAGATTCAATGAGTTTATTGGCTTGAGTGCAGAACGGGTTCCAAGATTTCAGGCTATAGTTGCTTTTTTGGTTTGCAGCTAGGCTGGGTCCACACAGCTGGATCACACCCACAGACCAGCTCTGGCAGGCAGACCAACCTGGCACTGCTCATCTGACCCATGTGGCAAAAAGGTAAGGCACCACTAATCTAGTTCAATGTAATATGACCCCCATACACATGCTTCTCATTGGGGTCTTGCTACCCAAACCATGGATGGTGACCAATAGTTATTCCAGTACCTCCGCAGCCAAAGGCCCCTTTTACTCTCTCTCATTCTAACAAAGATATGCAAAGTGGAGTCCCTGAAATTGCTATTGGCAAACTGTTTATGACAATCACCAACCTGTCACAGGACACTGAGAACATTTTAAGAGGTGAGAAGAGCAATTCTATTGGCACAAACAGATGTTCAGACCCCCACTCTAACTCACAGTGCTTTACATAAACCTTTATGTAAACAGTGCGTTACCCTAACCCCCCAACCCAACAGACATTCACATGTTGGATCTGGGGGGACTGAGCCTTCTTGCATTTGCCCTCCTAGCCAGCAGGCGGGGGTGCTCTTGCAGCCTCTGAGACCATCTCCCCAACCCTGTGCCACCCTCAGATTCAAGGCTATCAGCCGGGAGGGTGGGAGAGGCGGAAACAAGAAGCACAGAGCCCAGCCAGCAACTCTGTACTTCTCACTTCCCCCTGTCTGCTTTGCTCGGCCTGAGCTGGAAGTGGGGGATGGAACAGAGCCCCCTCACCTCACGAGCCCAGCCCAACTCCCCCAGTACCCCATCCGGGGTAGCTGCGGGGCGGTGGGGGCTGTAAGGCAGGGGCAAGGCTGGGTGGCATCAAGCCAGCCCTACCCACAACAGGCAAAAAATTAACCCTAGGCACTCTAAAGCCTTCAACTAATACCTCATTTAAGGAGGATTAATTTTTCACACAGTTGGCCATTTTAAAAGTGCTCTACAACTATGCACGTGTCATGGCATGGCTGTAGAGAACTTTCAGGGGGTCTATTGCATGAAAAATGTAACTTGTGTAAGCACCCTAAGTGTCACCTCCCTGGTACATTGCTAAAGAATTTGAAATCTGAACCTTGGACTACAGGGATTTGTTCAGCTCTAGACAGTGTGAAACCAAAAGTTAACGTGGGAATGAGATCCCTTGTTCTCTCAAGAGTTTGTCTTTAGTTTTACCCAGTATTACATATTATTATGTTTCAAGACGAGACATACAGCTGAACCACCAAGAAGAGGAAGATGGGAAGTAAAGCGAACAGGAGGGTTCGTGTAGAGGGGAGATAACATAATCCATCCTCAAAGTCTATTACACTCTCTTAACATGGTATGTTTGGTTTGGGTTTTTTTTAAGAGTCCAAAGTCCTGGAGTCATGTATTTTTTAAATAAAAAGGAGCTCTACCAGTCACCCTTGGCAGTAGTTCATTCAAGAATCTCATGTCATACATTGCACATGGGATGTAGGACAGCCAAAATTTCACATTTTTACTTTCTAATATACTGAACTGAAATCAGTTAATTTTAGACTGCTGGAATGGGAACAGAGAGACACAGGTCAAGAGACAAAGAAAATGTTTAAAAGTGGTGCAGCAAAAGCTCACATCTCTTTCAGATTTTCTGATGCCCAGTCCTGTGCCTTTCAGCTCTGGGTCAAGTGCAGCGTCAAATAGCAAAGACTGAAAGTTGCTACCACCCAATGTAGCTCATGTAGAAAAGCTCATGTAGCTTTGGAGCTCATGTAGAAAAGTGTCCACCTCAGTCCAGAGGCACAGAAGTCTATGTCATACTTGTCACAGACTGGCACCTACCACTAAAAAACCACAGAGTGAATGGGCTCAAAGAATAAATTACTAGTATGGGTGTCTCTGGTCAGAACTGACAACACAGTGGCAATACCTGGGGAAATTCTCCTTTACTGAAAACTACCAATGAGAAAGGGAACTTTATTTTTTCAAAAGTGGTACGTGATGTGCCACTTTTCCAAATACAAAATCTCAATCTCTTCTTTGTTTATGACATTTGAGGTACCCAGTTATTGTAGTGCATTATGACTTAGAAGGTTCAACTATGCTGTAACTATGTACAGAGATGACCTATTTCTCCACTTCGCATTGGCCAAGACTGTAGCTTAATTACAGGAACATAATGAAATCCTACTTTTATTGAAGTGTGTAGACATGCTGCAACATAGCTTGCTAATAATCATGCTTGCAAACAGGTCTCCTGGCTCACCTGTGGAAAATGCAGCAAAGAAACTGAGGAGTTTGTATATATAATACAGTCACAATAAAGGAGCTCTCCTGTATTTCATGAGACCCCCAATCAATCATTTTCTCTAGATTTGTATCTGTGCAATGTTAACATATTCTCTAGCTGATGCAATCTCTTATATTTGACTCCGTGAGCTTTTCAAGTGTCCTTTTATTCTACTATCCCAACCCCAAATGTGGGCTCATTCATTTGGAGCTGTCTAACTAGAATGGCATGTGCCCACAGTTTTTCCACAGGATTTCATCTGAATGTCTAGATTTGCAGTTCTGCTGCTTCCTAAAGCCATGCTGCTGGCTCTGTCCCATCTGAACATAGGCTGTGTGCCTGTAACCTGGGGCTGGAGACTCAAATTATATTTGCATAATTAGTTCTCAGGAGAAAGAGGATGGTTTCTTTAATGCAGGAGCCTGGGAGTCAGACGCTCTGGAGCCTAACTGCAGGACTGCCAGGGATGCACTGTGTGACATGAGTTCAGCCTCCTCTACCTTTCTCAAGCTTCATTTTCCCTAGTGAAAAAATGAGACTAACAAATGCACTGAAGCTCAACATCCCATGCTCTAATCATAGGACAGCTGGCAGATAGGCATTTTGGGTTTGTCCTCAGCTCTACAATTTCCTCCCTTCACTGATTCACCAAAGCCCAAATTTGTTGATCTTTAAATCATATTACAAAGCCTGTCTGTCTTTCTATGGCCTGTGCTGCTGATGTTCCTGCCCCAAGCAGCCTCCCAAATAACCCAGCCATCGATATTAAAAGAACATTAAATTATATGTTATTGTTACACATTCCTATAGAGTGTATTTATAATGTGCACACTATCAGAGAAGTAAGAGCTTACAGCAATTCACTGGTAAAATGGAATTATAAAAAGTCTATGCCAAAGGAGCTTAAAAATCTGTAGTGTTGAGCCGGACAAAATATCTATGCTCAGTTCCCTTGAGAGCAGTATGGTACTCCAGGACCAAATGATTCTAGATGACAAAAATCTCTCTCCCATCATAGGGGTATAGTTTGTAGCTGTGTTGGTCTAAGGATGTAGGCAGACAAGGCTCTTAGGGTGAATCTGTATCTTCTATTAGACCAACTCGGATAGTTGGAAAAATGCTTCTTAGCAAGCTTTTGGGTATAAATACCATTTGTCAAGCTGAGGAAGCATCTGCAGTTAGTGTGTGCTCTTTTGGATGGAATGAATTCCTGGCTTCTTGACTATTCATTCCATCCAGGAAGAGCCAACACCAACTGCAGATGCCTCCTCAACCTAATGAAGAGCATTTATACCTGAAAGCTTGCTGAGAAGAGTTTTTCCAACTATCCAAGTTGGTCTAAGAAAAGATATCAGATTTATCCAAAGAACATTGTCTCTCATCACACAAATTCATACCATGGAGGAGAATGTATACAGAATCCTTTCATATATATTGTTTGATCAAATGGCATAGAAATATGTAACATGAGTTATAAAGAATAGCTAAATTTGCCATTTCCACCTCGCATCCCCCCCACCCCCCACATCCTCCCCCCCAGCAAGAGGATAGCTATTTTTCAGAGTGAGTTTTCGCAAGACTGTGTGTTTACATCAGGGTGGAAAAAATATGGCCTGCAGGCCAGATCCAGCTTACCAGTCGATTGGATCTGGCTTGTGGCTGCCCCCACAGCGCTCCACATGGGGCCAAGCCCCATCTACTCCCAACAACAGCCTAAGCCTGCATGCAGTACTTTCTGGTGGAGCAGCTCTTAATGCAGCTGCAGCCACACAGGGACAGCTCGGCTTCCCCCACCTCCAGCGGCTCCTCCTCCTGCCCCACTGCACCATGCTGGGCAGCATGTAGCGCATGGAAGCAGCAGCCATGGGGATGCACACTGAGTAACTACACCCAGCCAGGCAAGGGGAAAGCTGCAGCCAGGCGGCTGCTGCCCTAGCACGTGGGCTCCAGCTCCCAGCCACTTTTCATCCACTCTGCCCACCCAATGTGATGAGCAGCTGGTTCTGCAGGCAGGGGGGGTGCCAGGAACAGACTGCAGTTCTGTCCCAGGCCCTGCATTGTCACCACCCTGTGATCCCACCCCATGATCCCACCCACGCCTGCCATCCCATACCCCACACACCCATACCCCATCCCATCTACCCAGCTGCTCTGCCCGTGCAGGTCCCAGGCTGGTCTCCATAGAGCCCTGGGGATTGCCAGGCGGTGACAGCACTTAGCCAGACTGGGCCCTGGGGCAGGGCCACTTTAGGGGAGTTTTGGTGAGCTGTTGCAGGCAGAGAAGGGAGGGAAGGGGGTACTGACGTGGCCCACAATAGCTCATTAAAACACCTTAAGTGACTCTCCAGCCTAAATTATTGCCCACCCCTGGTCTACATACCCATACACGTGCCCCTTCCCCCCACCTACACACAAAGCATCAGTACTTACTTTTAAGAGATGAAGCTTCAGAAGGTGATTCTGGCTTGGATTTTGGAGTGTTGAGGTTTGTGCTACTGCTCTTTTCAATCAACTCTATTTGCTTATTAGTATCCTCATCAGAAAAAGCTGAAGGGGGTGATGAGGCCTCCACACCCTCTGCATTGCAATTCAGCCCATCTACAGTTTCTAAAACCGCAAATTCCCACCCAGGCTTTGGAGCACTCCTTCTGTACAACTTCACATTTTTCTCCTCATTTCCTTGCAAATCCTGCCCTGCCACAGGATTCAGGTCAACCTCTTCCCTGGTGGGTTGCAAAAGCCCAAAGTTCACTTCACTATTATGAGCCTGAATTTCCATACAGCACTGTGCTTCCTCACCTCTATCTCTATTCACTTTCATTTCAATTTGGTTGGAGCCCTCAGCTTGTGAACCAGTATCCAAAGGGCCACTCTTGTTACCTGGCTGATTGCTTTCCACTGGTCCAGTGGTTTGTAGTGGTTTGGTTTCTTCAGCCTTCTTTTGCATGCAGCCACTGACGTCCTGTCTCTTGTCCTGTGACAAATGTCCATCCATTTCCTCTTTGACAGCAGAGGAGGATTTATGGCTGTTCTGCCTCTCATTCCCAGGGCATGTTTGTTCAGGCTCTCTGCAGACTCTCTGAGTGCTACAACTTAATTCTCTTAACAGGTTCGCCTGTGGTTGGTTCAACTCTTCAGGCTGACTGAATGAAGGACCCATTTCTGCCTGCTGATCACTGCAGTGACTGTGTTCAATTTTACCTGACATTTCCTCTAGTGAATGGGAGCAGTCTTCTGCCATCTCAGAGGATACTGATGTACGTGTGGATGGTGTGGCTGCCTGGACTGGTGCTGGGGGGAGAACAGCACTTCCATGACAGGTCTGGCAGTTGTTCTCAGAGCCCCCCTCACGCCTGCACCGTGGTCCGGAAGGTTCTCTGACCGATAGCGCAGACACCCCCCGCGCAGGGGTCTCACTGTGCCCAGAGTCTCTTGAATGCTCTGGCTCCTCCTTAGGTGTAACTTCCTCTGCAAGTGCTCCTGGGCTCTGCTCTGAAGCTTCCTTACCAGTGTCTGCACCTGAGGGATCATTTTCAATTTCTGCTTTCCCAGGACTCTCTATGAACTGTGTTTTGCACTCAGCACTGTCTCCAGCACAAGCATCACTGTAACTGCACATTGCATACCTCCAGTCTATTGAGTGCTCACTTTGTGCCTCTTGCCTGGATGGGCCCTCTGCACTGTTATCTGGATATGCATCCATGTGACAGCTGGAATCTGAATTCCCCACGTGGCCAGGAACACTGGATTCCGGCTGATTTTTTCGTAACATTTCCCTGTGTCCCATCATTTTGTTGTTTTCTAAATGAATTACATTTTCTAGCACCTCTGAGTAAGAAGTCCTCAATGCGTCTGCTTGATTGTGCTCATTTTGCATAAGTGCTGAATGAACCAAATTCTTTGAGCATGCACTACTGTCTCGAATCACAATATGCCTCTGTTTGTCCTTAGATACATTCACTCTTGTTTTGGGTTGGGTCCTATTATTTAAGGCAACTGACTGAGTTAAGGACCCCGTTTGTGGCCCAAACCTTGGCAATAAAACATCTGTAAGCTCTACATACTCCCCTTCTGGGTCACTTTCGGAGTTCTCCCGAGGCACAGAAGTTGCACTGTTACCATTGAAAATGGGGCTGTCCAATTGCTGGGCTCCCCTGCTAACAAACAAACTGCCTTGTGTCACTTTTTGCTCCTGAAAATCTTGAGGTCCTGGAGTTGGTGAGCTGCATGTGGGATGCTCCACTGGAAAGCACAAAATTGAAGATTCTTCCATGAGAGCAGTGATGTTATTTTCAATTAGCTTAGGTTTATCAATAAATTCAGGATTAACAATTTTATCCCATGGAACCCGAAATATTTTATCATCAGTGGCTAGCAAACAATTTTCCAGTGCTGTACCCATTCGTTCGCCATTGATGGAATCCAGCCATTCCAGAGTGAAAATAGAAGTATAGGAGACTTCTGGGACCACAACTTCCTCTACATTATGTTTGTCCCTTGCCAAACATTTCAGTACTATTCGTGGAGACTTCTTCAGGTAGGGCACCACCTGCAGATAGAAGTCACCAGGCTTTAGGGCTCGCCAGTCAATGGAAGCCAACTGGACTACAGTCTTCTCATGGACACACAGAGGCCAGCCTTCATGGCGAAACAGCAAGCCGTAGTACTGAACCTACAGAGAGAAGAAAGGATATTTCTGGCATTGGTAATGGCAAATGTCTCTATGTCACAGTACCACTGTAGCAATAATACAGTTATGGTCAACAGATTTCCTAGTAATGCTTGGAACTTCATAATTTCACAGGTGGGTAGATCAGTATTCTCTTCAGCTTAAAAAGAAAAACAAAAATATTCTTCACTAACAGCCAACACAATACAAGTGTGAGGTGGAATTTAGCAACCAAGTCCCAAGGAACGATTCAATCTGGACTTTTACTACCAGCCACAAATCTCAATTAGATGCCCCTATTTTGG
Source organism: Caiman crocodilus (assembly GCA_030014935.1). Lineage (NCBI taxonomy): Eukaryota > Metazoa > Chordata > Crocodylia > Alligatoridae > Caiman > Caiman crocodilus. The sequence goes on along the minus strand of JAGPOW010001764.1, from coordinate 531,984 downwards.
ACTGCAAAGATCCTTAAGCATCCACATCGGGCCTTCTGCATGTGCCAGGAAGCCACATCAAGACCAGATATTAACAGCGGTCTGCCCCCTGGCTAAGGCAGTATGCCCTGCCTTTCCTGCCATGACTTGATGGTTAATAAAACGGATGTAATGTGCAGGAGGCTGCCCATTTTTAGTGCCCAAGGCCTAGGCCATTCTACATGTCTCTGACCTACCCTTTCTATGTTCCACACATTGCAGATGGCATCATAAGTTGTTGATAGCTCTGGCCTAAGGCTGGGCCAAACTATGCCTCTTGCTAGGTCTCTGCCATTCTTCCTGACTACCCTTTACACACCACCAGAGTGAGGACTTGAACCACCACTCTCATCACGCCTCTTGCATTCCATCCCCTCTCACTGGGCTTCTTTCATACTGTCCTTCATTGGGCCACTCTCAAGCTACCCTGTTCCGTGCCTTCCATTCTGCACATGCCTTTGGGCTTACCTACTCTCGCTATAACTGGGCCTAACACAGCCTCTTCAGGCTGCCCCTACATAGGGCTTATTCTACGTGTGGACACCAGCCTTATCTCTCACACGGAGCCAAACTCAGCCTCTAGCCCTTCTCCAGGCAACTCATATACGTTCTTGTGGGGGTTGGCCCCTGTGGAGCCTTTCAGGTTGCCCACCAACCCTACTCTGCACATCCCCTGGTGCAGCCCTTCAGATCTGCCCATGCAAACCTTACTCTACACCCTCCTGACACAGCTCTTCAGGCTGCCACCATGCACCCTACTCTATGTGAGCCTTACACGCACTATTGCCCCCTCTCTATCTGGGACCTCTGAGGTCACACATCCCCCCTCATGGGGCTCGGGTGCTTCTGTAGGTGTGCCTGGCCCCTTTTACTGTCTGTTCCTACTCATAATTACCCACTGAGTAGTGGGAGCTGGGATTATAAGGCATCCCTACCTGCCCTTCAATGGAAAGGCAAATAGCCTATCATTTCTGGGGAACTACCCTGCCATGGACAGCCCCACCAGGCCCTCCTTCCCCAGCAGGGTGCAGTTGCAAGTCATACCCAGGCCTTGGAGCCTCCTGCCATCCCCATAGCTCCTGACATTACCTCCAAGGATGTTCAACTGCCGCTGCCAGTCTCCCCCACATCCACCACCAGGGGCACCAGATGGAGCTAGTGGGTGGGGTCTCTGTGGAGATTGGCCTGGGACCCCCACAAATAGAGCACACTCAAACAGGTGAATAGGATGGTGCCATGCAGAGCAGGTAGAAACATCCAGGAGTGGAACAGGTGGGTGGGGATAGGATCGCAGGGCAGTGACATCAGGCCAAGGCCTGTGGCAAAACCACAATCTGCTGCTCACACACCCCTGCCCATGGAACTGGCACCCATTACAGGGACATGTGGGGATCAGATCACAGCTCTGCCTTGGGCCCCAGCCCTGCACTGTCACCATTCTGTTATCCCAGCCATAGCTCCAACCCCATTCACCCATCCCACTCCATGCCCACCTGAAGCACCAGCCTATCCAAGCATGCCCAACCCGCAGGGGTCCCAGGCCAGTCTGTATGAAGATCCCACCCACTTGCCTGCTTTATCCAGTGCCCCTGACACTGTGGATGCAGGGCAGACAGGCCCAGGGCCAGACAGGAACAATTACCCCCCTGCCAAAACCCTGCCCCCCGCGCCACACAACAGCTGAAACTCCTGAAGTGGTCCTCCAGACCAAATAACTGCCCGCCTCTGTGTTACGACCACTCCCAGTTCTCATGACTGATATGATGGTGGTGCCCGCTTTTTGCCCAGCAGAGGTTGTTGCATACTCACTCAGGAAGTGGGAAGCCTGGATTATAGGCCAACCTCAGCCAGAAGGGAGTCAAACCTCTCTCTCATTTTTCTGGAAGGTGCCCTAACCTGCAGGCTACATTTTTGGCTGGGTGGAAGTACCTTCTCCCCTCCCACTGATGCTGGTCTATCAGCAGTCAATTCTAAAACACATATGGAATCAAAAGGAGAACAAGCAATAGGAAACACTCTTGTTTTCTAGTGGTTATGGCATACCCATTAGAGGGGAGAGTCCTAAGTTTTGATTTCTGCTTCCAGGGACATTTCCTTTTTATTAACCAATGACTGTTTAATGTAAAATGCACAGACAGTGCTTGGAGTAAGCAGAAGGTCCCAACTAGTATGGTACAGTCCCCTGGGAGAGAAGGGTTCCCACTGCTATTGCTAGGATCTTCTATGTATTTGCATTAAAAAAAAAGAAATAACCCTGGCAGTGGGAAACCAAATTCCAGGATCCCACCTCACTTCCTTCACGAACTTCCATAAACACTGAGCTATGAACAGATGCTCCCTCTTTGATTGCTCTTCTTCTGGTGCCCAACTCCTGTGTTGCTGGCATTGAAGTGACCTAGCTTCAACAGGCTAGATGAACAGAACCATCACCTATTCTACTCAGCAGCTTAACAGTTAGGGCACTCTCCCAGTTTGTGGGGGATTTGAAACTGCTCAGGCTGAGGAAGACCTATAGCCTAGGTTTCCTGCCTCCTGGGTGAGCAGACAACACTGCTACCACCACCTACCTGTGAATGCATGTTTGGTACAGTCTGAGTGCAACTAACGGATAGTGCTGGTGCTTCTCAGTCACAACGTGAATTGTTCCTTGGAACTTAAGCAGCTAAATTCTGCTTAAATGATGTTTGCTGCCTAAGGAACCAATCTGATCTGGCCCTGGTGTCTGACAGTGTGATTATGAAAGCAAAGCTGATGCATTCCTGCCTTAAGGAGCTCACAATCTATCCTAGATGCAGGTTTCAACATGCAAGATGACTACAGCGCGGGTCCAGGCTTGCTGCTTTCTTACTTCCAGACAAGTGTTCCGTACAAGACACATGGATGAGGAGCAGTTTACAGAGGGATATGGAGAAAATTGAAACATGTAACAGCAAAGAATGCAGGAGTGGTCAATACAAAGCCTGTCAAAGGATTTAATCTTTTCTCCTGGATTAAGCTTTGTTTCTCAGATAGAAGTTTTGAGGGCAAGCATCGTTTCAAAGACCCTGGTTAAAACCTGCAGGGGAACACAGCACCTAATAAAAGATATGGTTTAACTGCTACCATTTGTGGAGCTAATCTTGGAAGACAGAAAGAAAATACCTCTGGCTAAGGGGAGTAGATTACTGCAATCCACTGGCTGATTGAAGGAGGTGCAAGTATGAAGAAAAGTTCAGATGAAGGGAGCAAAGCAGAACTACTGACAGGCAGGGCAATGAGCCATCTATCAACAAGCTGTGGGGAAGTACCCTCCATTTGCCATGAAATAGTTCTGAGCTGGGATTGTCAGGTAGTCAATTCCCAGGTTCTTTCCTAAGGAGAACCACATGGTCTCTCCTCAGCAGTTCCTTCCCTAGATCCACACTGGCCTTAATGCCACTCTCTACTCCTCATCCTCACTCATGCTTTCAACCATTGCAATGCACAGGGGGTGCACACAGGTGCCACCCCTGGAAGCACCAGCTGTAAAACCGGGAGTGGTGGCGGAAGTGCACTTTCAGTTTTGCCAGTTTCATTGCTGGTGGCTCCGGGCTTGGCAATCTGCCCCCACCCTGGTCAGCAATCTGGTGCACCCCCAGACTCGGGAAGCACCAGTCCCTCATGATTCCCTCACAAGCTAAAGCACCTCCACACACAAATACTTATTCATCTTCCTGCATGTCTATCTGCTTTCCAACTCACCCAAGGTGGCTGAAAGGAAATGACTTTTACCGGGTGCAATGTTCAAGCTAGGCAGCTGGGACTGTCTGCTCTGCTTTTGCCCTCACCCACTGCAACAGTGACCTCTGGTGAAGGCCAGCACTGCAAAATAGAAAATCTGATCTGAAAAGAAGGGTGGTTTTTATCTAAACTCCTCCTCTTCCCTGTCCAATTTCAAAGCAGCATGTTGGGAGAATCCACCATGACCTTTGGTAAAGTGTTCCAATAGCCAGGGCCGTTCCTGGGTGTGGGGCGGCAAATCAGGGCACCTGCAACAGGCCCTGCACTAGCGGGGCTCCCCAGAGCCAGGCCAACTTTGCATCCGGCCACTCGCTATTCCCCCCTCCCTGCCACCGCCACTAAGTCCAGGCCTCACGCAGGCAGATTTGCCCTGGGCTCTGCACTCTGGTACAGTTGTCTCTTCCAATAGCTAATGACTCTGACTTACAAATGCGTGCTTTATTTCTAGTCTGAATTTCCCCAACTTCAATATCCAGCCATCTAATTTTGTCATGGCTTTGACTGCTAAAAAAAAAAATAGCCTTCTATTATCACATTTCTGTTTTCCATAATTTTATCTTGGTCAAAATCAGCAAATTAAACAACTGGAAAACAGTACGATAGCAAACGACTCCAGAAGTTCTATCATCCTCAGGTCTCTTTTCTGAATGCTCTCCAATTTATCAACCTCCTTCTTGAACTCTGGACACCACAACCGGACTCAATATTCAAGCAGCAGTCACTCTAGCGCCAAATACAGAAGTAATTTAATCTCTCTACTTCTGCTCAGTGTCCTTCTCATTATAGATCCAAAAATCACATTAAGCATAGTGGCCATACCACTGAACTACCTATCTACCATGAATCCTCAAATCCTTTTCAAAGTCACTACTTCTTAAGATACACCTGCATACCCTCCACCATCAGAATGGTCTGCATACTTTCTTCCTAGATGTATGACTTTTCATTTAGCCATATTTAAACATGCTGCTTAGGAAGCTGCATGTAAGCAAGCAGTCTCTATGACTCTATAACACAGGCCTGTCCTCCTGATTGTTTACCACCCTCTAACCTCTGTACCATCTGCAAATTATACTTGTGACATTTTTATATTTTCTTCCAAATCATTAATAAACATGCCAGAAAGTGTACAGGGCCAAGAATCAAACCCCTTCTGGACCTCACCAAAACATATTTAAGGGAATGAGCAACAACCAAAGTTACAATGGATGCATCTACATGAGACACTTACAGTAGCCTACTAACACTGTGCAGAAGCAAACTAGTCAAAAACCATGCTAATAAGCTACTGTGTTATTAGGCTACTGCACAGTAACCGTGACAAAAAAACCATGAGCTAGTGCTCCTGCACAGTAAATGTAGTTACGGAGCATTGTTTGTCCTTCATTAAGGAAGTACTAAACTAAATGTGTAGTAACTATGGTGCATTAATAAATATGTAGATGCTCCCACTTACATGTTAAATCTGTCAGATAGTCAGCTTATAATCCCTTTACCATCCAGGTATGGCAACTGAGCGTATTAAGCTCTAACTCCTGTTTGCTATTTTATCTTTGCTTTCTTTTTCTATGTCATCTACCTTACTGAAAACCAAAATACATCACTAATTTATTTTGGGCCATACCTAAATTACCTATTTAAGCTGATTTCACTGGGACCATTATACAGATTCCAATTTCATTTAGAAGATTCTGCCAAAGCTTGTATTTTATTTTAGGGCCATCCTTAAATAAATCCATATTTCTCAATGCGTATGAACATGCCTGCTTACTGGCCAATGAATAGCTAAAACAAATGGAAAAGCAGAATGATAAAATGATCTAAACAAATCAAAATACAGAGCTGACTAGGGTTTGTAAGATGCAGACTTCAGAAACATCACTAAAAATGTTGGGTTTAAACAGAGGCAGCAAAAAACATATTATAAACCAAGAACGTAAGACTTTTAACACCCTAAAATCCAAAAGTATTTAATTTAAAAGTAATCCATTTTAATATTTTAAAGTGCACTTTCAAAGGGAACTATCACATCAAGGGATTTACTTTAGTCATTTTAATTTCTCAATTTGTGATGGTATTTCCACTTTCCTTAAGTGCTGCCACTGCTTCCTAATTACAAGCTGGAGCTAAGATCATCTGGTCAGAAGAGTGTAAAAGGCGTGTGGTGGCTCAATGAGGAGCCAAGGTCCCAGGTCTAGCTGATGGAACTCTGTGACAATAAAAAACAAGACATCCTTCCAGTGGCTTATCACAAGCTTTTGAACGGTCTACTTCTGTTTGAGCTTGCCTCGCTTGCTCACTCTCTATCTGTATACGAGGGGTTGTTTCTATGAATATGAGAGTGTCTCTGACTCTCTGAAGTCACCTATGGAATAATGCACTTGTGGTTTCCATGCACCCATCTCATTTAATTCTGTCCCCATCTCAGCCCCACATCAACTTTTTGCAACCCCCAGGCAAAGCCACTCTGTGCCCCTCTTTTTCCTAGCCCCTAAGCTCACCTCTGATCCTCCTGTAACTGTGGAAAGAGGCTCTTTACCTTCTTGACAGGCCAGAGGAGGAAAGCACCAGGGTGTCTCTGTGCCCCAGGCCGTAGGAAAGCTCAGATGTAGAAGATGCAGATCTCCTTCCCAGGCCAGAGCAGGTGGGCAGCTCAAGCCACGTCTGCCTGAGCTCTCAGGGTTGGGGTAGACAGGGGAGGACAGAGAAAGGTGCTTTGCAGAAGGAGGGGCAGGAGAGGGGGCACAGCCTGGGGCTCAGTGGAGTTGGTGGGGAAGGCTCCCAGCTGACTGCTGTCCCCTGCCTCCTCCCTGCCTGGGACAGCAATGTAGGCTGCTCTCTCATCCTCTGCCCTTGGGGGATGGGTAGTTTTTGGTCAGGGGGGGGGAGGCAATCTCTCATTCACTCACCAGGGCAGACCAGAGAGGCTATCCTGCTCCCAGCAGGCCAGGAGGTGTGACAAGCAAGCAGGAAGAGGGGGCTTTCTTTCCCCTTGAGGATTTCAAAAGAAAACTCCCTGGTAGGGGGACAAGACAGTGGGTTTTGCCCACATGGGGAGCTCTGGTTGCAGGGGCCAGACTCACATGCAATCACCAGGGCTCATAACACCAGGCACTTGTCTCTGGGGACTCCCCCAAAACCACCACATAGCCTGGAAACCCGGGGAAGGCTGCTACCCAAGCAGGGCCAGCTCTAAGACTCTCGTTCAATGCATGCAATCCCTTTTTTATATGCTACTTATCTCCCAGCTTGTTTTGCCAGAGTCTCAGGCTATGGGCCCAGCAGAGGAATTACATTTCTCAGCATGCCCTAGACTCAAGGTTTTCAACAAAAAATAAAGAAGAAAAAGAAAGGGAAAAAACCGTAGCAGCAACCACCAAGAGCCAGCTGGATTCCTAACCGGGGTGGGGGGGAACGGTGTTCCACCCCCCAGCTCCAGCCTCAGGCCCCAACACTCGGGGCTGAAGAATAGGCTTCTTTCTAAAACTCCAGATTGATTCCCTGAAACCCCTGTCTTGTTAGGACCTTTATAGCCAAATCTGCCGCAGTGGGTTTCTCATCCAGAAAGGCTTGCCTTAACCTTTCAACAGCCTGCGCTTTTTGTGACAAAACATTAGGCCAGTTTGCAAACTTGCACACACACTTTACATCAGGGTGCCAATTATTTAGGGGCCACCTCATGAGTTTTGATGCGTTGTCCCCCTACCTGCTGCAACAGCTCACCAAAACAAAATTTCCTATGCGGGATGGGGCTGCCTGCAGGTGGGGAATGGTTTTTGGGAGCAAGGCAGATGTGCAAGGCCAGGATCACAGGCCAGTGACACTGTGGGACCAGGGCCCATGGCAGAGCTACAATCCACTCCCTGCATGCTCCTGCCCTGTGGGGCTATGGTGGGGCATTTACACGTGTGTGGGAGGTGCTGCCTTCCCGGTAGCTGGCCAGGGGTGAGGAGAAGTAGTAGGAGGCAGGGGGCAGGTGCAGCAGAGCTCACGAAAGCAATGCAGCCTATGGCTGGCCCCACATTACTTACAGGAGAGGTTGTTCCCAGTATAGCTGCAGCCACCTAGGGGCTGCTCAGCTTCCCTCGCCTCCAGCAGCTGCCCTTCCTCCTGCTCCTGCTGTGCAGCTCCAGGCAGATAGGAAGCTTCAGCTGGGTGGCTTCTGCCTCAGTGTGCAGAGCTCTGGCTCCAGCTCCCAGCTGCCTTCCATCCACTTGGCCACCCGCACACTGGGGCAGCAGCCACCCGCTGAAGTTTTCTTCCTGCTCAGAGCAGCACAGGCAGAGCAGGAGGAGGAGTCACCACTGGAAGCAAGAGGAGCTGAACAGCACTCAAGTGGCTGCACCCCTCTGGTAAGATCTGTATGCTGCCCCAAATCAGGGCCAGCAGATGAGGCAGCAGTATGGCACTGGCTGCCCCAGATAGGGCTGAGCCCCATGCAGGACACAGCAGGAGCAGTTGCAGACACTCAATGGGCGGGAACCCCCACTGGCTGCATCCAATCAGTTAGCAGGCTGTATCTGGCCCCCGGGCTATATTTTACCCACCTCTCCTTTACCTGCAGGCAATAGCTTGCAGACCCTATGAACTATTCAAGTGCAAATCTCATTTATCTGTGCATGGAAATAACATGGTATCATACCCACTTGTAATAAAGTGAGTATGCATGCCTATGCAGCATTACTCATACATACTAAGAACACATACTCATACAGGCTAAGAACTGAAAAGTCGACCCAACATTGCCAACACTCACAAATTTATCAGAATACTAGCGATATCTGTTGTTTTCTTAAAACCCCAGCTCCTGCAGCAGGGGATTTCATGGTAACGTAAGTTTTTATTTTTGTAAAAAGGTGAGGTTCTACAGATCTGGTTGCAGAGAATTAAGTTGGAGCTGCAACCTGAGTTCACCCTAGAGACGTAGAACCAGAAGGCAAAAACAACCCAAATTTTATAATTAACATTTCAAGCTATTCTCATGATTTTGTGGGGTCTGACTCACAAGTTTAAACAGTTGGTGTTGGCAGCAGTGGAACACATTAATCTCAGAGCCTCAGCGGCAGTAATGCAACAAGACTCCTTGAGGCTACTGAGCCTTGTGAATGTTCCAGCAACTATCAACGAGGAGCTAGAGTTGTGGGCAAAATACTGAGTGGCACAGCTTCACCCAGAGCATTCGACCGCCAGCAGCAGGAATCTGACCGTGTAATCCATGTATTGCAGGGGTTAGAAACTACCAGATTCAGACATACTCAGCAAATGTTTCAGAAAGAGGCCCTGCTAAATCTCTCGCCAAGTCTTCAAGCCTTTCATTTAGGGCCTGTAGTTATACAGAAACATAGAGAGGGGCACCAACCCCTTTTTATTCCTGGAAGGCAAGTTTCACTAACCAGCTCCTGAACATCTGTCCATCCAGGGATAAACATAAACAAGTACTATACTGATCATTTTCACTAAGGCTTTTATGTCCTAGTGCTACAGGAAAGTTCCTTGAAGAGTGGGCAGGAAACAGGCTTTGTGAGCAAGACATACTTACGCAGGCATCCTGTTGAACACACTGCAAGATGTGCTTTGCTGGGATCAGGAAATCTATGAGGTAGCGCAGTCCATCCCCCCGGTAAGTCTTCTCCACCACATCAAAAACCTGACACAGAACAGTGGCTGCTGTGGCCTCAAATGGAGGGTAGAGCACTGATAACGTATTCTGTATGCAGCTGTCCAGGGATTCTGAATCCTGTCAGGAGAGAACATCAAAATAGCATCAGAATGCAATACAGTTCATCATGCTAAGGACTCCCAGACCCCCAAGATGCAGTCACTGCACAATGTGGAGCTTCTTGTGCAACAAAGACAGAAGAAGAATGAGAACAAATCCTTATTACTTGAACTTTCAGGTAAAATAATCTTTAAACTCTCCTGCAATGGGAGTGCAGCACTCATTAATAGCAAGCTGTGCACAGCACAGAGGCACTCACAGCACACAGCTTACACAGCAAATCATTCTCCTGACTGAGCTGGGTGGGGCTGCTATTAAACTATTATGCAGCATGTGAGTGTGTACAGACCAGTGAGAGAGAGTGAGATGGGGTTCACAGTGCGGCAGGCCCAAGATTCAAACATACCAACGCACCACATTTGGAAGTGCCAATCAGTGCTTAGGTGTATTCAAGCTACTGTTTCATTCCTTGGCAGGAGCTTAAGGGAGGTTTAGCTTCAAACCACTGCATGGCATAAACTACTAGAGTGGTTTTATGCCTGGTCCTGGTAAAATTAAAGATTCAAGTATGTGTTGTTTTTTTATTTATTCAAATAACTACCTTGAAATACCATGCAGATGTTTCTCACGTTAAGCTCAGTAGTCAGAGGGTCTCTGCAATGAAAGATGCTACAGGCAGTATACAAGTAGGATTGCCCCTACATCCTAGACACACAAATCTGTAGAATATGGGTTTCCCCATAATGGCACTTCCATTATTCTTGCTTTTATGCTCCAAACCTACCCTGGAGCCTACACAGAGGTGTTAGGGGTAATTTCAATATCATGGGTCAAATTCTACTCTACATGGGTCAAAAAAACCCACAGAAATAAACGCTAAAATAGCGCACACTCAGGCAGCATATGCTGCTAAAAGGCGGAGCCAGGCCACTCAGAGACACGCTGCAGCTGCCGGCCAGGTTCTGTCATGGCTGCAGGTCTAGGAAGCTGCCAGGCAAGGGTGCTGGGGCCAGCACAGTGCTGGTCCCAGGCACCCCTGCCCCACCCAGGGCAAACTGCAAACAGGTGTTTGCCAGGGACAAGAAGCAGCAGTTCAAGATGCGCCGCTGCTGCTTGTCCCAGGGGAACCAAACGTCTATACACGTCCGGATGTGCCCCATAGGGATAAATCTAGGAAGACTACTGAAATTAGATGAGCAACACTATATGCAATGCAAGACTAGTGAAGTTAAATGACCAATGCTACATCTATGCAAGCAGGATCATAATTAAATCCTGCTTTTATATTTTAGAAACAAAAAGTCCATTTTTCTCTCCATTGTCAAATCAGTCTCCTCCTACATTTGCTACAAAACCAAAAAACCTTTTTTAAGGTACCTAGGACCTTGCATCTGTGAGTTTGGCAAGAAGAACTGAGAGCAGAGGGCCAGATCCTTAGGTGAGGTGTTGGCCTGTGAGCACTCAATACGCTGCAGACAATAGGGTAAGAATAATTGCGTGGGCATATCCTCTGAGTGACTTGATAGAGTGAATTAAAGGTACCATTAGCAGACACAAACTGAATTGCTTCAGGGGACATCATGGTATAGAGGGCAGCATGTCTAGGGAAAAGCAGTGATTTCATTTACATATTTTATAAACACTTCCACTCCAAGACTAGGGACAGACATTACACATAAACCGGTTTAAGTGATCAGAAACTGATTTAAACCTGTAACAGAGCAGATTTCAGTGCACATAAACCAGTTTGAAAATGGCTTAAACTGGTTGGAGATAAACCTGGTTGAATGTAATATCAGACTTAACTGATTAGCAATTAACAGTTTATGCAATGTCTGTCCCAGACCTCTACCTGGTACAAGTTAAACTAGACTCTCACAGCATCCCAGCATACTCTCTAGGCTGGACTCTCTGCTACAGCCCAGCAGGGCTGGCCCTGCCCCTCTGCTCCCTGGCTGGAGCTCTGGTAGAGACTGCAGGCATCTGCCTGGCTTCCCCTTGCTCCCCACTTCCCTCTGCCTTACACAGGGATATCCCCCCTCCACTTCATACCACATGCTGGCTACCTCTGTGCTGTGGGAGATGGCAAAGGCAGACAGGTCTTTTGGCACTAATCAACAGGTAGCTAGTAATGTCCTTCCTTGGAAAATCTGTTTAAGACTTTGGACTTGAACTAAGAGAGGCTTTCTTTGTGAGAGAGGCTTTCCTTTCTTAATGGGTTGCTAAACACTCCCAGCTGGGCTGCTCAGGAGGGAGGGGGGACCCCTCCTTAATCAGATTGTTCTGCTGGGGTCTGGCCACACCCCCTTCAGCTCAGCACTGTCAAAGGAATGAGAGGGCTGCTCTAGCGCCCCCTGGCTTCTAGCCTAAGCCACTGCAGGCATGTACCTGATTTTTTTCAGTTCAGAGGGGATGTCTGTGCTGTTACAAACTGGTTTAGCTTAGCCAGGTTAGATTAACCTGCAAAGATTGAATCAGTTCAGGCTCAGGCTTTTTGAATGTCTGTCCCTAGTCCAAAAGAGCTCATGCCTGTTGGTCTGGACACTCCTCGACAATTCATTAAACAGACAACTATTGCATAGTTCCTAAATCAATTTTCAGTTCTGAACCGAGCTGGCAAGCAGCAGCTGAGGCATGCTGGGATCTCTCATTGATATTTTCAGTTCCTTTCTCAATCCAGTTCCTCACAGTTGAGAAGCTCATCAATACTCTAGTATTTCACCTTGAAATCCAAATTCGTGCTGAGATTTTGGCAAAAAAATGGAACTTCATTGTAGAGGTCCACTATCTTCACTACCAAAGCAGTCTCCACTTAAGTGACTACTCGGTGTCAGAACTGCAAGTCTTAGGGGCACTGACAAAACAGTGAAGAGAAAGGGGATGACCCCAAAAGCATAGCTGCTCCAATGCTTCAGGACAGAGGTGCATCAGCAGAGCTGTGTGGGTGCCACCTTTGTAACTCCTGACTGCACAGAACTTAGAGAGCATATAACAAGCAAACCACAAACTGCCTGTGGCAAGGGTTTGTTATTTCTTCTCCTAAGTTACCCTGATGTCAGCAATGTGCAGTAGTGAGTGCACACACTCAAGCCACTTATATAAGGGTGTTGCCGTCTTCATTGCTCACAGCAACTTCTGGGCTGGACAACAAAAGATATGGGATCATTTTACAGTGTTGCCAACCCCAAGAACTCAACAATCATGAGACAGGTACCCAAAATCATGCCATGTAACAACTAACCATCATTGTAGGATACCTTTTCTTTCCTTCTGGCTTTTGAGCCTCGAGTGCTACAAACAGGCAGAACATTTATCCTGGGATAAACCATTTTATTCCAAGACAAAGTATCATTGTTTACTGTCCCAGGGTAAATCCTAAAAATGTTCACTGCATTAACAGTTTATCCCAGGACACTGTAAAGTATATTTGAACAGTTATCCCAGGATTACACAAACTAAGTATAATTTAGAAGTTGCTTTTATTTTAGTCTAATTGGTTAGGGACAGACATTACACATAAACCCGTTTAAGTGATCAGAAACTGGTTTAAACCTGTAACAGAACAGACATTCAGTTCACATAAACCAGTTTCAAAATGTCCAAAACTGGTCTGAGATAAACCTGGTTGAATGTAGTATCAGACTTAACTGATCTGACTCAAACCAGTTTATGCAGTGTCTGTCCAAGACCCTTTCATGGTTTAACTTAAACCAGAGTCCCCCAGCACCCCGGTGTGCTATCTGGACTCTCTGCTCCAGCCCAGCAGGGCTGGCCCCACCCCTCTGCTCCCCAGCCACAGCAGGCACAAGCAGGAACGGGAAGAGAGGGGTTTAAATCCCCCCCCTCCCTATCCCACTGGCAACGACCCGAGCCAGGTCTGCTGTGTACTCCCCCCTCACTGCTGCAGTGCTGGGCCAGCATGGCACCTGAGGCAGAGGGGGCAAGGAGGGGAGATATTCTCCCCTCTACCCCCACTGCCCCTTGGGGACCACAGTTGGGTCTGCCCACCTGAACCACTGTCGCCGAGTGGCAGAATAAGCCCCCTGCTGTCCCTTCCACCAGATGCTGGAGGGAGGGGGAATAACCCCTGTCCCTGCCCCCGCCCCCACCCCCAAGGGGCCCTGCCAGGTTGGGGCTAGCTGGAGAGTGGGCTTCCCAGGCCAGCTTGGAGGTGCTGGCAGGCCCCAAGCCCAGTCGTACCCCCTGCCCTGTGTAGCACATGGGCTACAGCTGCACAAGGAACCGAGCTGGCCAGAGTAGGGGGATGGGGGGGCTGTTCTGCCCTCCGCACTCCCAGCTGCTGCTGTCATAGCTGCACTGCACAGCTCTGGGTGGGTGTGGGCGGGAAGCTTTTGCTCCATGTGTGGAGCTGTGGCTCCAGCTCCCAGACACTTTGGAGGGAGAAGCCTTGTGTGGGGGAGAAGCCACTGGGCTGAAGCTCCTGCCCCTGTCCCCCCACCATCTCCCAGAGTGGCTCAGGAGCAGCAGGAATGGGAGTGGGAGCATCCACTGCAGGCAAGGGGAAGCTGGCTTGGCCTCACAAAGCTGTTTCTCTTACCTTGCCTCCAGCTGCAGCTCCTGTCACACAATGCAGCACCACTCAGGGCTGCAGGTGCTTCCTTCAGCCCAGCTTAGGTTGAAGTGGCAGCCTTCACCTGGTGGGGCCCGATTCTAGTCAGCAGGGCCCCTTGAGGGGGACAGGAATAGGAGTTATTCCCCCCTCCCTCTGGTAACCAGCGGAGGAAACAGAAGGAGGCTTTTGGCAGCAGTGGCAATCAGGGCAGGCAGACCCAGCTGCGGACCCCCAGGGGCAGTGGGATAATAACCCCCCTCCCAACCCCACCACAGTAGCAAAGGGTGAGCACCCGGCAGACCCAGCTCGGGTCCTTGCCAGTGCAATAGGAGGGGGGAATTAAATCCCTCTCTGCCCAGTTCAGCCAGGACTGACCATGCCCCCCAGCACAGCTTCCCTGCAGCAGAGGGTGCACTCTAGTGCCCCCCAGTTCCTGGCCTGAGCCACTGCAGGCATGTGGCCTGCATTTTCTCAGTCCAGAGGGAATGTCTGAGGTGAGGTGAGGCCAGTCAGAAAACAGGAGAGTTCATTTGGCAGGGTCACCCTGGAATAATCAACTGTCATTGATTAATTAACCAATGGTGAGTATACTGTTGACTTCTGTCTACTTGATGCAGGGAATCCAACTATAAAATCCAGTACGATCAGATAATCTCATAGTGTTCTTATTGAACTTTCCTAAGAACGTTAAAACATAAAAGTCAAAAGGACTTGATCTTTCATATTGTAGTGACTGCGGGATTTACAATTGCAAGGAACTGGAACAGAAGTGACACCCCTAAGATCACCCACTTGTTTAAAAAAGTTTGGGAAGGTTAATAATAGGAAAAAAATGTTTTATTCAATCTTATTCAATGTCTTGTTCTACAGAAGAAAAGGGGAGAAGATTCCTGTTTAAACACTTGGCGGAAATTCTTGGAATCTGCTATAAAAGAATCTTCTTTTGCCTCCAGCCCAGAAAGTTTGAGAAACTCCTTTGAATCCTGAAAGAAAGTGAAAATTCTATGAGCTAGCAGTTAAGAACAACCCAGGAACATATTTGAAATCTAAAAGCAGAGACAAGTAGAAGATAATAAAATTTAAATTATGAAGAGTTCTGAGGAAAACAAAGGGATGAATTGCTAAGCAGGTTACATAGAGATGAAGAAACACAAAAACTTAATATTGACCAAGACTGAAAGCAAGAGAAGAAAATAACTTAAGACTCCTCCATGGATACTGACTTGGAGCACTGTTGACAGAAGATAGATATCTATTTTTATGTTTTTAAGGGGACTGGATACAACTTTAAATATTATTTTTTTTATTTTGGATTAATCAATAAATACTGGGTTAAAAAAAAAAAAGGAAAGAATATCCAACTTGAGAAGTCCCCCAAATGTAGCAACCAAGATTCACAAAACCTGGAATGATATTATAAAAGTACATTATATACATTTACTCCTCTATCCTCATAGGTCCTTTATGAAATGAAAAATGAAAGACAAGGAGCCAAATTCAGCCCTGGTGAAATTGGGTGCAAATCCACTGATGTCCATTGATACCAGTGCTAAATTTGTCCAGGTGGCAACTTGCCCAAGGTCACACAATGAGTTAGAAGCAGATCTGGGACTGGAATTTAGATGTCCCCACTCCCCAGCACTATGTTTAATCCACTAACGCTTGCTTTAATATCACATGAAAACCCCAGGGTACTAATAAACAGTGAGGTATCACAGTGAGAGCTAAGGTTTCAAAACAGTTTCTATTCAAAACAGTTTCTATTCTAAGTCCATATAACTCACAGGCTCAAAACTTCCCAATAAACTTCAAATTTGGAGTTGGAATTTACCATACTTGGTCTTCCTTCATGTGATTGTTTTTTTCTCTTCAAAAGTTTCAGTAAACGTCTCATTGAATTTGGTAAACTTTACTATTACAAATGAAAGTAAAGAAAGGAGGGGAAAAACATCAGCAAATTAGTCTCAGAGCACAAGGTTCTCCCACTAGTCCTAAAGACTTTGCTTAGTCTTCACAATTATTAACTTTGGCATTGAATCAAAAGTCCTTTATAATATCAGAAAAATCCAAATCACATATTTTCCTTCTTCCCTTCTAAACACAGAGAAATAGGCTTAATATATAGTCATTGTTGTATAATACAACCAATACAAGCAATGCCTATGGATAATGGTTAAATCCCCATCTTCCCTGTGGTAATGATCCCCAAAGGCCTGGATAGCTGTGTTCTCTTTGAGGGACTTTCCACTACTTGGCAGACAGATTTGCAAGAGGGAGTGCTTCCATTTAGTTTATCCTTGTGATTTTTTATATTAGTAACATAACACATCAAAACTAAGACATGTACAGACCAGTTGCATCTCCTGTAAAAGACAAAGAGCACTGGTCGTGGTAGGCATGTGCTTAGATCAAAACCTTACCAAGATGCAACTAATTTTATGCTCATTCTCATTCTTCTTTTTGGGGCCTTCTGGACCAGGTACAGATATTACACTTTTACCACTATAAGGGATCAAAAACTGATCTATACACATAACAACAGAAGTTTGGCACACATAGACTGGTTTAAAAACGTCAGACCCCAATCTAAGATTTCCTCACCTCCTGCCGCCCTAGGTGAATATGTGTTCTGTTCAATACCAATCTAAACCACACTGCTTACAGAAAACCATGCAACTTAGATTGATTCCACTTTGGGCTTTTCAAACATTTACATCTAGCATGGGTGACAGATACAAAGAGTATCTACAATTATGTGCCTAAACGTGCAGTAACATGCACAAACAGCTCTTTCTTCACCTTTGCACACAACTGATCTGAGATTGTAGTTGCAGTAACTGTGCGTCCACCTTGTTTAGAAGTCAAGCTTTTAATATAGGCACATCCTCACTCCTTCAGTTTTACCTGTGAAACCTGAATATGCATTAAGATGATTTAGACATGGGTAACTCATTAACACCCTCGCCCCAAACACACACTCCTGTGTGACTATGGTGAGTTCTCCTGATCTCCCTGCAGGTCAGTTAAGTCCAAGTGTGAGAAAGAATCGAAAACAGAACCGCACTGAAAATCAGATGCTGTCTCAGCACTGAGCTTTTCTAAGTAAATACAAAGCATCAGCAATCAGCTACAGCATTTTAAAATTCCAACTGAATCTCTCCAGGGGCAGCCAGGTCACTAAACTCATTAAGCCACACTTCCACATGGAACTAAACAGCCAGCAAAGAAGATGGTGACCCAAAAGAATGGCTTACCACAAGGCAGTGTGCTCGGCTCACTTTTATTCAACATCTATATTAACGACCAGCCACTTCCTGCTGAATGCCAGTGTTTCATTTATGCTGATTTTCTCTGCATTACCACACAGCAGAATTTTGAAGACACAGACAACATCCAGGAAAGGGCACTGAATGAGATGTCAGATTATTACGTAAATAATTATCTCAAACAAAACCCTAGCAAAAACCCAAATGTGTGCTTTTTATCTGAGGAACTGGGATGCAGAACAACACCTGAATATCACCTGGGGTGACCAGAGTCTGGAACATCAGAAACATCTAGTCTACTTAGGGGTAACACTGGACCATACATTTTGTTACAAAAAGCACATATTAAATACTAAAGCCAAGGTCTATAGATGAAACAACATTCTGCAGAAGCTCACAAATTCCAAGTAGGGAGCACATCTATCCACCCTGCACAATATTGCCTTAGCACTTTGTTTCTCTCGAGCTGAATATACCTGCACCACCTGGGGTGCTCAAGACATAGTAAACGTATTTACACCACCCTAAATGATACATGTAGAATCATAACAGGCTGCCTAACCCCTCTCCCCACCCTTCCCCCTGTTCCCTGCCTATATACACTATCCAGCATAGTGCCCCATTACAACAGAAGGAAAGAGCAGGTGACACTGACTGTCAGGTACAAGAATCAGATGACCACCACCCACTATATGGACATCAACCAGTGCACCACTGTCTCTTATTAAGAAATAGAGGGCAGTCTGGGCTGTGGTATATGCAGCTGGTCCCACTGCCCCCACATACATAGCAGGGCTGGGGCACTGCAGACGCCAGATGCACTTTTTGCCAGTCTTGGCAGGAGCAGCTCCTGGCTGCTGCTGCCACTGGACCTGGCCCACTGCCAGGGCACCCCAGTCCCTCCACCCCACACCCACCACCAGGGACAGGACCCATGTGTCAGTAAGCAAAATGACCCCCACCAGATTGTTGCATTGGTATGATAAGTGACATGGCTGTTTGTGCATGGCAATGAGTAACGCAGTAGCAGAGTACACCCCCCAGGTTAGCTGATCATGCAGGCAGCGCGTGATGGTGATGGGTTAAACCATTCTTGGCCTACTCAAGGGCATGACTGGCAGGTCCAAATGCCCTTGCTTCTAGAACCATCTGCGAGAGAAGCCTTCCGATTGG
>JAGPOW010001764.1:463811-499919 GCA_030014935.1 Caiman crocodilus | reverse complement strand
TAGATAGGTACTTGGCTGGGGTCCTGTGACCCTGGCACTCGTTCCTGCCATTGGTGGGGGGTCAGACTAGATGGCCTGCTCTAGGCCCTTTCTGACCCTGGATACTATGATACTATGAGATACTTCTAATGTAGGGAGTGTAAGAAGTGACATATTCTTATGATAGAATCACAGAAGAAAGAGTCTTGAGAAGACTTATCACACTCGAATAAGTCTGTCTCCATTGAACAAATGTGGGAACATGGGGAGGACGCCTCCTGGACCAAGTCCAGTCCCCTGTGCTCATAACATTTGTTCAAAGGGTCTATAAGAGTGTCCCCTTTCACTCCTCTCCTTCCCTATTCTTTTTTTCATGTACCATAACCAGGAAGCCCACAACATCCCACAGGAAGAGAGCAGAAGCAACAAGGGTACCACCAGGGTAAAATATGCTCACATGATCCTGAGAAGTGAGCCCTATCCCACACAACAGAGGAAGGGCAAAAAAAAAGAAACCCAGCAGCCTAACCCAGCGGGATAGATCTGATGACCCTAAGTGCATGAGTCAGACCTATGAGCTAGGTACCTGAGAGGTTTTTCACTACTGTTAGGACTGTCTTTATCTTCTCAATCCATTTTTATGGAATAAAATTCTTTACCTTCCCTTTGGAGAGGATTCTATGGTCTAACACAAGGGTCAGCAAACTGTGGCCCATATGCCAGATTCAGCCTGCGGAACTATGTGATCCAGCTCACAGACATGGGGCTTTGGTGCAAGGGGCTCTGGCAGCAGTTGCTTTCCCCTGCTGCTACAGAAAAAAGCAGTAATGATTGGCTGGGTCCTAGCACTCACTCATCCTGTAACCTGAACTGGCTTAATCCAGCCTTCAGACTTAAAAGGTTGCTGACTGCTAATCTAACAAATTTCAGAGTTAGGATTTTCTCTCTGCTATCCAGCATACACATTGCTTTTGCTCAATTTAACCTCATCCTATTGCTGTTAATTATCGTCCTTGGCCTGATCTCAGCTCCAGGCTTTAGCTCAGTGTGTGACACAGAAGGAAACTAACACAATCATTATGATCCAGACCTAACACCAAGAGGAAGGAGACTATCAAGAGAGATCAAGAAGAGTGGGAAAATAGAGCAAAATTAAAAGGATTTTATTTTTCTCACTTAATGTTGTACAGCAAATGCACCAGAGGTATATTCTCCAACAGTTGCATCAACTCGTTGTTAATATCTTTAAGCCTGAGGCATCATGTAGGTTCAGCAAGTTTTATGCAAGAGCCAACACTCTGCAATCAGACATCCATCTGATAGCATCACCCACCAGATGGGAAAATGATAAAAAGGGAAAGATAATTTATCAACAGAATGTCTGAGAATTGCCAAGAACTTTATATTCACATCAGCAAGCATTTACCTAAGTAATTATGTGTGTCACGTTATTATATGCATTTCCCTGGCAGAGAACTGCTTCAAAGAAACTAATAGATGAAAGATTTATCACTGTTCTTGCAGAAAGTGATATACTTTTCAAACAGAGAAAAAATAATCTGGCTTTTCCAGGAAACAGATTCATATTTAGTAAACCATCTTGAAATTTTTGCTTGTAAGGCTGAAGTGATTAGAATTAAACATCCTTTCATAGATTTCATAGACATTTGGGCTGGAAGGGACCCCGAAGGATCATCGAGTCCAGCCCCCTTTACTGTTGATCCGATTGATAAATTTTGACACTAAATCTAATTTTACTGTGTCAATTGTGGATCTATGTCCAACATTTTTATAGATTCATGATTTGATTTATTACTATATTTATACTAAAAATGTTTTTTACAATGGTTGGCTCTATTTTGTTATTATCTTTGTATTTTTGTTATTTTTGCTTAAATTTATTTATATTACGGTTGTATGTTTTTCATGTTGTTTCTGGGAGCATGGCTTTCAGCCAGAATCCTTAATAATCATAAACTGAGCTAATAGATGAAAGAAAAAAACTAACACATTCAAATTAGAAATAAGCAATAATTTTTTGACAGCACAAAGCAATTAACTACAGGAACAAATTTCTAAAGAAAGTGGCTGATTTTCCATATCTTGAAGCTCTCAAGTGAATTCAGATGCTTTTCTGAGAGGTGTGCTTTAATGCAGGAGTGTAAAATATCTGCTGTGGGCAATATCTCATGGAGCTGTTGTATCCAGCCCAAGGACTACCAATGGGTAAATTAATTTGGGGACATGGGCAGCAGTGGGTGGGGCCTGCCACAGAATCCAAGCCCTCAGTCACTATGTAGCCTCCAAGCCCAATTCTGCTTACATGGCATCACAACAGCAAGAAGCTATCTGACCTGTGGACACTTGCCCCCCTGCTACCACAGTGGCCACTGTAATGGTGGCCATAGCTGTCACCCTGTACCACAGTCTGGATCTGGCCCACAACAAGCCCTGAGGTCCAGGTCCAGCCCTGGGGCCCAAAGTGAGTTTGACACCCCTACTTTAGTGGAACACCCATTACTGGATTCAATTCAGAAATAATTGGGTGAATATCATTATAGGGGCTAGATTCAAAGATCTTCAATGTCCCTTCCAGCCCTAATGTCTATGAAATCTAATGTCTATGAAATCTGTCCAGACTAAATGGACTAATACTTGCTTTTGCCCTTAAAATCTCTGAATCATTTCAACACAATGGCACAAAGTGAGAACACTGCAGTCTCAACATAGCAGAACAGGGGTAACTCATCAAATACACCAAAGTTACAACTTGAGGAGAGAGGGTTGGCCGCATAAGGAAGCAATTGATTCACAGGGGTGTTTCCTTGAGTGCCTATGCCTGCCTCCCAAATGACAGAAGAGGCAGAAATGTGAGGGGTGGGGGTCAAGTTGGATCTTGCATCTGAGATAAAAGCTGCAGCAAAGGATCGAAAACAAGAAATGTCTGGCCTGGCCATTCATACATAGAGCACAGAAAGAAAGCATCAGTTGTTTCCTTGTACAGCAAACCCTCTGCTTCTGATGCCCGGGCTCCTCCATTTCCAGGAGGCAGGCTCCACTAGCCACACCAAGGTGCTTGATGCCGAGTGGTGATGCCTCACCTCAACATAATGCATTTTCTCCCTTTGGGACACAGATTAGGTTCACCAGACTGTACACGTGAAACCTTGATGCAAACCCCAAATGCTTCAAGTTTTACCACCCTTGTGGATAGATTTTCAATCAGAGTTGCAGAGTGCTGGGTTACAAGGCTCTTTTATTGAATTATCTTATGGTTTTTGTCTCAACTTTCCAGAAAAGAAATACATATTTTAATAATCATGTCCTCAAGTGCTCCTTTTCCCATTGCCAGCTGCTCCAGACTTACATGAAGTAGATGAAAACTATTCACAGTATTCAAATACAGCATTAAATACGCACCCACTGAAAAGCCAAGTCAGAGATAACTTCACCAGATCATTTTAACTGAACTCCTAGTCGAAACAGAGTAAACATAGCCCCAGAGCTACTCCCTTTATAGTCTTTTCAAACAGAAACAGTCTCACACGTTCTGTTATTTCCATACATATCAAAGGTGGGTGGAGATTTAACTAGTGATTTCTAAAAGACATCTTTGTGTATAGAAGGGACAGATGCCAGAATGTGGGTGGTTATGAAGCTCATACAAAAGAAGAATATATCCACAGGCATTTTTCCCTTGATCCATTAACCGGTCTGCATACCAGCCTCCTGAGAATATGAGAGGAACCTTGTTCAAAAGGTAAATGTATTCAGAGGGAGACAACACAACCAACAAAGGATTCCCAAGGCATTAACCTTGTATCAAGCTCAGCAGCTACTCCTCTATTGTAAACTTAGCCCTGCTGTTCTGCTTGTGATAGAACGCATTCTAGAAGAGGGTGTCTAACAAAGAAGAAATACACTGAGGGTAAGGACAGAAGTTACACATAAACCAGTTTAAGTGATCAGAGACTGGTTTAAACTTGTAACAGAACATAAGTTCAGTGCACATAAACCAATATCAAAATGGCTGAAACTGTTTGAAGATTAATCTGGTTGAATGTGATATCAGACTTAAATGATTTAGGTCAAACCAGTTTATGAAACTTCTGTCCCAGACTCCTTCCTGGTTTAAGTTAAATCAGAGTCCCCCAGCATCCCAGATGCTTTGCAGCCCTGCGGCGGGGCTGTGTTCTCTGCTCCAGAGAGCTGGGCTGGCCCTGCTCCTCTGCTCTGTAGCCTGAGCAGGGGTGGAGAGATGGCCAGACGCATGGCCCCTTGAGGCAAAGGGAGGAGGGAGGGAGTTTATTCCCCCACTTCCCTTACCAGGGGGACTGCACCCCTGTCAGCCATTCCCCCTTTCACCAGTCCAGCAGTAGGGGAAGGAGCATGGCCAGAGCTGGCTTGGCCCCTGCCATCCACCTGCATCACCAGTGGCTAGGCTGTAGAACTGAGCCCAGCTGACCTTCTAGTGCTGCTGAGGACAGAGGCAGCAGAGCCAGCCTGGGTTGGGCGGCCAGGTCCAAGTCTTTCCCAGTGTAGGGGCTGCTCAGCACCCCACGCCCAAGCCCAGCAGGGCTGTCATGGAGCTCCAGGTGGTAGCCCCATACGGCAGCCTGTGTGGGCAAGACTCTTCCCAGCCCACTGTGGCTGCATGACAGCATGGCCTACCAGCACAAGCAGGGACTAGCTCAGAAGTGGGTTTCCCAGGCCAGCTTAGAGGCACCAGGAGGCCCTGAGCCCGGCAGCTGCTGCTGCCAAACCCCTTACCCTGTGCAGCACCCAGGCTGTAGCCATTCAATCAGCAGCGTGCTGGCTGGGACTGGGGTTGACTGGTCTACCACCTTCACCTCCAGCTGCCACTACTGCTTCTGTGGCCCCACTCCAACACTCTGGGTGCGGGAGCAGGGAGCTTCAGCCCCACAGCTTCTGTCCCATGTGTGGAGCTCTGGCTTCATTTCCCAGACACCTTGGAAGGTAGAAGGAGTTTGGGTGGAAGGCATCAGGCTGCAGCCAGAGCTCCATGCATAAGGCAGAAGCCACCAGGGCTGAAGCGCCACCCCCTCACAGGTGCGCACCTCCCACCTCCTGGAGTGGCGCAGCAGTAGCAGCAATGGGAGGAGGAGTAGTTGCTAGAGGCAAGGGGAAGCTTTCAGACAGGTAGGTAGTTATATTAGTCAGAAGTCAGGCAGAAGGCAAGGTAGAGTTGCATCTTATAAACTAGAGACTGATTTAGTTAATCTATAACAGTGATTCTCAACCAAAGTGCTGCAGCACCCTAGGGTGCCTTGAACATTTTTCAAGGGTGCTGCAAAGTGCCACAAAATGCTAGCAGTGTCTGGTATGCAACCATGATTCACAAGATAAACCCAAATATTTTGAATAGGAATCCATAGCATTAAAAACATTTCAACCGGTTGTGGTCTTTCTGAGTTCTCTGCAACAAAAGAATAGCCCTTATATTTTTCTGTAGTCAAACACTGAGACAAAACAAAAATCTGGTATTCTGGTGTAAGCCTTGAGTCTAAGAGGGGTGCCTTGAGTTTAAAATGGTTGAAAATTTCTGTTCTATAAGGTGTAAATCTACCTTGCCTTTGGCACATGGATATGACAGGGTGCATGACAGACCTTAGGTTAGATTATTCCTACTCTGGCACAGCTATATGAGACTAAAGGGTACGTGGAGATTTCTCACTCTGCACTCCCAATGCAAAGGCCACACATAAATACATTCTGCCTGCTTAGGGTCTGTTCTCCAAGCCGACCTCAGGATACAAGTTAGAACTCAAGGAAATGGCTCGGCTGAGTTGCTTTCCCACCTCCACCCCTCACATAAATCCTGCCTCCAGAGTCACCTAGGGGTGGGCTAATGATCACAGTGAGGTCTTTTATGAAGGTCTCCCTGGAAGAGCCTGACTCATTATTTTCTACTCAGGATGATTTCTTAGCAGCAAAACAGAGACCTTCATGCGACTCCTGGTTGGGTTCAGAGAACGCTTGGTTTGGCATTGGAGTAAAATAAACCTGCAGAGCCAGGACCAAACCTGGACAAATATGGGTTAACTTTACAATATGATGCTTTGAAACCAGGCAATACTGTTGTTTTATTGTTGGGTAGATGTGTCCTGTAAGGCTGAAGCATGAATTCTGCACCAAAGAAACAATTCTGTCAGAAAGCCTAGGCCATTAAGAGCATGTCTATATGGCTTTCCTCCTCCCTGGGCCTGCCATTTACAAAATAAGCTGTGGCCACTCACTCCTGCTAGGATGCACCTGAGCCCAGCAATTAGGCAGAGTAGATGGTGTGGTAGAGGCCTGAAGCAGACCTGACTGTCCTCCTTCCTCCCCCCACACATATACTTAACAACTACATTCTCAGACTCTTCTGAGATCAAGACTATACATGGCTTGGTGGGGGGGCGTGTATTCAGGGCCAAACCAAATTGACTACTCTGCCTGACTGCTGCTCTCTGGGTGGCTGAACTGGAACAAGCTGTTGGGGCTTATTTTGTCAACAGTGGATCTAGGGTTGGGGGGAGAAGTTGGGGAACTAGACGAATGCTCCCCAACAGACTCTGCTAGTGAAGGGTGCTACTTTGGAAATGAAATGCTTCACCATTCTTTTGGAAAGGAAATGCCCTCCCACCATGATATGCTCACATTCCCATCCATTAATAAATAAGAGCACCGTGCCAAATCTTGTAACTTTGCATACAAAACTACAGTTACACAGCTCACACATACTGGCTGTCCAACATCCTTGCCTGGGTCTGAAGATCAGAGGGATGATACATTCATCTTTATCAGCAAAGCTTCACAGGGAGCCCAGAACTCAAAGAGCAGGTGATGCTGCTAGTTGGGATAAGGCTCATCAGCAAACCGTTAAATAAACAAATGGGGCGTCATCTGTCCAGTTTTTGACTTACCGTTGTTCTCCTAAGCACCAAATTAATAAATTTAACTTAATAGGCAAAGTTAAGTCCACTGCTTTATACTGACACATTCATAGTTACTCTCAACATGTTAAGGGGAATGTTTTAGCCTTGCTCCATGTGTACTAGATTAAAAGTTTCTATGCTTTATATGTCTACCATCCAGCAATTCACTCATTCCTTTGGCACGAAAGAACAAAGAAAGAGGATGCCTGGTACTTAAAACTCTTTGTGATTCCCATTCTCACTTCCTTCCCACCCCAGAAGAAATGTAACAGGAGGATAATAGCAAGATTACATTTTCTGTTCAAACCCAACCTGCTTCTGCCAGCCTGAAGGTGCTACCTGAGCTTGTGGGAAGGGAAACACCAGTGTCTGCCAGAGTGCTACAACAGACTCGCACTCCGGTGGCGGACAGCAGTGCTGTGTGAGCCTGTTTGAGTTTGGGAACACCAACATCCAACACGTCCCCTGCCTTATGGAAAAGAGGATCAGGGACAGATCCTTGTACATAAGGCATTTCCTGTGCTCCCACCCAGGGCAGTAGCCTGACTTCCTGAGCAAACTGCATTATTTTACTTCACTACCAACTGCCCCATGTGAACTATCTAGAATAACAGCCTGGGCCCTGCCAAGTCAGCAAAAGGAGAAGGGAGATCAACTTCCCAAGCACAAAGGAAAGGAAGCACCTTTATCTACACATCACATCTTATATGTCAGGTATTCATGTGCCACCTGTCACAGTATTCTCCGAGTGCCTCACCATTATCCACATAGCATCCCAATGACCTGCCCCATTTTACAACTAGGGAACTGGGACACTAAGCGATGTGGATTCACCCAAGGTCACATATGGAATCTGTGTGTCAGAGCTGGGCTGGCACTCAAAGTCCTGCACCATCCTTTTTAATAGTGATTATTTCCAGTCCACGCCAATCCACAGCACTCTACACAGCATTTGTGCAAGTTTGTACTCAGAGTGGGGGACTATCATAAGAGAAATGCTAGCACTTTCACACACATTGATGAGAAGTAAAGCTTCCCTCTCTTTCTCTCTCTCCCTCCCCCACACATACTCTGGGAAGCACTGTCCCCTCTCCCTCCATACACATTCTGGGAAGGCCTCATTGCTGCTGCATGAAACTGTGACCCACTGAAGTCAAAGGTTGTTTTGCCATGACTTTGGTAGAGGCAGGAGTTCAGGTTTTATTTTCATTGTGTGGATGTATCCAGTCCAGCCACATGTCATAAAGATGAGGGAAGGAGAACCAAAAGAACAGTAGCCAGTCTTGAGCCTAGATTATAATGCACATTTATGAAGACTGACAAATTCCCACCTTCTCCTTTTCTTGAGACTGGTGCTCTCTTGTGGTAACCCTAACTCCACTCCAGGGACAGGGCTTTGTGGGTAAGGGACTTTCATGATTCACCTCATGGTTGCTCACAGTACTGTTAAGTTGGATCCAGCAAAATAATATCTGTTTCATTGGCACAATAGCTTGATCAGCCAGCAGAACAGAAGGGGCAGAGAATGAAGCTCCAGTACCTAACCTAATTAATGAGAACAACTTAATTCTGCCAGGTGCCAGACTACTTAATAAAACAACTTAGTTCTGCCAAGTTTTCAGAAGCAGCTACTTATTTTGGTTGCTACTCTATGTGGCTGCTCTACTTCCGTCCTGGATGTCCTGAAAAGTACACCAAGGTCCTAAGTCTTCTCCATCACCAGATGACTGCAACCAGTCTATGTAATAGATAGGAGATAGATTCATTTCTCATTCAAACTGGGGTCAACCAGGGATGTGTCATCACCCCAGCTCTGTTCTCCATTTTTTGACAGTCATCTTGGTGCTCATTAAGGACTGCCTTCCTTCTGGAATTGACATTGAATACCAAATGGATGGAGGGCTCTTCAACCTGGGACATTTTCATTTGGAGACCATAGTACTTAAAAGAACCATCTTTGACCTTCAATTTACCAATGACTGTGCCATTCTCGTGCATACTAAAGAAAAACTCCAAACCATGCTGCTTTTTGGAGAATCCTACCAAACTTTGGGTCTCTGTTTCAACATCAAGAAGACTAAAGTGCTCTATTATCCTTCCCCAGGCCATGAATGTGACCCCCTCGCACTCCACAAATTACCATTGAGGAAAAGACCTTGGAAGTAACTGAGCACTTCCCCAACCTCAGTAGCCACCTCTCTCAGATTGAACATTGATAAGAAGATCCATTACAGGATCTGGTGTGCATATGTGTCCTTTGGGAAAGTGCTTCAGCTTTATTTACTATGATCTCCAGAAAGACACCAAGATCCAGTTCTACAATGCTGTCATCATCCTCTATTGATGTGAAACACAGATGACTATAATGGGGCCCCTACCTCATTACTAGGGAGACTGGGTGGTTTAGGGTCTACTCCAACTGCTATCTTACCCCGCTCCTCATTGCCACCTTCATTCTCCACCCTCACCCTGGCTGGTCTGCGTGCGGCCCTTCCTGTTTGTTTCCCCAGGTTGGCACTTCCCCCCCTTCTCAATTCTCCATCCCACCTCCATATCTCTCCCTCTACACATATATGCTCTCTCACTTTCCCTTTATCACGGGGTCTGAGTTGGTGGGCTTTTGGATGCTGCCACAGTTTGCACACAGGCTGAGTATGTAAAACAAGATAGCCGCTGAGTCCAGGTACAGACAGAGCCTGACAATAAGGAAGGGGAAATGACAGATCAGGTGACCCAGAGTCTGCTACATAAGCCCAAGCCTTAAATGAGAGAGGGGCAGTCTAGCTGAAGAAGCTGCTGGGGGCAGAACCTTCCCTGGGAGGCACAAAGACAGAAGCACAGACTGCAGCAAGGGGTACTTGGAAAGAAGGCCAAGTGAAGATAGGCAGCAGACCTACACAGAAAGGAAGCTAAGCAACCATGCATTTTTCTGTTTTGTTTTCTTTCTACTTGGAACATGCCACACAAGGATAAGTCGAATCCTTGTGGGACATTGCTTTGCCCAGAGACAGGCACTGGCATTTTGGGCTCTTCATCTTGTTTCTTGGAGGACTGGATTGGGATTGCAGGCCACCCTGAACTGGAATCTCACCCAAGTGGACAACATATAAGGACTGGGTATGATCTAGGACTACTAGCATACAACTTGATGGATATCATGAGTTTTGGGAACCTGGAGTCACTAAGCCTGACCCAAAGCTGAACCAGGTGCTAACAGCCCTGGACTGTGGGTCCTAAGCTAGAACGCTGAGCTAAAGCAGAAGTGGGCTGAGGCTGGGGCACTCTGAACTGGACAAGAGCCTGTTTCTTTAAAGCTTGCCTTGCCCTCTAGGCAGCCTCCCCTAATGAGTTTATATCATGATCTGGCAGGTGAGAATACTAAAAAGGGAGAAGGATAGAGGGTACTGACACTGGCATGCATCTAAAGGCAGGAACCCTGTAGTGACATGTAGGCTGCCTGCAGTGACCTATTGTCATCATTTCATGAGCCCGGAAAGTTATGCCTCTGGAAAATCCTCCACATCAAATGGGAAGATCGCTACACAAACATCAGCATCCTTGCTAAAGCCAATGCTACCAGCATTGAGCTGGTGATCCTCATGCACCAACTCCGCTGGACCACACTTTCTGTGTACATGCCCAACTCTTGACTCACAAAACAGTGCTCTACTCCCAGCTTACTAATGGCCTGAGATCTTGTGGTGGCCAGAGGAAATACTACAAGGACAGGTGTGTGGCTCAAGGATTGGACTCTTAAGTCACCTCAAGACCCATTGTTGAGCTGTAATAGAGATCATCTTCAAACTGAGGGATTGCCACCTCTGTCCCTTTAAGGCTATTTGAATTGGGTATTCAACTATGGAAGTACCCAAACCTCTATGATGGCCAGGCTGTTCCGATGTAGGATGGTCATAAAGGTTTGAAACTAAATTCAGTAAGACTTGCCCAGTTTGTGGCCACGACTCTATATTACTCCCGGACCTAAAAATGCTATCTTCTCTCAAATGCTGGATAAACTCCCTGGGGACACTGGGACAAAGATGTTAATCTGAGCAAGTAGAGGAGTACAACATTAAGGAGTCAATTATTAGTCCCTCACCTTCTCACCAGCCATGTAAAAACATGGGGGCTGCTCTAATCTGCACTAGCAACACTCAGGCTAGGTACAGAAGTTACACATAAACTAGTTTAAGTGATCAGAAACTGGTTTAAACCTGTAACATAACAGAAGCTCAGTGCACATAAACCAGTTTCAAAATGGCTGAAACTGGTTTAAGATAAACCTGGCTGAATGTAGTATCAGACTTAAATGATTTGGGTCAAACTGATCTATGAAACTTATGGCCCAGACCCTTCCTGATTAAAGTTAAATCAGAGTCCCCCAGCATGTTTTGCAGCTCTGGGCTGGGCTGTCTGCTCCAGAGAGCAGGGCTGGCCTCACATCTCTGCTCCCCAACTGAAGCAGTGAGGGCTGGATTATCGGGGGGCAGAAAGCCCAGCTGGAGATTCAGCCTATTCTGCATGGAGGGGAACTGCCCCCGCAGGCAAACCCCAGCTGGGGTTTGGGGCCAAGGAGAGGGGTTAAACATCCTGTTCCTCACTCAAACTTACTGCTGGCTGTGACTGTGGACTACAAATCCCAGAGGCACCTAGAAACAGGAAGAGGAAGCAATAAATAACCCTGCAGAGTCCTGGTGCTCTGATTTTGGACTACGAATCCCAGGGACCTTGGGGGCAGCAGGAAGAGGAAACAAACTTAGAGCCATGCTGGCTCCATGCCAGAAAGTGTGCTGTAGTGCCTCCCAGCTTCTGTCCAGAGCCACTGCAAGTACATGGCTGCATTTCCTGAAACAAAAGTAAATGTCTGCTCACTTCTGTTTCAATTGAATCTATGCAGCTTAGATTAACCTGCAAAGACTGCAAAAGCCTTGGGCTTTTTGACTGTCTATACTTAGCTTCAACAGACTTTCTAACAGACAAGAAGACCTGGAGAATGCTACAGCTGGACCATACTTCCTCCCTGTCTTCCAGTGCACTCTGCATCACCTCCTAAACTGCAGACGGCTCCATGGCACCCTATGGGGATTTCTCTGCTTCTGGAATATCTGCTGCAAACTCCATGACACATGCACCACTGGAACTGGAATGGCAAAAAAAAGACAAACCTAAAATTTTGCCATTTGAAAGTAGCTGGAGACTGGCTCAGCAGGCAGGAGATCTAATTTTGTCTTGTTTAAATACAATATCTATCTTGCACAGTCATATGCCACACTTCCTTTCTTATTCTAATCCAATGTGCCTATTTTTGCATAATGCTATTTACATGTTCATGGCTTCAGGTATCATCCTGCTGTAGTAACCTATACAATGAGATCTGCGGTACAAACTGAGGTACAGTGGTTGTCACCTCACAGCCAGCAGTGTAAGGAAAATCCTGGGTGGCACAGCACTGCTTTTTTTCCTAGCTGTACAGTGTATGCATTCAGTCACCACCTGAGCCTTGAAACATCTACAACCAAGCACACTGAGGATGACCCTGGTCTCTAGCTCAGCCTCCAGAAAACGTCTCTAGGGACCCAGAGAAACTCCACATAAGCTGGTGGACTGCCCCACCAGGCCAGGGAAGGTGAAAGCATGCTCCAAATAACAGCACAGCATTAGCTCCTTTCTTCAGCAATTTTCTCTATTAATTTAGAAACCAAGATTCAAATCAGACAAAGTGAAATAGACTATATAGCCCTGGAAACAGAAGGGAAGCAAGAGTCTGACTAAGGCTGCTTTGAGTGGTTTTATCTAGGCTACTGTGTTAAGCTCCCTAATTTCTACCTAGAATCCCTACATCTGACAAAGTCTCTCTCTGAAGTGCCACCTACCCTACCTTTCATCATTGCCATGATAAGCTAGCACCTTCCAGCATTGCTTTAAGCAACATGGCTGACACGTGTTACATAGGCTAGGGACAAACATTCAAAAAGGCTGAGCCTGAACTGATTCAATCTTTTCAGGTGAATGTAACCTGCTTAGGTTGAAACAGTTTGCAACTGCACGGACATTCCCTCTGGTCTGAGGAAATTCAGGCATGTGCCTGCAGTGGCTCAGGCTGGAAGCCAGCATGTGCCAGAGTAGCACTCCCTTCCCTTCCATAGTGCTGAACTAAGGGGGGGGGGACTCTGGCAGGATGCTCTGATTAGGGAGGGGTGTAAACTCCTACCCTGCCTGCATGATCCCAGGCTTTTCCCCACTTGCTGCTCCAGAGGCAGGAGTGTTACCAGACCCTAGCCCCCACCTAGTATTCTGAGGCAAAAAGGGAGAGTGGGTTGATGATACTGAGCTTTTCAATCTCCCTCTCCCTGCTTCTTCATATTGTCTGCAAACCTGACAGGTGAGGGAGCCAGCACAGCGTTTATCAGCCCATCAACAAAACAAAAGCCTTTCTCATGAGTTCAAACTCTTCTTAAACAGCTTTTTCCAAGCAAGGAAAGAGGGACATTACCAACTGACCTGTTGATTAGCTCCAAAAAACCCACAGCAAACACTTTTCTGTCTGCCTGTCCTAGTGAAATTGGAGACACACACAGGCACCTTTCAGCATTAGGTAGCATACCACATACCTAGGGTCTGTGTTGCTGGGGTCCATGTTGCGGGAGATGAGAGGGAGGAAGGGAAGGGATCCCTATGCGAGCAATGAGGGGAGTGGGGCAGGAGGAAGCAAGACAGACCCTACTGTGCCTGCAATCTCTGCTGCAGCTCTGGCTAGGGAGCAGAGAGGTGGGCCCAGCTCTGTTCTCTGGAGCAAACAGCGCAGCCCAGGGCTGCAAAGCATCTGGAATGCTGGGGGATTCTGGTTTAACTTTAACCAGCATGTGGTCTGGGACAGACACTGCATAAACTGGTTTGACCCAAATCAGTTGAGTCTGATGCTACATTTAACCAGGTTTATCTTAAAGCAGTTTCAGCCATTTTGTTTGGGTTTGTGTGCACTGAACTTATGTTCTGTTACAGGTTTAAACCATATTCTGATCACTTAAAGCAATTTATGTGCAATGTCTGTCCCTAACCATAGTGTCTGTTCTGCAATTGAGGCTTCACCCCACCCAGCTCTGCTCTGGTTCCTATTTCTTGCGGAAGTCACCATTTAAGGCCTTCCAGCTGAGACATGCAGATATTCCCTTCCTAGAGCCCTCCGTGAAATAGGGTCTCTCCTGTCTGCATTCCCACCTACAATGCAAGAAGTTTTGCATATGGCTTCCTGTATAATTCAGGTCTAGGAGCCTGCAACCTATGCATTAAAGCATGGTGAGATGCAGATTTCTGGTCTGTAGGAAATTTCAGGATTTCACAATTTCTTTGCACCACCAATTTGAATGGAAAGTCAAAAGTTACCAAAAACGTTTTTTTGGAAATAACAAATGACTCACACACTTTGCATTTACTGAAATGGGACATTTTGATCATATTATTGACATTTTTGACAGAGGAAAAAAATCAATTTAAAATGTTTCTTCAATGGAAAACTGCTCTGCCAGAAGAGCTGCAGCCAGGACTACTACAACCAGAATCTATGAGAGAAGGGGAATGAGGGTACAGTTGTATTGGGCTCCTAAGCTCAAGGGTCCCTCAAAATCAGATCACTATTTCCTATTTCTAAAATGAGAGGTAGGGGGGCCATTCTACTAGAATGTACCAGGCCCCCAAATTTATCTCAAAGGCCCTGACTAGAACTCTAGTTTCCAGTATAAAGTGTCATCACAAGTATCTATACCAATGCACACAGACATGCAGTGCCTCCTACACCTCAGCTGCTTATGCACTGGAACAATATGAGGGAAACTCAAATAGCTTTCCTTTCTCTGTGGCCCTACTGCAGTTCTCTCTGAGGAAAGGGACTGTCTCACTTTGTATCCCATAGAGATGAACTACACATCTGAATGAGGTGCAAACTACTCTTCCCCAGTCTAGGTTTAAATCTTTTCCTTATGAGTCCTGTCAGTTTAGGACCCAGGTGGGTGCTACACATCTGCTGAAGCATGGCCTCTCAAATGGAAGCAGTTTCCCCTCTCCCAGGGACAGTCAGAGCTAAGCTTTTCCTCTAGGATGCTGGTACACAGGCAGCATAAAGCTGTCTGCACACAAGCCTACAATGAAAGCAACAATTAAATGGAGGGAGGGCAAATGAAATGGCTGCTTTCCGCTGATTGCGGAAACTAACCCCAATGTAAGATGCCTGAGGGTTCGCAAGCTGCCCAAATAGCTCTTTGTTGTTCAAACACCCCACCCCTCTACCCCCAGGTGAGAAGCTAGATATTATTTTAATGAGCATATTTTAAACTTTTTGATCAAGATTTCCCAAGCCACAGAGCCTGACTCTCACGTTAAGCAGACATGATTTACCAACTTTGAGAATTCAAAAATATATCCCTGCAACTAGCCTTTAAATTATAACAGCAGGGCAAAAAAAAGGAAAAAGGGAAGAAAGGAACAATTTCTGAGCAGGCTGCTATTTTCAAGATTTTCTTCACTGCTGTGAGCGCAAGGAACTTGTTTATTGGCTGAATAAAGTGAAGCCCTTCAGTGGACTGGCCAGCCTTCCCCTGCCTACTTGTTTAGGTTCAATGCAGTAATTTTGGAGTGTTCATAACCTCCAGGCACACTCTTGCATCTGTGAGCAGAACCTGATTAGTTTTAGGGAAGACTTGGAAAACCAGCATGGGAAACTGTGGACACGCAGGACACCTGGTATTGGTTGGTAGAGCCAACAGCTTCCACCAGCTCCACACATGTCTATAGATCAAAGAATCAGTGGGTGGCAGCTATTAATGCCTCCTGACATAAGACATCCCTAGCTCAGCTCTGCCCAGGTTCCTAATACACTTAAAATGGGGACTCCCTGAATGAATCTCCCTCCCTGAAAGAAAGAAAACCCTAACAAGGGTGGCAGGTATAGGGTGGGGACACACAGATTCCTTCTCAGGATGGGTAGAGTGGGAATCCTGGTATAAGGGAAGGGAGCCTGACTGGAGGACACGGTCCCAGCATGAGGAGGAGAAAGGGTGTTGAAGGGAATTCTTGAAATAGAAGGGGGCTTGGACTGGGGTGCATAGGGAAACTGTTGGCAGTGGCAGGGCAACAGGAAAATAGAAGACTGTAAAGAAACCCCTGCCTATGCAATGAACTTCAACAGAAGCAGCAAAAGTGCAACCTTATAGCTGCTCACAATCATCTGACTCCAGAAGTTGGGGCTTAAAAATGCTAACAACTGCAAGACTTGTGATGGATTCATTACAGTTGGCAATACTGCACTACCTCACCAGCTTCATTTAGTTTCCTCTCCCTGCATAAGAGTAGCAGCTGATTCATCACTGATCTAAATGTTAGTTCAGGGAGTGGTTCAGCATATTGGACAACCTTCCTTTTCTCATGGTCAGTGAGACTAGCTTGGGATGAGCCAGAGTAAAACCTTTTGGAGAAGCTTCCAGTGGCCATCGTCTCATGGACAAACTGTGAGAAAGGCACAAAATTGGACAGCTTCCTAGGAAGAGCACTGTAGTTCAGCCACAAGTGGTGGGGTTCGATAGGGTCAATTGCATAGCAGAGAAGGCATGTTCTTGCCACTATAGGCACCTGTAGGCAACATTCTCTGGCTTATGTTGTGCAGGAGATCATATTGAGTGATCATAATGGATCTTTCTGCCTTAAAAAAGCATGACACTTCCTCCCACACACACTCACACATGGACATGTCCACCCACCCAGTACATGTGAAACGAGTAGCAAGCGGGACTTGAAGCAGGGTACTAGGCCCCAAAATTATGAAAATGTTCTTTTATTATAGACATCAAAATATAATAACTAGCATAGTAATTGCAAGTAGCATGTGTGTAAATTAGCTGAAGAACTCAACTTAGAATTGAAATACAATTCTAAGATGTCTAAAATTCTATTTCTTTTTCCAAAATAGCAGATTGATTGCTCTTCCCTTCCATCCCCACTCCTCCCCCTTCCACACCAGGATATACAATTTCTCACATAAGCCCAGGTAATGAGTATGTTTCAGTTTTCTATTCACTCCACAGACTTTTTGGAGTTCTAGCTGGTATCCTGGACACACATTTGTTTGGCAAGGATCCTGCAATAGTAACCTCGCCTCTTCACTGCACCTAGTAATGACTATCCAGTGATTCTGAGGTACTCCCTTGGAATGTACCTTTTTCCAGAAAGTCTTGACTGTCCCAAAACACTTGTCCCTTTTTTGAAAATCCTGGACAGAAGATCCCCTGGGGCCTCCACATCCCCGTGGGCATGACCCAGTGCAGCAGCAAGCAATGGAGCTGCATAGAGAAGCTGCTTGCTGCTATGAGCTTCATGCTGCCCTGGCGACACTCCTCCTGTGTGCGGGGCTGCAGAGAGCAGCAGCACAGAGTTACACCCCTCAAAGCAGGGGCATGTGCAGGATGTGCATTATCAGGGAAGCGAGGAGCTCGCAGTGGCGAACAGCTTCTCTGCGTGGCTTCACTCTCCATGGAGGGAAGCAGGGCAGGAGCCTGCAGCCTGCGCCTGCCCCATGCACAGGTCTGGGGAGGCACAGATCCCCCGTGTCCCCCAGAAGTATGCGTGGCAGTGAGGAGCCAGGCCTTCCCTTCCACCAGACAAGCCACCCATGCCCCCGTCCTGCTCCCCATTGGGGCCGCAGCACATTGTTGCCCCGGGCCCAAAGCACTGCCCAACTGGACAGCAGCCCCAGCCCTGCCCAGCTCCCTCCCTCCCTCCCTACAGGGGCCGCAATCCCCTCCTTCCCCCCACCTTACCTGCTGGAGCTGCTCTGCAGACTGCCTGGGGCCATGTGCATGTCCATGCATGTGGTGCCCCCTGTCTCACCACCTCCCTTGCCCTCCTTCCCAGCTCCCTGTAGGCTGGAACTCTGCCAACCTGCAGGAGGCTCATTGCAAAATGGCAAAATCCATGGGTTTCTCTGGTAAAATGAGAAATCCGCATTTGCCTCCTGTTAAAGGTAAAATCCAGGGCTTACTGCATTTTTCCATGGGAAATGGAAAACCCAGATCCCTGGTGATCAGAAACTGGTTTAAACTTGTAATAGAACAAATATTCAGTGCACATTAACCAGTCTGAAAATGGCTGAAACCAGTTTGAGATAAACCTGGTTGAATGTAGCATAAGACTTAACTGATTTGTGTCAAACCAGTTCATGCAATGTCTGTCCCAGATGCCTTGCTGGTTTAAGATAAACCAGATTCCCCCAGCATTCTGGCATGGTCTCTGGGCAGGGTTCTGATCTACTTCAGAGCTAGGCTGGCCTCTCCCCTTTGCTCTCTAGCCAGAGTAGGGATGGGACATGGTGAGACACTGGACAGCATGGCCCCATTAAGGCAAAATGGGTAGGGAGGCGATTAATTGTTCCCTCCATGAATCGTGTGTGCCCCTGGCAGCTGGGGGGTGGGGCATGGCTGTGCTAGTGGTGGTGGGAGTGCAGCAGCAGCAGCGGGAGCCTGGTGGTGGTAAGCGCGAAGCTCCCACAGACACCACCGGCAGGGGGCAGGGGTGGCAAGCACAGAGCAAAGGTTGCCGGCCACCCGCAGACACCACTGGTGGTGTCGGCAGAGGGGCAGCAAGTGGCAACAGTGTCGGCAGCTCCTTTATGCACTGCTACACTCAGGGGTTGCATGTGTATCTGTGTGCACCCTCTATGCATCACCCCTGCTTCTCTCCTTCCTCACCACAGCTGGTGTCTGCCTGTCAGGCAGGGACAGAGGGGAGGGAGCTGCAGCCGTGACCCCTGGGGCTGGCAGACCCCGGCTGCAGGGTTAAAGGCACCAGAAGGGATGGAAGGAGGTATTAACCCTTCTCTCTGCTCCCTGCACCTTAACAGGGCCATGCCAGGATGGTTGTCCCATGGGGCAGGGAGGGGATCTCTGTTCTGTGCTGGGGGGACTCTTCCCCCCAGGATGGGGAAGGAGGCTCTGTGTGGCACTGGAGGGGAACTACTCCTCCTCCTCACCCTCCTCCTCAGCTGCCACAGGGCTGGGAGGTGGGGACTCTATGCAAGGCTGTCCAGCCCCAGAGGGGAACTCTTTCCCTTCTCTTCACCCCCTGAGGCTGCGGTTATTACAACTGCTCCTCTGGCCTGGCTGGGTAGTGCCGCACAGAGCCCCCCTCACTCTGTGGGGGGCAGGGAGGAGCAGTGGAAAGAGTCCCTTTCTAGGGTTGGGGTAAAGCTGGACAGCCTTGCATACAGCCCTGCTCCTATCTTCCCCCTCGCTGCCATAGGGGGGGTGGGAGGGAGGCTCCATGTGATGCTGTCCAGTCCCAGATGGGGACTCTTCCCCTGCCCCACAGGGGAAGGAAGGGAGCTCTGTTCCATGCTGGGGGTACTCTTCCCCCTCCTCCTTCTACCCCATCTCCACCCCCAAGGGGTGTGGAAGGGGGATTCTGTGCAGGCTGCCCAGCCCAAGGGAGACACTTCCTCCCCCACTCACAGGGCAGAGGGAGGGGATTTGTTCAGTGCTAGGGGGGGCTCTTTCCCCTCCTCCTCCCTGCTCCCCACTGCAGGATGGAGAGGAGAAACTTTTGTGGTGTTCCCAGGCCCAGCCCAGCCAGGGCACAGGGAGCAGCTGTAATGGAGCTGCAGCTGCTGCGGATGACCTTGACCCTACGGCCTGGCCTGGTCTGGCCTGGCCTCACTCAGTCCCGGCTAAGGCAGCCACTTGGTGGGGCCAGGCTGTGGGGACAAGGTCACCCCTGGCAGGTGCAACTCAGTGACTGGGAGTCGAGTGCAGCTTGGCTGCTGCTTCCCCTATCAGTGAGTGCAGACCAGCATGTGCAGCCAGCAGCTGGCCATGCAGCAGCTTATCCAGGCCCACTCAGAGGCTCCACAGGCCCAGAGCCCGGCAGCTGCCCCTCACAGAGGCTCGCTGAGCCTTCACGGTGCCGCTGAGAGGGCCCAGATAAGCCACTGCCCAGCCAGCCACCAGCCATGCTGTGCCCACTGACAAGGGAAGCAGCCCAGCTGTGCTCACCTCCCCATCACTGAGCTGCACTGGCCCCCCCACCCCCATGGCCCAGCCTAGCCCCACCAAGAAGCTGGCTTAGCTGGGGTTGAGCAACGCCAGGCTGGGCTGGGCCATGGGGGTGGGGCAACCCGACAGCAACGGCCCCATTATAACCTCTCCCTGCACCACAGCTGGGCCAGGCCAGGGACCACTACAAGAGCCTCTCCCCACCCCGTGATGGCAGAGGACAGGGGGATGAGTAGGGGGAGGAGTTCCCCCCTACAGCATTGAACTGAGCTGTCCCACCCAGCAGGGAGGAAGTGTCCCTCTCCAGGGCCGGGGACTGGGCAGCCTGCACAGAGCCCCCTCTCCCTGCCCCTTGGCAGTGGGGCTGGAGGCAGGGGGAGGAAAGGAGGGGGAAGAGTACCCCCCAGCATGGAAGAGAGCCCCCCTCCCTGCCCTGCAGTGGATGAGGGAAGAGTCCCCATGTGGGGCTAGGCAGCATTGCATGGAGCCCCCCTCTCAACCCCTCAGTGGTGGGGGAGAAGCAGGGGGAAGAGTCCCCCTCCTGGGCCAAGCAGCCTTGCTGTGCCTCCCCCACTCCTGTGGCAGTAGGAAGGGGAGGAGAAAGAGCCCCCCAGCACCAAACAGAGCCCCCCTCCCCATCCTGTGACGGTGGAGGAGAGGAACGAGAGGGAAATGTTGCCCTCTGGAACCGGGCAGCCCCATGTATAGGGATTGCTCCTGGCTGTTGGGGAGCTGCTGTAGTGGGCAGAGCTCTCCCCTCTTGCTCCTTGTCCTACCTGCCTGCCCTCCACCCTGCAGCAGACGCTCCCTCTTCCCCCATCCTCTGAACCTTACAGGCCAAGGTGGGGGGAGTTAAACACCTCAGTATAACTCAAGTCTGTGGGGGCCTGGCCACACTCTCCCTCAGCTCAGCTTCTCTGTTGGAAGGGAAGGGGGAAGGACTGCTCTAGTGGCCCCAGGCTTCTGGCCCGAGCCTCTGCAGGCACATGCCAGACATCTATCCACTTGCAAACCTGTTCACTCCCTGTGGGTTAGACTAACCTGCAAAGATTGAACTGATTCAGGCTTGGGCTTTTTGAATGCCTGTCCCTAGCCCAAGTGCTGCCATTGTTACATGATGCATCTTTTAGCGCAGGGGGCTCAACCTCTGGCCTGCAGGCCAAATGCATTCCATGGAGCTACTGTATTTGCCTGCGGGGCTCCCCATGGGTCAGGAAATTTGCCAGCAGGGGAGCAGCTAAATTTCCAAACCCAAAGCTCTACATAGCTGGTTGGAGCCCAGGCTGTGTCCCCTCCCCTCTTCCTCCCCCTTCCCCCAAGGCCTCCTGCCCCCCTTTGCAGTTGGATGGTGCCTGCTGCACCTGCCCCAGATCCCAGATTAGAACCACCAGCCAGATCCAGCCCACTGAAGAAAAAGGTTGGGCACCATTGTTGCAGCATGACTTTTAGCATTGCCACTTTAGAGTTCCCTTTCCTTTTCCCTTCATTTTTCCAACTGTCATCTTTCTAAACTGCTCCTTAAAGCCTTTCCCCTTTCCTTTTTGATGTGATATATATTAGTGATGCACATTTTTATCCTTCTTTATGCAAACCTGATGTTCTGCTGTTCCCCAGGGCTTCCACTTGTTGGCTACATTTTATTGTGGAATATTACTGGGGACTCTCTTTCCATTTTCCTGGTCTTCAGATCATATGATCCAAGTGATTTGGGTGGGACACATGCTGGACTCATATTTTCTCAACTACACCTCTGCTGTGTACTCTGAACACTGTCTGAGGACATCTCAGATGCCCACTGTTAAGAAGATCTGCTTGTGAAGATTCATGTTTACTCATGTAATCAGTTCAGAAGAGAACTTAAAGGAGGATTCAGGGTTAGGGAAACCCACCCAAGGGTGTGAGACCTACAAAGCTCAAACTACTTAGATAAAACAAAATGAAGTTGAGGCAACCTGATCCTACTCTATAAATACCTACATGGAGAGAAGATTTCTGGTAGCGGTGGGCTGATTAATCTAACAATGGCACACCACAATGCAGTTGTCAGAAGTAAAGTCAGGGAAATTCAAGCAGGAAATAAGATGCAAGTTTTAGGTGACAGTAATTAACAGCTGGAAGGAATAGCCAGGATATGTGATGAACTGATTATCTTTATAAAAAAACATTTGGTGCAACACAGGCATAAATCACAGAACATCACTGAGGGGGAATTCTGTGTCCTATCATATAAAAGAGGTCAAAGTAGATGAGCTGAATGGCCCCATCTGAACTTACAATATATGAATCTATTCAGCTTCAGATACAGACAGATACAGATGCAGATTTGTAGAACTGGAGAACTATGGCTGTCTGCCCAGCCATGTGGCATAGACACATACATGATTTTGGAGACAGGTAAGTAGTAATGTGACCACATGCGCTTTTCAGAGAACCATTCACAAAAAGTATTGAGGATTTTTTTCGCACAAGCAATTTTGGGGTTTTTTTCCTCCTTGGAAAGAGGTAGATATATTAGATGTAATGTGGAATCCTTTGCATCATGGAAAGAATTGCTGAAACGGTCCCCATATGAAGGGGAGGTCTGTTATCTTCTCTAAGAATAAACTTCATTAGTACTGATGCAAGAGATGGGCTTGCCTGCTACTGTTTTGCTGCTTCCTGTTTGCTACACAGCCTCAGTTCAGATGCCTCATTCTGAGAATATCTGTGCTTGATTGGTTGGATTTTACATGACACTTGACATCTCCAATGCAAAATATCCATGCTCTGCGTTGTTCTGTTTTGTTTTTATTGATTCCTTGTTGGAGAGGAGCTCCCGCTCCCCGCATCATCTGTGACCTGACACTTTAACTGAGATCCTGGACATGGGGTCAAGCCTGTGATTGTAAACTCACAACACATCATAGATCAGTAAACCTAGGGGAAGACCAGTTCTACCAAATCTTCCAGACTCTCAAAGGATACAATATAAGAAAGACCACCTTAATTACTAAACCCAGACAAACACAACACAACCATTGCTAAATAAAACTTTTGCCTAATAGTTCGTTACTTAAAAGCAATGCACATACAACATAAAACAACATTCTGAAATAATGCTACAAAATTCACATACACATATACTACAAAGCAGTCAGGTAAAAGCCAATCAGCAGTACTTGGAAGTACTCTGTATTGGCAGGACTTCAGCATGACAAGGGGTAACAGCAAAAGGTTAAGGTTCCCAATATTGTTTCTGAATTGGGGATGAATGCACCCAGCCAATTGGGTTCAAACCAAATCAGACCCTACAGCACAAAGCAGAGACACTAATTTTGTAGGGGGGGACGGACGACGTGATTCTTAAGAGCCTGAAGTCAGTGCAGGCTGAAAAATCAACTTCTCTGAGCTTTTATGGCTACTAACTTTAGATACAGGGAGGGAAAAGTGACAGCAAAATCCTAGTGCCCATCCTCTGCTAGGCAGAGCTAGCTCTCCAGTTCTATGAGTTTGCAAAAGACAGAGTGGGGGGAAAGAACAGGAATAACATCTGGGAAACAGAGAGAGCTGTAACACAA
The DNA here is from genome assembly GCA_030014935.1 of Caiman crocodilus. Classification (NCBI taxonomy): domain Eukaryota; kingdom Metazoa; phylum Chordata; order Crocodylia; family Alligatoridae; genus Caiman; species Caiman crocodilus. Next base: position 476,414 of record JAGPOW010001764.1, on the reverse strand, counting down.
CAGTCTCCCCTCTATTCCAGCCCTATGCTCCTATGGTTTCTGTGTGGCTATCCTGTGAGATTTCTCACTCATAGTTGCTGTCTAAAAACAGCTCCGCATCTTTCTAGGCACAATTTATCACAGACTGCATCTAAGTTGCAGGCAAGCTATTTCTTGCTTAAAATTAAAATAATTTTCAATGTCAAAAAATATATAAAGAACGCAGTTGCCTTCATAGGATTAAATCAGTGCACTGGCTTCAGATAGACTGCCTCAACACCAGCTACATCCAGCACAGCTCAGTTTTTGTGCCCAGAAAAGCAATCTGTTTATAGGGATTTACTCACCATGTTTCTCAGCTCAGTTATCCTCTCCCTCTTACTTCCACAAGCAGCATTTTTTTTCTTTTTCTTCCATGTGTATGATGGGTTCCTCCCCCCCAAAGCTTTTTCTCTGTTCTAATAAATACATATACACCACTGAACCACTTTAAGCAGAGAATTGTAATCCAAGCCCTTACCCGCCCCTCTTAGCACAGTTCCAACTAATCTAACTCATGACACAGCCATGGGGCTGAACTAGGGGACCTTGAAGGCTGCTCTGACAACCAACATGCTGCACTTTATGGAGCAGTAAGAGATGTGGTGATAGGCAGAGTAAACATTTAATTCCACATTTGGCATGATTACAGGGATAAAACCAGCAATATACAAGTGTATTGACAGAGCCAACAATACTTATTGTTATTGCAGAATAGCTCCATATTACTGATCTGTATGTTGACTTAGCTCTTCTTGTGGACCATACTTCAGAGATTTTTACTTAATGCAAATTCTCTTTAATTTGAACTAGTGAAGTGTATCTCTGCCTTTTTTACAGGAATTAACATGTAAAAGAAACAGGAGAAGATTTCTTGGGAAAAAAAAACACCTTTTTAAAGATTTTCAACACTCTCCATTTCCTGTATTTAAAATTAGAAGGTTTTCACTCAGAAGAAACCCCTGAAGAGGTGTCATGGATTTTCAATAAATGTGTAACAGGTTGAGCTAACTATGGGAAATAAAAAATGGAACTTCCAGAAATGCACAGAAATAGTTTGCTTAACTATTCTTGGAAAGGAAATTGAAAGGCAATGACTATTTCAAGCAATTGCATCACGCTGCATTAATATCAAGCTGGGTGTAGAAACCTTTTCCCCCAAAAGAGGAAGTAATTTAGCATGGCAAATTCCTCCACCCTTTCATTAATTGTTTAAAGTGGCCAGTGGCCAGAACGTGGCCAAAACATTGGGGAAGGTCACTGAACAGGCAGGCAATGGTCTACAGAACAGACAATGGGAAAGGGTGGAGGGCAAGCAAGCCATAGGGGCATGAAAAATGGAAGAGTTGCAGCTGCGTATGGGGCTTCCAACACTCCATCACATGCTGAGTTACAATGCAGGGAAAAACAGCACCACAGGCATGAGATCCATCCCCTGGCAACATAAATCATTACAAAAAAATATGCTGAGGGGAAAAAGACATCTTCAGCAGCTCACAGCATGGGTGCCGTCAGGTGTCATGTTTGATGTTCTGTTGAAGCCACAGGAAAGTAAATGCGCCTCCCTTTCACAAGGCTAAGAGATTTAGAAACATGAGCATAGGGGAACTGGGACAAAAGAATTGGTGCTGGTCAGCTCAAATGGAAGAAAAGAAACCATCAGTATCCTTCAACTCCATATCAGTCTCATCAAGTTAACATGTGTTCATTCAGTCCACCATTTCAAGGAGGGTGGCGGCTCTGGAGCCAGGCTGCTGTCACTGTGACTGTTAGAGGACACAACAGGGGTGAGCAAAATATGGCCCATGGGCTGGATCCAGGGATCTCAGAGTCATAGTTGACTCTAATATGAACATGAGTTGCCAATGTGATGAAGTAATAAGTAAAGCTAACCTGCACTCCTTCTTACATAAATAGGTGTATCACAAACAGATCTAAGGAGGTGATACTTTCCCTCTATGTGGCATTGGTCAGGCTGCAGCTGGAGTACTGCATCCAGTTTTGGGTGCTGCACTTCAAAAGGGATGAAGATAACCTGAAAAGGGTTCAGAGGAGGACTATCTGTCTGGTTAAAGACCTACAGGATCAATTGAGGGACCTGAATCTCTTCAGCCTCCACAAGAGAAGGCTGAGGTGATCTTGTGGCCATCTACAAACTCATTGGGTCGGGGGGGACAGAAGGAAATAGGGGATACAATGTTTACCAGGATGTCCAGAAGCAATGGCCACAAACTGGAAGAGAACAAATTTAGATTGGACATCAGGAAAAAATTATTTACAGTGATAGTTGCCAAATACGGAATACGCTTCCATGGGGGGTGGTGCTGTCCCCTTCCTTGGAGGTATTTAAGAGGAGATTGGACAAACACCTGGCTGGTGTCATCTGACCCCAGCATTCTTTCCTGGCCTGGGCAGGAGGTTGGATTCAAAGATCTAATAGGTCCCTTCTGACCCTAAAATCTATGAAATCTATTAAATATATGAAGGCTGAGTGGTTGAATGGCCTGTTACTACACTCTATAACCCAGTACACACTCTGGTCTTAAAATGTGTTTTGAGATGTAACTTTCTTTTAGAGAATTCAGGCTTAGATATCAATGGGGCTTACAATTTGATTACCTAGACAGTTTGACTTATTTGTCCTGCTGCTGGTGTTGAGGAAAGCAGATTTATTTTGCAAACAATGTGGTGTTCTTGTTCAGGAAGCAGTCTTGGGTAAAGTGGATTTGCTCTGGATTATTATGACATATGAGTAGCTAATCAAACTATTTTTTTAAAGGGACAGCAAATGCACTGTTCAAGAAGATCCAGGGAAACAATGATAGGATGTCAACAGGACGGTATAAGAGGTGATCTTATTTGTGAAGCAAATTAGTTAAAATGAACATATTGGTGCCTTCTGGCCTTGGCTACCATCCCTGATGATCATTAGCCAGGTGCCTTTCTGGTTCTCTTTAGTGGTGTGGACAGAAGGAATGAATGATCCCTGCTGCAAATGGAGGAACTTTCTTTTGTGAATGTTTTTCCGTTGCAAAGTGGAAAATGACACCAACTAAGAAATTTTCCTGAGGGATTTCCATACATATTCCTTTAGAACTAAGGTCATCTACTTCAACTGCAACTATGTATAGTGCAGTTGATCAGTAGACCAATGGGACTGGCAGTAATCAGGGATTTCTACCCACTACTGTTCATAACAACTGACATAATTGAGTTGAAGTTCATGATAAAGGTGTCCATTGACTAAGGTTGCCATTTTCTGAAATCATTCCTGGACATGCTGTGGAACATCCATCCCAGGCTGGGCATCCTCGCAACTGATTGTGACTACCCTTCCCAATAACAGGGTTTTGCATTATGCCCAGATCTGGTGGGAGCTGGGTGCCTGCAAGAAAGCTCAGTGGTTTTGCCCACTCACCTGCCCGCTGCTCCAGCAAGAGGGTTAGCCCTTGTGTGCCTAGTATGGGTGTGGCAATAACCAACATGGGATGGGTACAGAAAGGGTGGGTACCCATACACACACCCAACACTTTCCCCACACGGCACACCCCACCCACACACACTGCTATCCCTACACACATCCCACATGTACACCCACCCCACCATACCCACACACCCCACCACCATACCCCACACACATCCAACACTGTTGCACACAGCCCACACCCCAACCACATAATACACCCCCACCTTACCCACACACGCCCAGTCCCACACCCCCCACACCCCCACAATGACATACTTCCCCAACCACACCCACCCACATAGACCCCCTACACCATCACACACAATATACAAGCACCCCTACCCCCCACTCCCCACCCAATGCACAGTAGTTCCTGGGCAAGGGGAGAGACTTCTGGTGGCAAAGATCAGGGGTTAGGGGGTGGGACTTCCGGTCACAAGATGGCAAATGGGAAGGAGCACCTGTCAAGGTGTGGGGCTACCCTTGCAGCCCTCCACGTATCTCCAAAACTCTTTAAGTGGCCCTCCAGCCAAAATAATTGCCATTCCCTGCATTAATTGGTTTTGTATCAGTCTCATAATTTCTGATATGACTATAGCACATTTTTGACAAAGACCCTCCATCTCAATTGACAGATTTCAAAGTGATGGAGAATTCACCCCAGCCTTGGTTAGTTACCCACACTGTTATAAATCTCTACTTTGTTTGAATTCATCTGGTTTCAACCACCAGTCACTGTCTTTTGTTCCGCTTTTGTTTGTTGGACCAAAGAGCTGTTGATATCAGACATGTTCTCCCCATCCAAGTATTTATAAACACGGATCTAGTTCTCTCCTAAACTCCAAATCAATTCAGCTTCGGTCTTTCACTGCCAGGAAGGTTTTCCAGTCTTTATCACTCGTACAGCTCTCCTAGTTTTTCCACACATCTGAGGCATTGACACCACTCAACTGTAGACAATATTCCAGTAGTGGGTTGGTCAGCATCATAGATTGAAGCAATCACAACTCCTAAGCCCCTTCTAAGGCATTATCACACTACTGGGGTCTAGAACAGAATTTAGGACTGATTCAACAAAAGCCAAGCTGATATGGGCAGATCCAGGGTTTTGTGAAGGAGAATGCAGGAGTGACCAGAGCTGCAAGCATGGCTGCACCACTACTTCCAGCTCTGCCCCCTCTTCCATCAGGGATGAGCAGACTACACCATGGGAGCAGCAGCAGGCATGTTTTTACATCCCCCCAAAATTAAGAATCCCACCCCCATGCTCTCAGCCTGCTCTCTTTCCCTCCATCCTCAGAAGTACAATCCTCCCCTTCCTTCCCATTCTCCTCCAGCTGCCACTCCACTGTACCCCCTATTACATCTGAACTGGGAGTGGGAATGTGGGGCTTAACAGCCATTCCTGTCCCAGTCCAGCTAAGAACAACACCACAGTTGGAGATTCCTCCTTCCTGCTCATTCTCCACTGGGTTGCGTTTTGGGAGGATTGTGGGGTGTGGCTCCAGAACTACTGCAGCTGGGCTCAGCAGGGGACAGCAGTAGTGGTGGTGGCGAGTGTGTTTCCCCACCCCACACTTGCTCTTGGGATGGCAGGGAACACCCCAGGGGGAGTTGGCAGAGAGGAGGAACCTGTTTGCCACTGCTGCTGTTCCTGGCTGAAACAAGGCAGGAGTGACTCTGGAGCCTCTCCCTCTCACCCCAGCCTCTCAGATCAGCCAGGGACAGAGCAGGGGCAGGTGTGAGAGGGGTGTCATGGGGTTGGGGGTGGTGATGTGCTGCCAAGTAGACAGAGGGAAAGGGAAGGAGCTCTAAAATTAGGAGTTGAGGGGATGGGATTCTTAGCTTTTGAGGACTGAAAAAACACCCCTAGCTGCTGCCCCTGCCACCTGGTCAGAAAAGGGGGAGCTGTATCCATGCCACTGCACCCCCTCTGGATCTGCTTCAGCCAAAATTATCACAATATGCATGTACAAAGCATCTAGTGCAGCAATGGTTCACAGTCCCTACCGTACTAGTGCTACATTTAGGTGAAAGATAGATTTAGGGATCACCTACCTGTCTTCTATACAAGCAACCTCAAAGTTTGTGAAGGCAAAAACAAACTGAATACATGACGAAGACATTGTTAGAGAGAAACTGCACATCACATTCATCATCATTTGAAAAATTGGAGAGCTTTACTTTTTCAAAAGGTTCACAACATCATATTTTTAAACAAACTGATGCAGAAATTCTGTTCTTCTCAGGATGTACTGCCTCTTTCACTATTTCTGCCAAATTTGGCAAGTCAGTTTTGGAAATCGTTTTTTAGAGGATCTGGGAAAACTGCACAATTTACAAGTTTAACGTGAAGTGCTGGTACAAATCTAGGATTTACATTTAGAAAAAAACAAGCCCCTATGGGACAACATTTCAGAAGTTCCTCAACAGATGTGTCTACATGAAACACTGTACTGCACAATAAATTAATTTACTGCACAGTAAAGCATCACCATCTGCATGTGTAGGGCATTTACCCCTCAGGAAGTTAGGCTACTGCACAGTTAGCTAGTACCTGTCGATACAGGTACTAGATTAACTGTGCAGCAGTTACTGCGCAGTAACACTTGTGTAGACACTAACTGGGACACTGACTGGCCACAGGGGACAGGGAGCTCTCTGTCCCTGGTTCTGTTGCTGCTTGGATCCTGGCTTTCCCTAGGAGCCAGGAGTTGATCAACACTGGGACTGGGGAACTCTCTGCCTTGTCTGGACTCCTGGCTCCCAGTGCAGAGCTGGCAGCTCTGGAGGGCAAGTGAAGGCTAGGAACCCAGCTTCTACCTATCCCCCAGAGCAGTTCTACATGGCATGGAGCTGGCTGCACTGAGGGGCAGGCAGGATCTGGAAACCCAGCCCCCACCCACTCTCCAAAGCAGCCAGTTCTGTGTCTAGCAGAGCAGCTGCCAGTGAGCCCCATGCCTCCCCTCACCCTGCCAATGCCATACCTGGGACAGTACACAGTGAACCCCCTGATGGGTAGAGAAGGCTTGCTGGCAGCTGTGTGTCCTCCTGGCCCATCAGTCCCTTCAAAATGTGCATGGGACCAGGAGACAGATGTTACTGCAGGCAACAGAGCTCACCTGGCTTGGTGTACATTAGGACCAGTCCTGTGCCCCTTGCCAGCCCTTGTGCCCCTTGCCAACACAGGGAAGCATGTGTAGATGTGCTCCGGGGAAGGCTTACTGCACAGTATTTTACTGCATAGTAAGCTTAATGTGAATTAATAGCACATGTAGATGTGCCCTGTAAGTGAGGTTTTTAAATCCCATTGCCAAAAGTGAAAATGAGCACTTTTGGAAGTGGGACTTGTACTTACATCACGTAGGAGTTTTTTTTAAGAGCTGTACCCCAGGCTTCCTCTGGTAAAAAGCTATCAAGATGCAACCTAGTCACAAGGATAGATCATTACAGTGATTTTTATACCCAGTACACCATGTCCAACTTCACTGCCTGAACAACATCCATTTTCCACATTGTTCTTACCACATGGGTGACACCCTACTGTGTTTAGTAGCCGCTTCCCTCTACTGTCATCCAGTTCCGTCTCTTGAACAGCTGACTACAACAATATATTCTCTCTCATCCTATGTATCCATAGGGAAAGTGCTATCTTCCACCCAATGCCGCATTCACAGTAGAGTCAAGAGTCAAGTGCTCTGTAAAATATAGTGCTATATAGTTATTAATAACATACGTATCTTATGCTCTACTCACTGCCCACATACATTTTCCACCATTCCAAAAGAAGCTTCTAAGTAAAAATGTACAACTTTTGCATCATACGCAGCATACTAGTAGTATAATTTCAAAGTAATACGGCACTGTTTATTCCTATATGCAGGTTTCATTGCTCAAAAACCATGGAAACCTGTATCCCATTGGCTTTACACACGTTACTAGATACCCATGGCAGTCACCAGATATGCCACTTTCATTATTCCAGAGAGAAGATAGGGAAAACACACGGTATTGTGTTTCCCTGTGTACTAGATCAACTACATATATTGCACACTCAGAGAAAATATTCAGGTTTAAGGATACTAACATATGTCCCAGTAACTATAGAGTAATTTAGCTTGGATTTTAATCAGTAGTAAACTTAATTGGTATGAAGGAGTGAACACACAACTAATTCTCACAAGCCAGCTGTCTGCAGTAAACATTATTACAGTGCCAGGACACTAGGTGGCAGAAGACTCAGTTGATATTGAACAAATGGCTATCCCAGAATGAAAGGGATTAAAGGGCCAATCATATACTATGTAATAGTCTTACATAGTCAAGTTACAAAGCAATGTAAAAATACGAAATATTTTTCAAAGAGTAATGTTAGCTTGGATCCGAGTGATTTGCTAGATAGTAGGGCTGTATGCCATGTGTCCACTACAATTTTACTATGTAATAAAGTAATTTACTATAGAGTTAATGTGACATGTGTCCATACTCTAAATCACAATATCAGGCTCTTAACAGAAGCTGCTTTGCCTGGCCTGTGTGCCAGGGGGAAAGTAGAGCTGGTTGGGGAAATTGAATTCTGAATTTCAATTAATTTGAGATTTAAAATTTGTTGGGGTTTTAAAACTAGTTCTTCCTTTCCTTTCTAAACTGCAGCATTCTAATGAACCATTTTGTTTTCAAGATCATGGCTACAACTTTATAATTTTAGCTTCACCTTAACATCATGTTTATTTAGTTATCAACAAATGCATTAGTAAGTTGGTCCTTGCAACAATCCCCTCCATTGGCTGATGGAACAGCAAGCTTCTCCTTGGTTGTGTATATCTTATTTGCTACTGGAGCTATAATTTCACCCTCCACTCTGGCCTCTGACAATACATCTACATTGCCTCAGACTGTTCTAGGGATGCTGCTGTGAAAACATGCCTCTTCTTCATTGTGCCAAATTACAGAAAATGTAATGCAACTGCTGTTCCAGGGAAACGGGGTACTTGTGCTAGTAAAAACACCCAAGCCTGAGGACAGGGGCACTTCTTGGGCACACACCACATTTTCTTCCACATTCAGCACCTGCAGCGCAGAAGCAGGTGGTTGAGATGTGTTTCCATGGCACTGCTCTGTAGCCCTGGTTGAAACCAGACCTAAGAGCCCAGAAACTTCCCTGACTGGTGGCAAGGTTTTGCTGCTTTTAGGGCAGTCAGTGCTTGTAAGCCAAAACCACAGGGAGCAATGCTCAAAATACAGCAAAACTGTATAATGTGTTAGGAAAGAAATCCATGGCTGACTCCTTCAAGAGAAATCATGCAGGTCTATGCAGAAACTCTGTCCTGTAAAAACAAGAATCCCAGGTGCCTCATATCAAGAGGCTCCGTGCCACTGGATTACAATACTTCCTTTTGATTCGAGCTGGCTTTTATTCCCATGGAGTTTATCATTTGCACATCATACAGGTTAGTGCCAAGTTTTAGGCTTCAGCTTCTCTGTACCGATAACAGGGGGAGGGCTGAATTAATGCCAAGTGCCACATGGCACAGACTGGAACCCTGTTTGTGTTTAGATGCTCTTGCTAAAATGGCTAGCTGAGTACTGCCCAGAACCTATTTAGGGGCTTTAGACCTATGGCAGCTTTCTGCTTGTTCTGGCTCTGTGATATTGTTTTCTGCATTACCCCAGATTATCTTTAGGGCAATGTATTATCCAGGCTTGTTTTGCTATCTGCTGAATTGTATGGAAGATGTGGCATCTTCTTGAAAGTTAGGGACTCTTATAGGACAGTTTCTCTGCTATACTCAGAATCAACTCAATGGGAATGGGAATTTGGATCAAACCATATTCAGTTTTTCAAATGATCCACTTATTGACAAAGAATGGAATAGGATGTTGGTTTAGAGAGCAGAGTTGCATGCACCTCACATCTATCTAATGTTCTAATTACTATTAGGCTTCAGGCTTTATCTCCCTCACCAGAAGCTTCAAGGCTGAAAAACCTAAGTTCACCCCACAAACTGATGACATGATTTCCTGTGCCTACAGCTATCTGTAAAAACAAGGAGTTTGTGCCTAAAAGAAAATCTCATGGCTATATTTACTGATGGCTATATCTCAATATAGCTTTCTTTATTGGAAAGCTGCTTTCTCTGCCTTTTCTGTAGTTCAGATACATTTTTACATGCAAGCACATGGGAGACAGCTGTAGCCAGCACTTCAGTGGGTGTTAAAAGCCTCTCTTTATTGAATACTAGCAACAATACTATGCTTGTTCCCCAGCACAGTCCTGTACTGTCTCCCTGAAGGAGCAGTCACTTGCTCTCACACTGAGCCTCCAGTTTCTTCAGCAACTAGATTAAATAAAAAGCTGGTGGAAAGGGCATCTTTCTGCCCCACTGACTGTGTTTTGATGCTGGTTGATGACTGGGATACTGGAGTGACCAAGGGCGAGGGGTAAAGGGAGGAAGGAAATACCATGTCAAATAGAAACAGCACTACAGGGTGCAGGTTATCACACAGAGTGATCTTAGCAAAGTAGAGCATTCCTGCTCCTCATTTGCCAGGTTTGGCCAGGACAGTCACTGGGCATGAGGAGATCTTAACCCCCACCTCAATATTTCTCCAAGGGATGGGACAGTCAAACCCAGCTCTTTCCTAATCTCTGGACTCACGCCTGGTCTCCTGTGGGACGGGCTCAGCATCTCTGAGTCAGGTACTTTCAAGGGAGAGAGACCAACACATTGTGAATCATTATCTGCTTTAGAGTTGCCGGAAATATAACTAAAGGTCAAGCATGGTATTTGCTGCCACAAATTGTTGTGAATGACCACAGCTGCCAAGCTACTGGTGAGTCAGGCCCTCCCCAAGCAGGCTGAGTGCTGACTACTATGAAGCCCATTCTTCGGCCCCCAACTGTCCCTGTTTACCACATAGAGAACATGGGCATCTCAATCATATTTGCAAATTTCATTCCCAGAGCCAAGCACCTAAGTTTTAGGTGGAGAAAACTCCCACTATGATTGCACCCAAGTTCCTTTATGAATTTTGCTGTTGGGGTGGCTGAAGATCAAGCTTGACTCAGAGCAAAATCTGTGACAAATATTCATCTTGGTCAATGTTTTGTGTTTCCTATCATAGACTTTGAATATTAGGGCTGGAAGGGACCTTGGGAGATCCGAGTCTAGCCCCCTGCCCAAAGGGTAGTAAGTCAGCTGGGGTCATAGGATCCCAGCAAGATAAGCATCCAAATTTCTCTTGAAGGTGTTCAATGTAGGTGCTTGAAACCACCTCTGATGGCAGGCTATTCCACACTTTGGGGGCTCAGACAGTAAAGAAATTCTTCCTTATGTCCAGCTTGAAACGGTCTTGCAGTAGTTTATAACTGTTTGACCTCATCATTCCTTAGGGCACTCTGGTGAACAAATGTTCCCTCAGATACTGATAGTCACCCCTGATAAACTTATAGATGGCCATCAGATCACCCCTGAGCCTGTGCTTTTCCAGGTTAAAGAGCCCCATAGCTCTCAGCCTGTCATTGTAAGGTCTGTTTTCCTGACTTTTGATCATATGCGTAGCTCTCCTCTGCACTCTCTCAAGCTTCTCCGCATCCTTTTTGAATTGTGGAGCCCAAAACTGGATGCAGTACTCCAGGTGTGGCCTCACCAAGGCCGAGTACAAGGGGAGAATGACATCCTGGGATTTGCTTGAGAAGCATCTATGGATGTGAGCCAGCTTTTTGGTTGCTTTACTAGCTGCAGCATCACACTGAAGGCTTATGTTCATCCTGTGGTCAGTCATGACCCCCAAGTCCCTTTCATCCATTGTGCTAGCCAATGTAGCACTCACAAGCCTATAGGCATGCTGCGGGTTTTTCTTCCCAAAGTGGACAGCCTTGCATTTCAATATTCCCCCTGATTTCTCCCATGTGGCTTCCCTGCATGTCAGCAGCACAGAGGTAGGCAGGCAGGGGCACAGGCCACAGTCCAGTGGGGAGACAGAGTGGCATGATAGACCAGGCAGGCAGGTGGGGTAGACAGGCACTTCTGCCTGGTGGGCATAAGCATGTTGTGGGGTTTTCTTCCTAAGGTAGCAAACCCTGTATTTCTCGCTGTTAAACACCATCAGGTTCTTGTCCGCCCATTTCCTGAGTCTGTCAAGGTCAGCCTGGATCACCTTCCTATCCTCAGGTGTGGACGCTTAACCCCAGAGTTTGGAGTCTTTGGTGAACTTGGCCAGTCTGCTTCTGATACCAATGTCCACATCATTAATGAAAATGTTGAATGGTCTTGGACCAAGGACAGAGCCTTGAGGGACCCCCTGGTCACAGAGCACCACGACGATTGACTTCCGTCAACCAACACCCCTTGTGTCCGACCGTGGAGCCAATTCCCCAGCCAGCGGATCATGGTGAAGTCAAGACCACAGTTGGCCAGTTTTGCCAAGAGTTAATCATGGGATACCAGATCAAATGATAAAAAGAAATAAGATTGGTCAAGCAAGACCTACCTGCAACAAACACGTGCTGGCTATCCCCCGGGATGCTGCCATTGGCCAGTCTGTTAAGAATGGCCTCTTTGATAATCTTTTCTAAGACCTTCCCCAGAATAGAGGCTAAGCTGATGGGCCTGGAGTTTGCCGGATCCACTTTCCTCCCCTTCTGGAAGATGGGCACGACATTGGCCTTCTTCTAATCATTGGGCACTTCACCCGAGCACCAAGAGTTCTTGAAGATCTGTGCCGGGGCTAAGCTATGATGCTAGCCAGCTCCTTGAGTACCCTGGGGTGTAGATGGTCAGGGCCAGCTGACTTGAAGGTGTCCAGCCTCCCAAGGAGTGCCTTCACAAGATCAGCATTGATGGAGGGTAAGGACTCTCCCTCACTCAGGTGTTCCTGTTCTGTAATTGGCAGGGGCGCCCCTTGGGACTGGTGAAAAACTGATGCAAAGTACACATTTAGCAAGTTTGCTTTTTCCTGGGCATCAGTTGTCCCATCTGGTTTACCAGGGGTCTGAAGTTGCCCTTGCTTTTCCTCCGGCTCCCCACATAGTTAAAAAAGGACTTTTTATTGTCCTTGATACTTGTAGCTAGTTGGAGTTCAGTCACAGCCTTGGCTTTCCTGGTTCACTCCCTGCA
>JAGPOW010001764.1:451860-463711 GCA_030014935.1 Caiman crocodilus | reverse complement strand
CGAAAGAGCTATAGGTTTTATTGTGGTCTGATATCAGAAATCAAAGACTAAAATAAAGGGTACAAGTAATGCAAAGCAATATAAAAAGCCCTTGAAAACGTGCAAGGCCCTGCATGCTCCACATTGCCAGGTACAAGGCACAAAAGCCTTCAGTGAGGGTGCCATGAAAGCAGAAAAGCAAGAAAGAAGGATTATGAAAGAGTTGCTGTGCTAGTTTGGCCCAGGTTGTGCAGAGCAATGGAAGAAACCTGCTCTGTTCCTCCTGCCATGCGGCCTCTCAGATTCCAACAAAATCTGCAAATTCTAATAAATTCCTTGTCACAAGGACACAAAAAATGAAGTAAACACTCCTAGGTTATGATAAACAAGGCATGACCTTTCTTTACTGTGGCGTTGGTCAAAGCTTACATATGTGACAAGTAACTCCAGGCTTACTTGCTGTCATAGATTCCATAGATGTTAGATCTGGAAGGGACCTTGAAGATCATTGAGTCCAGCCCCCTGCCCCAGGGGCAGGAAGTCAGCTAGGGTCAGTGGATCCCAGCAAGATAAGCATCCAAACATTTCTTGAATGAGTCCAGAGTAGGTGCCTGCACCACTTCTGGAGGGAGTCTATTCCAGGCCTAGGGGGCTCAGACAATAAAGAAGTTTTTCTTTATGTCCAGTCTAAAACTGTCACGGAGAAGTTTATGATCATTGGTCCTTGTTATCCCTTGGGGTGCTCTGGTAAACAGATGTTCCCCCAGATCCTGATGCACATCCCTTGTAGGCAGCCACCAGGTCACCCCTGATCCTGTGCTTTTCCAGGCTGAAGAGTCCCATGACTCTCAGCCTCTCATCAAAAGGCCTACTCTGTTTTCCCAGTGGAGTTGCACTTAAGAGGCAATTAGCCTGATGTAACCTCCTCGGTGCAGCAGCATGAAATAGAGGTGCTGTAGGTCTCTTGCTCCCTGTAAAGCAGCTGTTCGCCAGAGACCGGGTCCCTTGGAAGGATGCTAAATATTCTGACAGTGCACATAGCTGTATCTCATTCTTTTCCCAGCAACGAAACCAGCCTATCGCTAACTCTCTGCAGCACAAGTTCCTTCTGGTTCAAGAAGTAGTGGCCTGGTATTTGTGCTGCCAATAGCTATGAGATGTGCAAGTGCTGACAGCCAAAGTGCATTTTACATGGTCTCAGTGTGATTCTGCCCCCAGGAAGAACTATCTAGAGAGATAATAGGGAGGAACTAAACTATGTCTGAGGAATTATAGTTTAATGCACCAGAAAGACTTTTAAAGCATCTGGAAAACCCACTTGTGAAAATAGCCCCACAGTTGCAGCACAAGAAAGGGCAAAAAATGTGGTGTGTGCAAAGGCCCTTGTGCTTTACATGCCTGTAGTATGGTTTAACTGTAGTGTTTGACTTCATCCATAGGTAGCATATGGAATCCCTACTCCATAAAACTATGGTGGGAACTTTGCAACCTCAAAAAAAGGAAGAAAAATGCCTATCTACTGTGCAATACTTACAAAGGACAACCCAGTTAATTAGATCAGTCTGACATTGATTCCAAGCAGTGTAATGGAATTGCTGACAGGGGACTCAACTGATAGAAGAATTATACTGATCAATGTGGGTTTTTGGAAGAGATATCATCAAAATAACTTGCTCCATGAGATTACAAGTCTAGTAGATAAAGGGAATAATGTTAATGTAACAGACTTCTGTAAGGACTTTGACTCAGTATTGCACAACATTTTGATTAAAAAATTGGAACAATACAAGAGAAACATATTGCATATGAAATCGGCATGTGAGAGGTCATCATTCTAGGCCACCCTTAATGCGGCCTTAATGCACCTGTCTCTGGGCAAACTGCCCGCCTACTCTCCTGCCACGTCTTTGATGTTAGTCAATTAATTAATTAAGCTGGAGGCTGCCCTTGTCCTGCCCCACCACTAGGGGTGCTGTCTGCAGCTCCTTCCTCCCCAGTACCGCAGCCCAAGCCTCACAGATATCAATTCAGTCTTCCCTATCTCAATAAGATGGCCTCCTCTCTGGGGCTCGTGGTGCCCCCTCTGGGCTAACTACTCCTTGCCCTTTTTGGGCTCCTTAATACGCTGCCCCCTGTCTGAGGCCCACCATGTCCAACTTGGACCCCTTACTAGCACTGCCCTCTCTCTGGGGCTCGCTGGGCCTAACTCAGCTCCCTGGGGCTCTCCATGCCCACCCTGGGGATTCTCAATGCTGCCCCCTTCCTGGGGCTTACTGTGCCCAACTTGGGCTCTCTAATAAATGCAGCCCCCTTATCAGGGGCTCCCAGTGGGCCAAGCTTGGGTTTCCCAATGCTGCCTCCTTCCTGGGGCTCACTGTGCTCAACTTGGGCTCTTCGAATGCCCCTCTCCGGGCTGGGGTCTATGCACCCCATGCTGCTGCGCCCTCACTGGCACTTGACTACACCTTCCCTGGTGCTAGGGCCCCACACCTTGTGGGCCCCTATGAGGCCTCCTAACCACTGGTTTCATACATAATGCCAACGCAAAACACAAGCCCCTAGGCTGTAACTTAAATATAAACTATCTGGCTATAACAAAACAGAAACCCACCAGCCCAAACAACATTCGGTCCTACCGGTGACCCTTCAACTCTCAGCTGCAACCCCTGCATCAGGGTCCCCCTCTCTCCCAGGGCAGAGCTCCTTTCCCTTTGATAGCTGGCAAAAAACTGCCAGCCTGGCCTCAGCCCTGGGCTTTATGTGGGCCAGAACCTGCCCTTTCTGGTCAGCTGACTCTCATTAGCTGCCCTGGCACCCCACAGCTGTGCTGCCTAATCACCGCTAGGGCTTCTGCCCTAGCAGTTTTTCCCTCTTCAGGCACAGAGCACCTCAATGCTCTGACAGGGCACAATGGAAAAATAAAAGAATTTAAGAGATTTCAAAAAGCTGTGGTAAACTGAGAGTTGGCACTGAGTGGGCATATTCTGAATGGGGTCGCCACAAGGATTATTTTTTGGCCCTATGCTATATAACATCTTTAGTGACCTAGATGGAAATATCATATCATCACTGATGAACTCTGCATGTGACCAAAGATTAGGGGAATGGTAAATAATCACTAAACCATCAGGTCTTTATTAAAGAGCAATATGCAATGCTTACAAAACTGGGTACAAGAAAAGAAATGTGTGCTTGAATCCACATAAATGAGAAGTCATGTCTAACAAAAAAGAGTACAGGCTATAAACAGAGGATGGGCACTCCACCCTGGGAAGCAGAGATGCTGAAAACTACTTGTGGAGCTTGATGGTCAATCAGATGAACATGAGCTCCCAATGTGACAATGGTCCTTTCTGGCTTTTTAGTCTATGATTCTATTAATAAAATCCCAGCTTTCATCAGACGGTATCTCAGCCAGCCCTGCCCATGAAATGTGGTTGTCTCTGTGTTCCAGCCATCTATTCCTTTCAAAGCAGGAGATGAAAATAACCGCATATTAACTAAGTGAAAGGACAAAAGGGCTCTGGAACCCTCTGGGGAAGCAGAGTGTAGGGGAGTTCTACACTGTGCCCATGAAACAGCAAAGCAGGACAAGATGCAGAGAGAAAGAATTTTGCTTCTTTTCTCTCCACAAATCTACAGAAGAAGCAGATGAAAAAAGTATCTGTGCCTACCACAAAGCACCAGCACACAAACACAGCAGAAAAAGGCATAGGAAATTCAACTCATTTCCATCTCTACAGCAAACAGAGGAAGCAGAAGGTGTCTTCCAAGATAAGAGATCAACATAATAGAGATCTCTCCCAACTTGATTAAACCATCCTTTGGGAATGAGGCAGCTTGGGCAGCCCAGGTATGGAGAGGATTTACAGAAACATATATTTCATATGGTTCTAAAGCAGGTACCTAGACCTGAAAGATGTTTTGCCAGGGAATTTAAGTATTCCTTCCTGCCTCTTTACTGCTTATGTGATAAGCTTTAGGGTATGGACAGATGAAGCACACTACTATAATAATAATAATAATAAAAAAATCAGACTGACTATGCAAGTCCCTAAACTGGGGTAACTTTACTTAATTCATCAGAAAATTTCCCTGAAAGAATGATAGGTAAGTTACACTGGTTTAGGTTTCATCCGTTCGCTTCTGATTCCCAAACAGACTTGCTCATCTGCTAACGAGTGATGAGGTACTAGAATAGCACCTACTGACCCAAGACCCTTTCTTGATTCTGATATAATTTACATTGATATACAAACCCAATGTAAATTATTCTGGGTTATGCAAAGAGTCTATTCATCCCCTGAGTTTGATTTTAAAAAAGACGCTTTTCTGGAAGTGGCTGGAATGAATGGGGCATGAAGCACATGCCTTAGCATGGATATTATGTAGAAGTGCCCTACTGAAATGCTTCCAGAGATCCCCTTTCTTAAAGCCACATAATTCACAATTACTCAGCCCAAGGCTTTGTATCTTAACGTACGCTAAACATGATCACTGTCACATATTATAAAATAGGCCACTCCCTGTGCTGCCCTTCATTTCCTGCCTTCTGGTTTGATCCTGATGACTGATATTGTCCTTGTTTTGGAGTAACAGTCACTAGGGCTGTGAGAAGCTTTGGTCCCTGATTCAATTTGACCCAGATTCGGCCCAATTCAGCAGCTGAATCTCTGAATCTGACTCAAATCAGAGGACCCTTTAATCTCTCTGAATTGAATCAGAACTATCTGAATCAATTTGGAGAGATTCAGAAGGATATGGAGATTCAGACGTAGATGCAGCTTTACATGATTTTTCTACATATCTCTAGATAGCAAGGGCTCACGAGTGCTGCGATGCTGGGGTGGATGGAGTGTCTCACACAAGCGTGGAGGGATCCCCAGCACAGTTGGCAGCAGACCCGGAAGTGGACCAGAAGCCCTTCCAGTCCACTTCCGTGTCCGCCAGAGAGCGTGCTGGGGGGCCCCTCTGTGCTCCCCCCATCGCCTTGGCGACTGGTGCCTCCTGGGCCTGGGGGGCACCCAGAGTCTCTTTGCAGCCAATTGCTGAGCCAGGAGGGCACAGGAGGGCCCCCCCTGCACCTTCCCTGGCAGACCCAGAAGTAGACTGGAAGTACTTCTGGTCCATTTCTGGGTTTGCCGACAAGCATGTAGAGGGCCCTCTGTACTCCTGTGGGATGCTCCATGCACCCAACATCACAGCATTCACAGGCCATGTCTGGTACCTTGAGGTATATAGAAAAAACATTTAAAACTGTGTCTATCTCCAAATCACTGATTCTCCAAATCAGCATCGAATCTTCAGGTTTGGATTTGGCTGAATCGAATCAAGGACAGCAATCCGAATCACTGAATCTAATTACTGTCCTCAATTCGGACCAAATCTGAATCTGAATTGAACAGAGCCCATTTCGCACACCCCTAACAGTCACCATTTTAAAAGGCAAATTTTACCTGGAGCAAACAGTCAGTGGTATACCTGATAGTGTGGGCAGTTTCCTCCTTGTGCTCAGTACATTGTCTCTGGTCCTGTGCCCTGGTGTCTCTGAGCAACAGTGCTACACTAACGGCATTTTTCTATAGTTAGTTGACTTTCTACATATTGGGACTGACAGGTCAGTTCACTTCTCTATGGTAGGCATTCTCTGCAGACATTATTAGTCCTGATAGGTGTAACTCCCTTGCGCAGCCCATTCCAATGTGCACATAGCATCTCTGTGAGTACTGATTTTCTGCCAGTTTATGCTGTCTTGTTTTATTGGTAAAGGACATGGACAATACCTATATCCCCTCAGTCATTCTCTCCCCCTGGGTTAGTAGCAAGAAAAAACAATGTAACAACACTTCTCTGCATGGAAGTTCTCACACATAGGACTCTGCAACCAGACATAGCAGGCAATGTTTTCACCTGTGCTGGCCCCAGCAGTATAAAAACCTGCTGGCCAGCAGCTTCAGCATTCCAAGCAGCAGGGAGGGAGGAGGAGCTGCAGCACTGGGGAGAACGGAGGTCTGTCTGCCGCTCACTCTGGTGCTGCTGGAGCAGGGCAGGGGAGTGTGTGGATGGAAGGGAGAGGTGGGGAGTGAAGGAGCTCGCTATTCAAAGCCCTGCAAGGCAAACAGCTATAGATAGGAGAAGGAATCAGTGGCGGACACAGACTCAGAGAGCTGACAATGCCAACTCGACTTCCTGTGCCCCCTCCTCTCTCTTGCTGTTGGCAGGCAGTAGCTGATTCCCTGTCCTTCACAGCACTGCAAGCCAGGCAGGCAGCGCTGATCTCACCCTTCCCCTTGCCCTGCCAGGGGAGGGGTTGGACTCAGCCACACAGCAAAGAGCAGGCAGGGGAAGCTCCCACATGTGCACACCCAACCCACCCACATCCCACATGGTGGGCTAGTGGCTCCATTCAGCATGTACAAAGCTGGCAGCAACATGGCGCTGCGAGACCCAGGCTGGCTACATTCAGCATTTATAAAGCCCAGGTCTCACAGTGCCATGTCACCACTGGCTGTGGTTGCAGTCAAGGTACAGCCATGCAGCCTGATGCCGCAGGTGCCATGGGGAATGGTTAAGGAAGCAGGCAGGCAGCAGCCCTCACTTGAGCCTCTCCACAAACCTACTCACAGACCACACATCCCCTCTGCCACTCGGCACACCCCCAAAATCCCCCCCACTTCCCTTACCTCCAATTATCCCCCTGTCACTCCCTCTACCCCTGATATCCGCCTGTGACTCCCCATACCCCTGATATCTCCCCTCCACACCCCATGATTACCCATATGCATGAGCCCCGCCATCCCTACGACCCTGCTTACCCATGACAGCTCCCAGGTCCCGATCCTTGCCACACTTCTGTTTGCCCCAGCACGGTAAGGGTTCATGCCTCATGTGCTGGGACAGCAGGAGCACCATAGAGATGCTCTGGCCAGAAACCAGAGCACCTCTCTTGTAGGACCAACCCCCAGGTTGCCTTGGAGCATGGTCCAGGACTGTGCCCTGCCCCACTTTTTTCACCCAAGGTATTTTTTGGCTGCTGGATATCCAGGGGTCTAATTTTGCCCGTACTGAACATTTTTGTGTTCCTACACGTGCCTCTTGCAGCATCTCAAAGGGGTTTGGGACACTGTAAAAGGCACATGCACACTCATCTGGATGTGCCTGATAAGAAAGAAGTATGGTCTGAGAAGGTGAGCTACTCTTTTGCACTGAATCAGCACTGAATCAGTTTTCAAAGATAATGGACAGCAGCTCTACAGTCACATCAGCCAACTCCATGAGACTGGGATTTGTTCAGTTTGAGTAAAAGAAGGCTGAGGGGTGACTTAATAGCTTCCTACAAATATGTCAAGGGAGAACACCAGGATCTGGGAGAGCAACTTTTCAGAAAAGCACCCCCTGGGAGGACAAGGACCAATGGGCACAAGCTAGTTGAGGAAAAGTTTATACTAGACATACAGAAAAAACGTCTTTTTTGTATAGGTAACCAAAATTTGGAACACACTTCCAGCAGAGGTGACACAGTCACCATCCCTGGACGTGTTCAAGAGGAGGCTGGACAAGTACCTCGTTGAGCTTGTTTGAGCCCAATCATCTCCTGCCCATGGCAGGGGACCAGACTTGATGATCTTCCAGGCCCTTCTTTCTATGATTTTATACCATTTGACTATCTCCCTTTCAGCTGGGCCCCACTGCTTGCAGATACAGAATAAGATGTTTAAAACTGTAACAGGGAGATTATCCTCCTGTTATTTGTTTAACAAGAAGACAATACTTACTGCGGCTGCTGTGGAGTGATGAGAATGATGATGTTTTCAAATGGCAGCAGCAATATTAACTGCACCTGAAGAGGAAAGTAATGAAACAATTACTCACCAGAAACACCTTGTAGATATGTAAGAAGGGAGAAGTTGAAAACACCCCCCAGAAGGGGAACTGCGAATTAGTGTGAAGCAACGACCAGTCATTTGTGCAGAGGCATGTAGTGGACAAAGGTCAGCACTTATGGTGAGAATCTCCCTGACTGCTGACAAGGTTGAGGACAGATGGAGACTACACTTTGATCCCAGACTAAGGTAACGGGGGGATTTGTAAATTTGAGAGACATTATGAAGAGACAGTGTATCACTGAAGAAACACAGAGAGTGGGTGAAAGAAATCCCTCTTTGTAAAGACTAAGACTGTGGGAAACTTATTTGAGATTTTGTTGGTCTATTTAGTTGCTACCCCTAGAAGATTTTGAACCATAGTATAGGAGTCTTTTGACCTAATCTGAGTGAAATTGTGTAAAGAAAATTATAAGGCAAATGCAAAACTTGTACACAACAAGAAGAGTCCTCTGTGTGCTAATTTACAAATTTTTCTCCCAGGAAGGTGTGGCAGGAGAGCAAGCCATGGAGGAGACTCGAGGGCTTTCTTCTTGATTTCGCTTTCTTGCGAGGCTGGGGTGCTCTGTTCTCTCACATAAACCTTTTCCCAACATCCTCTACATTTTCAAAGTGTTTTAGTGTTGGTGATGCTTTTAACTGCTCTATTTTTCATTCTCATGTGGCCTTACCTGCTTCACTCAAGGGACCATATTGCTGGGAAGGAGCTGCTTAGAACTAGAGTTCAATAGAGATTGGCTTCATTCAGTGTCTGAGTCCTGACTGATCAGCGGTGCATTAAGTGAATCTTTGCCCAGTTCCTAGAAAAGTTTCTGAAAGGTGCAGATGTAGTTTGTGCAGCCTGATTCAGCTGGCTATCTCTGGATGATACTGAAGGACTGGGACTGTGATTGCTAAAGAACAGCAGCAGAGTAAGGACCCTGGACTTCAGAAAAGCAGACTTTACCTTCCTCAGGGAGCTGATGGGCACAATCCCCTGGGAAACCAGTCTGAGGGGGAGATGAGTCCAGGAGAGCTGGTTGTATTTTAAGGATACTATCGCAGAGCACAGAGGGGCCCTGCTCCTAGAGAGGAAAAGCTCTGGCAGTGCACAGGGAGCCCTAGTGGTGGATAAGGAGCACAGCTGCGGGTTGCCAGGGCAACTGGAGGCAGCAAATGACCCACACCTGACAGCAGTCAGCTGGCTGTAAGGGGCAGGGCTTGGCTCTTATAAAGCCCAGAAGCTGAGGCCAGAGCAAGTCCCTGCCAGCAGCCAGACAGAGAGGAGCTCCTGGAGCTAAGATGTGAGAACTGTAGGAACTGTTCTAGCAGAGTAAAGGATAGCAGCTCAAAGATGTTTGATTAGCATGGTTTAAGCTGCATGGCTTTAAGTTATAGCCAAGAGGCTTGTGTTTGTTTTGTGGTTGCTTATTACACTGGTGGTTTAGGTGAGGCTATAGGAGTTGGAGGAAGCCTCAGGGGGATCCCACAGTGGTGTGGGGACCCTGGTGCCACTGAGGGCACAGTACCCTCCAAGGGGCCTCAGCAGAGTGTGAGGACCCCAGCGCCCAGGAGGGTGCAGCAAATGGGGTGTATAGACCCCAGCCCCAGGAAGGGGGCAACATTGAGAAGCCCAAGTTGGGCACAGTGAGTCCCAGACAGGGGGCAGCATTATCAAGAAGCCCTATTGTGGGTGTTGCAAGCACCAGGAGGGGGCACTATTGAGAAGCCCCAGTACGGGCGTGCTGAGGCCCTGAGAGAGGGTGACAGTACAGAGAAGGCCCGGAGTGGGCACGGAGAACCCCAGGAGGGGGCAGCAGTGTATGTAGAGTGAAAGAGAGAGAGACAGTCCAATGTCTATCCCAACTGCGAGGCTTGGGACATGGTATAAGGGGTGATTGGAACCATGCATAGCCCATAAGGCTGGGGTGCTCTGAAGCACCTGTTTGCAGGAGAAGACCCACGAGGGGTCCAGGAGTCTACAGGACCAGAGGGTACAACAGACCGTGTCCAAGAAGATGAGGCAGCCTCCCAACTGATTTAAACCATCAAAGATATGGCAGGAGAGAAACAGAGGGTGCCCTTGGGCCAACTTGGCACTGAGAGGGTGCCTTAAGGAGATCACGGCCCTCCTATAGGACCCCGCCATGACAGATACCTTATGGAGGGTGCAGGAACAAACCATCCCAATGTGCAGAAGGAATAGAAAATATGGTAGGCAACCAGCTTAGCTTAGCAGAGAACTCTTTGAGCTTAAATACAAAAAGGAAGCTTACAAGAAGTGGAAGTCTAAACAGATAACTAGGGAGGAATATAAGAATATTGCTCAGGCAGGAAGGGATGAAGTCGGGAAGGCCAAAGTGCAACTGGAGTTACAGCTGGCAACAGACATGAAGGGTTTCTACAAGTATGTTCACAAAAGGAAGGTCAGGGAAAGTGTGGGTCCCTTACTGAATGGGGGAGGTAACTTAGTGACAGATGATGAAGAAAAGGCTAAAATACTCAATACCTTCTTTACCTTAGTCTTCACAGACAAGGTCAACTCCTAGATTACTGCACTGGGCAGCACAGTTTGGGGAGAAGGTGAGAAGCCTCACTGGTGGAAAAAGTAGGTTAGGGAACATTTGGAAAAGCTAGATGCATACAATGCGTAGAGCCAGATGCGATGCATCCAAAGATGCTGATGGAGTTGGCTGATGTGACTGTAGAGCTTCTGGCCACTACCTTTGAAAACTCGTGGTGATTAGGGGAGGTCCCAGATTCATCAAGGAATCTATTTCTAAGCACTTGGAAGAAAAGAAAGTGATCAGGAACAGTCAGCATGAATTCACCAAGGGTAAGTCATACCTAAGCATTTTGATTGCCTTCTACAATGAGATAAGTGGCTCTGTGGATATGGGGAAAGCAGTGGACTTGATATACCTTGACTTTAACAAGGTTTTTGATATGTTCCTCCACAGCATTCTTGCAAGCAAGCTGAGGAAGTAGGGATTGCATGAATGGACTGTAAGGTGGATAGAAAGCTAGGAAGATCATCAGGCTCAACAGATAGTGGTCAATGGCTTGAGCTCTAATTGGCAGCTGGTATCAAGTGGAGTGCCACACAGGTCGGTCCTGGGGCCAGTTTTTTGTTCTATATATTCATTAATGAACTGAAAGATGGAATGGGTTGCACCCTAAGCAAGTTCACAGATGATACCAAGCTGGGGGTAGATAATAGATATGCTGGAGGGTAGGTCTAGAGTTCAGAGAGATGTAGACAAATTGGAGGACTGGGCCAAAAGAAATCTCATGAGGTTCAAAAAGGACAAGCGCAAAGTCCTGCACTTAGGACAGAAGAATCACAAGAATCTGACTTGACCCAGTTAAAGTCAGAACTGACTACAGGCTTGGAACCAACTGGGTAAGCAGCAGCTGTGTAGAAAAGGACCTAGGGGTTACAATGGACAATAAACTGGATATGAGTCAACAGTGTGCCCTTGTTGCCCAGAAGGCTAACATCATGCTGGGATTAGGAGTAGAAGGATTGCCAGCAGATTGAGGGAAGTGAGTATTCCACTCTATTCTGCACTAGTGAGGCCACATTTGGCGTAAAGATGACCAAAATGGGACACTGTAAGTACGAGGGGGGGGGGGGTCCAAAGAGGATGGAGCCAAACTGTTCTCAGTGGTGACAGATGACAGAACAAGGAACAATGGTTTCAGATTGCAGCAAAGAAGGTTAGATATTAGGAAAAAAACACTCACTAGGAGGAAGGTGAAACACTGGAACAGCTTACTACACAGGTGGTAAAATCTCCATCCTTAGATGTTTTTAAGGCCTGGCTCAACAAAGCCCTATCTGGAATGATCTACTTGGGGATGGCCCTGCTTTGAGCAGGCAGTTGGACTAGACAGCCTTCTGAGGTCCCTTCCAACCCTCATTTTCTATGATTCTTTGAGATCAGTGGTAGAGGGGGGACTGGAGGCAGGGCATGTGGAGAGGAGAGGCTGCATTTTTTTTTTTTTTT
>JAGPOW010001764.1:404991-451760 GCA_030014935.1 Caiman crocodilus | reverse complement strand
CGAAAGAGCTATAGGTTTTATTGTGGTCTGATATCAGAAATCAAAGACTAAAATAAAGGGTACAAGTAATGCAAAGCAATATAAAAAGCCCTTGAAAACCTGCAAGGCCCTGCACGCTCCACATTGCCAGGTACAAGGCACAAAAGCCTTCAGTGAGGGTGCCATAAAGCAGAAAAAGCAAGAAGGAAGGATTATGAAAGAGTTGCTGTGCTAGTTTGGCCCAGGTTGTGCAGAGCAATGGAAGAAACCTGCTCTTTTCCTCCTGCCATGCGGCCTCTCAGATTCCAACAAAATCTGCAAATTCTAATAAATTCCTTGTCACAAGGACACAAAAAGGAAGGAAGCACTCCTAGGTTATGATAAACAAGGCATAACCTTTCTTTACTGTGGGGTTGGTCAAAGCTTACATATGTGACAAGTAACTCCAGGCTTACTTGCTGTCATAGATTTCATAGATGTTAGAGCTGGAAGGGACCTTGAAGATCATTGAGTCCAGCCCCCTGCCCCAGGGGCAGGAAGTCAGCTGCGGTCAAAGGATCCCAACAAGATAAGCATCCAAATGTTTCTTGAATGAGTCCAGAGTAGGTGCCTGCACCACTTCTGGAGGGAGACTATTCCAGGCCCTGGGGGCTCCAACAGTAAAGAAGTTTTTCCTTATGCCCAGCCTAAAACGGTCATGGAGAAATTTATGATCATTGGTAGGACTATTTCTGTAGCTAGTGGCACACAAGGGAATTATGTAGCCAATATCATATCCAGCTGCTTTTAGCTTCAGAGCCTGGATGACCAGGAACCATTTACAGCTGAGCTGACTGGGGGCAGGCATTTTTGACAGGACCTGAGAGCAGGTTACTTGAGCCTAGAAACACAGGAAGATATTTTAACTGTTCTGCACCTGCACCTGCCCCTCCCCTAGGCTGGTGCTTCTGTGTATGAAAGGGTTACAACTAACCCTGTCAGCTGGGGTTGCCAGTCCCAGGTAGTAGAGCAGGCCAGGCTGCAGATTCCAAGCAGCCAGACTGGGAGGAAAGGCTCCAGGTGGTTTCAAAACTTTGAGTTTGCATAAGAAATGAACTAAGTTTATGATCCATTCTTCCCATCTGCTGGCACAGAAACTGTTACAGCCTGAGGTCAGTTTACCTATGCATGATCCCAAATTAGCAGCTGCTCTGGCCAGGCTCCTCCCTGGTGCAGTGTAAATGGGATTCCATCCCTAGGGAAGCAACAGGGCAGGCTCGCCAGCTGCTCTTCTGCTAGTCCTGTACTTTACAAAAACAGACACAAGCTCTATGATGCAAGCTAGCAGACCAGATGGCAGTTCCAGATTAGTTTCCCACTCCATACGGATGGGCTACATGCACTGTCTGTCTTACAGTCTGGTTGGCCTGTTGAACTGAATTAACCACCTGCTGTTGCTTGGCTCTGCAGATGGACTCATTCTGGTATGATCTTCTGGAACCATCAAAGGCTGCAGCTCCTGTTGCTCTATACTCTCTGGGCTGCTGTCACTCTGGGACCTGCCACTCTTAGCAACATGGTTGGGAAACTGAAAGCAGGTGCGCTGCTCTAGCATCGTCGGGCTGGCTGACTGGGGCTCCTCCTCTAGCACTGGGCTGGCCAGTTTCTTGCCATGAGGGCCTGTCTCAACCCCTGTTGGGGAGGCAATGCTCTCCAGTGAGGAGATGCTTTGGTTCCAGGCTTTTTTCATGTCCACTGGCACAATTTTGGTGGTTTCTGAGGAGATGTAAACAGCAAGGCTGTCCTGGTCACCCTTCCATGGCAACTCCTTCTCTGCCAAGGTGGGCGAGGGGGGAATGATGCACGGGCTTGGGCAGATGTCCAGACTACCTGGAGAAACAAAGACAAAAGAGAGTGACATCAAAAAGATGCATAGGCAGAGCCTGCTCTGCACTCCATAAGGTGGATCTTGGCTGCCAGCTGCTGTTGTCCCCTTGGGAGCCCTTAACTAGATGCCAGCACAGAAGTCATGTGCAGAGCTGAGGTGGGGGGGAAACAGCTTTGCAGGCTCATTATCAGCAAGATAAGACAGTGGCCTCCACAAAGGAGATGCATGTGTCTTACAGGCCCAATGGATGAAGAGAGAGATGGAAACCTTTCCCTGCTATCGCACCCTGGCAGACACTGAAGGGGGTCTGGACAGGAGAGGGCTGTCTGTCAGAGACAGTGATGCTAACACAAACCAGCATTGTGTGGGATCCTCACAGGGAGAGCAGCTGCTAACTGGATTGTCTTTATCACAGACCACATCCCATTAGCGGGATGCCTTCCCTGCTGACCCAGTCCCTCAGACAGTCAGTCAAGGGGATGGCACTGTCTGTGCCAGGACCAGAGAATCCTGGGCACTGGCAGGGAAAGAGAAATCAGTTGCTTTTCCTTTCCCATGAGTACTGACTGAAAAACCCATGTACACAGGTTATCTCTTTTCAGGGGAAAAGAGGTACAGAGTGAGTGTCCTCTCAACTGAGGCTATTCCCCAAATGTTTCCAGATGAAACAGCACCCTCCATATGGTCTCTCCTAGGAGGGAAACAAATATTCCAGAAAAACTTCAGGACTGAGGAATTTATGGAAGGCTTGATTCAAACCAAAAGGAGCCTTTGCTGTGGGGCATACAACACTTGCACACTACCTGGGTAGGGGGACTTCCAGGGGGTCACTCACTGGTGCTGCTGGGGTTAGCACTGAGGTTTGGACTTTATCTGGGCCCCAGAAGCTGGTAGGTCAGCATTTGAACCTGGCTTGTGACTTGCATGGGCTGTGCCTGCTCCATACAGAAGCTGCCATAGACCTGGCCTGACCCCACTGACCTAAAATGGTTACCAGATTTACCCCACTTACCTGCAATGCCCCCGGCTGCGGATCGCAAGGGAGGGAGACTTTTGCTCTCTATATACACACACCAGTGCCCAAGCCAGACACAGCCTGGAGTGCAGCAAATCTGAGAGCAGGACACTGGGACACGAGAAACAGGGTGCCCCATGAGGCAGCAACTCTGCCATGGCCCTCAGTGTCCCACTGACCTCAGGCAACTCTTTGAGGACAGCTCTGGCTTTGCCTCCAAGTGCCATATGATGTGCCATAAGCCATACCTTGGCACAGTGGGTGATGTAGGCCCAGGCAGCCCATGCCAAACTGCCAAACAACACTCCCCAGGAAGGGATTTATCTAACAGCTTCTGGCAGGGCTTCAGTATGACAGCTGCTGGCTGCTCTAACAGTGGTTGGCAAAAGGGGCTCCAACAATCACCTGCAGATAAATGCACCAGTTCCTCAGGTCAAACTGTACGGCCACACTCCTGGCCCAGAGCCCCAGCATCTAACTGGGGCCCATGTGCCCAGGTCCTGATTGGGCTCAGTGTTGGAAGCTTTATACACCTGACACCAATCCTACAGTGAGCCATTGGTCCACTGGATTCAGCCAATGGTTTCTTTGCCCCAGTGAGGGACACTGTTCCCCTGAGGGGCAGGAAATCATCTTTCACAGGCTCAGCTACATTACTGGCTCTACAGTACTGGCCCTCTTTACCCCAATGGGAAGGGCAGCCTGTACTAGAAGTCTTCTTTCTCTGAAGGATTTCATCTGTTGCTCGAGCAACAAATACGATCCCCTCATCATCTTCCTTCTCTGTCTCCGAGCTGTCACTCTCCTCCTCCTCTGAGTTGACCATCATTGTGACAGGAGCTGCAATGGGCAGAGATAGGGAAATATGTCAGGTTCAGGACTTGGCACACTATGTGATGGTATCTCTGTGCTCAGTGAGCCCTGTGCTCTTTCCCTATCACTACAGCCTCTAGGAGGAGACCCAGCACCAAGAAAGCTCAGGGCCTTTCCCTAGTCATCTGTGCCCTCCTCAACCCCTTCCCCCAAAGCTCAGTAATCCTGAAATTCCTCACTGCAAAGCTGTCCTGCAGACCTTAATCACCCACTGTTTGGCTGAAAGTAGTAGGATATCAAAAGTGCCAGTGCCAAAACCCACTCACTCCATGCGGGGCTGAAATTCAGGGCCACCACCTTGCCCAAGGCAGGGGGCAGGAGTGCCAGGTATTGTTGAAGCAGCACCCACCAGTGTCTGCGTACCCTTGAAAGTGCCTGCTGAGGCAGATATCCTGGGGTCCCTAAAGGCCTCCTCTACTGCCAATCTGTACCCTGGTGTGAAAAATACTTGGGTGCCCAGCTGACTGCTCCATCTGCAGAGCTGCCCACTTCCATGTAGCATGATTGGCATCAATCCCTGCTCTGGGCCCCAGGCCTTTCCCTCCAGAGATGAGATCTGGCTAGCAGAAGCCAAGTGTGTGCATGGAGGAGCTGGGAGCTTCAGGCAAAGCAGGGAAGAGTGAGGGCAGTTTCCTGTAGCCCACTCTGACACCCATTACTATTCTTACCAGCCAAATAAGGCCCCATGGCAGGCATGATTGTGATCTAGCAAATCATGACTTCCACTTCCAGGTTCCCAGATGAAGTGGCTCAAACAGCCTGCTGCCCTCCCCAGCCCCAGCTCCTTTATGCCCCACTGCTGTCTTTCAGCCTTACCTGTCTCCTGCCAGATGACACTTCTGTGTGGCTTCCCATTGGGCAGCTCAGTGTTCAGAGCATCTTTCTTTTTCTAACAGAGAGAAAAGGCCCTGGATGAGTTCCTGACACTTCAGCTTGGGCTTGTTCTCCTGCTCTCTGCATCCATGTTGAACTATTCCCAGGGCAGGCCTCCTTGGGATCTGGTGAGCTTCTGCCCAAGCTTTGCATTCACCTTCCTTTAGCATTAACACTTAGCTGTGCCTTTAAGATAGCCACAGTGGAAAGCAACTCTCCTCCCCCCTTTGTGTACAGCACAAGGGATGTCTCAACCTCATAGCATTAGCTCTAATGCACTTTGTTATGACTCTGAAATTACTGGGTGGATTGGAGCAGGGATCTATCCAAGCAACATTTCACTAGGCAGCATCTACAGGATCCCTAGACACGTTCAAGGGGCAGTAGGTTCCTGCTGGAGTCCTTTACTTGGTGTTCCCCCTGGGAATCCTAGTTGTTAGCCTATAACCTGCACTCCCATTCCTGTTTTCTCATGATTTGCCCCACAGGATTAGTTATTACCTTGAGTGGCCTCCCTCCAGACACTGAGGGGGCCTGTAGTTTTTCATGGGTCACCATCAATGTATAAAAAATACACATGATTCCAATTGCAGCCAGTACCTGATTCTATTCAAAAGAGAACGTAGGCTACTATGCAGTATGCAATTACCTGATATTCTATACATCAGAGGAGTTCCTTCCAAGCCCCATTTGTCAGAGGCTGGCTCCTGCCCTGTGGTAAGAGGCCCTTAGATTTTGCCTCTTATGTCATGACAGCAAACATCACAGCAATACTCCACTCCAAGTACCCTTCCCCAAACAATCTTGGGTGACCTAGCACCTAAATCCCCTGGACTTTCACTGAGATCTACATCCCCTTTCTACTAGCTCACTTTAGGCAGCTAAGTTACTTTAGCATCTTAGAACTGCTGTTACCTGCAGTTACCAAAAAACTTTCATCTGAAACCCCCAGGAATAGCCCCCTACAGCTCAGACAAATCTCACACCAATGGAACATTAGCATATGCAACACCAATGTGTACATGTATACATGTGCACAAGCCTGAAGTGCAGGCATGTGGTTCACCATGTACACTGGCAAGAACAAGATTCCTGCACATTCGCTTATACAAACATGCTCATGTATGGTGTTTGTGTAAGCACACACTCACAAAGAATGTGCACACACTCACATAAAGTGTGCATTAATTAAGATCTTAATGACCTTAGGGCCATCATTTCGGCTCTAACACAGCCTGGTTTATTGGATGTTCTTGTGGGGTAAAAGGATCAAAAGTCTCTAGCAAGTCTCATGTAACCTCCCCCTCGTTGCACCCTTTTCCAAAGTTACAGGCTGGATGAGGCAGGTTTTAGGAGCCACCCTGAGGAGAGATTTGTTGCAGAATTCAAAAGCCACTTAACAGTCACCAAAGCAAATGCCATTTGAAAATAATGGGGCATCAACAATCATATCCTAGCACCCCTGGCTGCTTTGCAAGGTGTGTTGCTGAATTTGGATACCAGGTTGGTTAAAAGGATTAGGACCAGTTTTATGTGCTTCAGCATGTAATACCAACACAGGGGACACTTATATACATGTGGGGAGACTGCTCCAATGTGCTGGAAATTCAGCATGTCAGAGCAGACTTGATTAATCGAGTCTGCTGGAGCACATATATTGAGGTGCTCTGGCAGCCTTCCGTGTCATGTGCATCAGTGGCGCAGCACACCTCTGTGCTTAGAAAATGGCGGCAGTGCTTTCATTCAAAACACACTGCCATCATTTTCTCAGAATGGAGGCACGCTGTGCTGCTGTTACACTTGACGTGCAAGTGCTTTTAATTAGTGCAGCTCACTAACTAAAAAGGCCCAGGGCTGTGTTGGAGGCACATGTAAAAATGCCCTGAAAGTCTACTCTGAAGCCTCCAGCTTGGCATCCCTGAAGCCTAGGTGAAAAAGATGCCAAGCTGGAGTCTGCAAATGTCAAAGTGTCCGGTGGTGGCAAGGGTGGGAAGTCTGTGTATTACTGATGGGCTCTGCATGCTGAGGTAATGTGTGGAAGGGTTGAAAACCTTAGAGGCAGGGATTGCCTAGTGCACATGGACAGGAGAGTCAGCCCCAGTTCAGCTGCTACACTCAAAGCTGCTATATGAGTGAGGCTGGTATTCTGGGAAGTACAGTGCTCACTTTTCATCTGGATCTCACTGCCTCCTTTCAGATCCAAATGGCTCTATTGGAACCTGTCTCCAGAGCAGAAACATTTTAAGCTAGGTTTCCATAAGGTCTTGACAACCACATTGGTGAAATGCAACTGTCATAGTAAAAAAAGCCAGATTTGCTCACTGAGTCACTGAGAAGTATGACTATTAAACGACCCCAGGTCCAGTCTCATGTGTGTGGGATTTAGGCTGTTCACTGGGCCCTGTGCTCTAACTAACTTAATCCCAGTGTCCTACGTCCTTTGTGCTGTCAGAAGTCGTGGACACCCAGCTCTTGAGGGGAGGCCAAACCCACTCCAGTGCAGCGCAAGGGAGGGAGCTGCAGACAGCACTGCCAGTGGGGAACTTGCCTTTTTCCTGACATCTTTTTTCAGCCGGGCCTTGCTCTTTGAGGAGCAGATGTTGTGCTTTGTGGACTTGAAGGTCTCCAGACGTCTCTTCATGTTTTGCTGGAATATCTCCTTGTCCTGCCGCTCTTGTTTATCTGGAGAAATGAAGTGGCGGCTGTAGCTGGCCTTGTACTAGCCAAAGGAGGAGGCAAAGAGACAAGGGTTGAACCATCAGAGAGATGGAGCAAGCCATTTGTTCTGTAGCCATTCATGGCTTGTTCCTCCCCATTGGCTCCAGGGCATCAGCCTTACAATTTGCAGTAAGGGTTCCTCCATAACTAGATCTCGTGTCCTACAGATCAACCCCAGGCCAGCCACAGAAAACTGTTCCAGTGACAATGTACTTGGCTGCATAGGAGCTGGGCATTTGTAGGAAAGGGTCAATTAGCTCTCCAGCATGAGGGAAGCAGGCTGCCTCCTGCCAGGCCACAATTCAGCAAGTTCCTATGCCCCACAGGATGAGATTTTCAAGGCCACTTCATCTAAATGATTCAGGCAAACCATGCCCACTAGTTTGAATCTGCTTAATCCTATGGGCTTCAAGGTGATTCAGGTTAGGCACCATATTGTTGACCTTTGGTTGAAATGGGGACCTGGGCCACAGCATCATGAGGGGAGCTTGCTTTGCTGTCGGAAAACCCAGAAACTTAGATTCATAGATTCATAGATGTTAGGGTCGGAAGGGACCTCAATAGATCATCGAGTCCAACCCCCAAGTGTGACACACCAATTTCAATCCCTCCTTAGGAGGACCACTGACACCACTGGGCATGAGGAGCTTGCAAGGCCAGACACTGCACGCTAATAAGCCAGGCATTCTCATGCAATATTATCTGCTATGCTCTGCAGTTGCTAAATACTGTTGTTTGTAGTTTTCATGCCCTAGAGCACAATGGACACTCTGGACATCTACCTTCTTGGCAGAGCAATGGTATGTCAATTATTCTATAAGCATCTTATCACCAAATTATCTGATACACTTAGGTCAACGAAAGCTTCAAATAGCCCTTCTGCCAGCTACTAGGATACTAAGACTCCACCCAGAGCACTTACATTCTAGGAGAAGTCCGTATCAGGGCAAGAGTCAGCTCCCTAACAACAGAGACAGGGTCTTTTCTCAGCCCCCTTACACTTGTCCTGACGTCAGGATGCTACAGCTAAGACACTGTTGCTGTTTCTCAAATTACTGCCATGTGAAAGCAGCATTACTCACTCCTCCCTGATAAACTTAGGATTCTACTAAAGTGTGAAATCAGTATTTTGGATCTGATTTCAGAAATACTCTGTACCCAGAAGTTCCCATCATCCTCACTGAAGACAGCAGGTATTGAGCTCTTTCTGAAAACTCAGGCCTCCTAGGTTAAGACAATTGCACTAGCAGCTGGGTACTCAAATCCCTCCCCATAAGTCTATAATATTTATAATTCTTTATACATTTTTAGATGTCTGTCTTTCTGCTCCCTTTAGCTGCAAGAATAGCTGTTTCACATGGGAGCCTTATACAAGGGACACTAAGTGGAATTTGATGCCAGTGCTCAGGAAGCAAATGATTTACAGAGCAAGAGCAGCAGTATCCCATCAGCCAGGGTCTGCTAGCTTTGAGCTACAGCCCATAAAAATCAGCCTGAGAGCAATGTGAATATGGGATAAAATGAGGACGCATAATGAGAACAGCCAGGTCTTAGGAGCAGGACCCCACATTGGGAGGTACACCTCCTGTGCAAGTCTCTCTGATGAAGATAGTCAGCACATGACTGATATCCTAACCCCAGGTAATACATCTGGAGAAGACATGACGGGGTGGGGCTTTTCCCACAGCCAAAAGTAGACAGATGACAGATTCTGACTGGAAACACTGAACATCCTATTTGTGCCCTGCTCTCAGACACACCAAACACTTCTGAAAACCTGTGCCTTCCTCACTACCTCTTGGTAGTAACAAAATGCTTCCTGGCTGTCTACAAGAAAAGACAAGACACAACAGAAGTCTCTGCTAAGCAGGGTTTGGGTGAGCTTATCATGAGGAGCTCACTTTAGAGTCTCAGTTCAGGTCCAAGTGATTTGTCTGTGGTGTGGATCCTGCAAAAACAGTGATGGACAGGAAGGGCTTAATGGTTCCTCATAAAAAGGATATGAATGGGCATGTCCTGTACTGCCCAAGCCTTCTCTGGGGCATGTGGCTCCTTCTGCACCCCACAAGAACTAGCTTGGGATGGGGGGAGGAGAGAGGGATGACTGGGGTCTCTCCTAGCTTTATTTTATACCTTAGTATCAAGAATAATAGCAGCTTTTCAAGTGATAATGTTTAAGCAGACACTCTTGATAGATTAGGGCAATTTAGTGCCCTCCTCCTGGGACAATGAACGAGGAGCTGTAGCTTTGAAAGTCCCCGATCCTAAGCTCCAGTGGCTGCAGCAAAGTATGATTCAGAGCAGTCCTAGTGAAGACCACTTGTTCCACACTAGCAGCAAGGCTGTTTAAAAGGGCACATTGCTCCTCCTTGCTAAAACAGACTTCCCTGCAGTGGAGGCTGGGAACTATTTGATTGTACACCTTGGCACTGGGGCAAGAAGTAAGGAACACCATAGATCAGGGGTGGGCAAAATAAAGCCCAAGGGGCAGATCCAGCCCATAGAAGGACTTTGTTGGTCTATTGGTCCCATCTAGCCCAGGCACTGTCCAGCCCATGGTGCGTCCTGCTGCCCCCTGGGCACATAGCGGGGTTAGGGTGGCTCCACAGCTGGACTGCCTTTCTAGGCAGCCCAAGTAGTGGCAGCTTCTTCCAGCTGCTGTGGTACTGACAGGGACCTGTGTGCTCAGCACTGACCCTGGACTGCTCCACACCCGCTCTGGTCCCGACCTGGTGAAGCAGATCAGCTCTGGACCAGCTGAAACCCATACACACAACCCCTATCCAGCTTGCCCTGCACCTGCTCTGGATGGCCTGCCCATGCTAAGCAGTGGAAGCAGTGGCAACAGCCAGGCAGAAGCTGCTGCTCTACATGAGGGAAAAGCAGCCCTTCCCATTTGCGCATGCCTGGGCTGCCCTGTGGCTCCTCTGCACTGCCACCGCTGCCACACTGGGCAGCCCAGAGGTGGCAGCGATGGCAGCAGAAAGGAGCAGCAGGGAAGGCTGGGCATGGGATCTGGGCAGCTGCAGCAAGAAAGGCCTGGCAAATGGGGGAGGGAAAGTAAGAACATACACTTTTCTCCTGGGCCCATCAGTAGCATCTGCCCAGCCACTGCCACTGCTCAACATAGTCAGGCAGTCTGGAGCTGGTCAGATGGGGGCTGTGCGTGCCCGTTCTGGCTAGCTCAGAGCTGGTCCAGTCTACTGGGCTATCTGGAATGAGCTTGGGGCAGGCTGGGGTCAGGGCTGTGCAAGCAGGTCCTTGCCAGTACCACGGGGCTGGGGTAAGTCAGGGGTAGGCAATTGTCTTGGGCAGAGGGCCCCTTACTGAGTTTTGGCAAGCTATTGAGGGCCACATGACAGGCAGCCCAGGCCAGATTAATATTAATTTTCTAAATTTTTTAGGGGCCCTGCAGGCTGGATAGAATGGCCCCTGGGCTGCATTTTGCCCACCCCTGGGTTAAGTGGAGGTGGCAGCCAGGAGCCAGTGCTGCCACCTAGGCTGCCCAGAAAGGTGGGGTGGGCCAGGGTTGGGGCTGGGGCTGTGCACTGTTTGTGGTGGCAGGGAGGAGCTACAGAGCATGTGGGCTCTAGGATGTTGTGGGTGGAGGATACTGACTGGCCCGTGGGCCCAAATAGTTGCCTGCTATAGACAATGATCAGGAGTCCAAAACCAATGCCCAGGGATCTTTGGAGGCACCCACAAGTGGTTAAGCAACTTTCTATGTGTTCCCATGCTTTTACTGTTCACTCTGTAGTGCAGGATGTCAAGGCTGGGGGATGCCTACCCTCCTACGTGGCTTGTAGAGGCTCCCACGTAACACATGGTGCATCACAGCATCTTCCTTATCCCGCCGGCACCGTACTGTGTCAATCACCTGCAGGTCCAGGCGAGCTCCACTGCCACTTTCCCTCCTGTGTGTGAGACAGAGCCACAGTACTCAGCATAGGGTGATTAGGGCACAGTCAAAGCCCTGGCTTTGTACCTTCACTGTCTGTTAGCACAAAAGCAACTGACAAGATTTGTGTGTGCTCCAGGGCTGGAGCTGGCATTGAGCAACTGCATCAGGCCAGCACAGTCCTGCAGGGCAAGCACAGACCTGAAGAGTTCATTTGATCCCATCAAGATCTGAACTCCTGGCACACACAAGGGGCATGGAGGTCTTGTGGTTTCACAACAGCAGCCCCTGGGAACCTTAGCATACCATTCTTGTAGTTATCACACAGCAGGTGATTCCCCAAGCAGAGCAGAGGCAATGTACTGTCTTTGACACTTTGCTGTCTGTTGGCACAAAGGCTAGTGGTAAAACATCCCCTGTGAAGAGGGAGGCATACCCATGCACATGGGATTACTCACACAAGCATGTGACACCTAGTTCAAGAGACCCTTGGGGTTTGCACCTTGCTCACACTTGGCCTCACTCAGACTCAGATCCCTTGCAGACTATCTGCAGCTAAAACCAGGACCCAAATGACTTCTGAGAGCAGAGGTGTCAAACTCATCTGCCCCTGAAGGCTGGATGAGTGGCTTGGACCCAGTCTGTGGGCTGGACCAGGCTCATGGACTCCTTCCCCTTCTGCTTCCCCCAGCATACCTGATCTGGTAGCTGCTCCAGGCAGTCTAGGACCCATGCTGCATGCAGCACATATATCAGAGTGGCCAGAACAGACACCACATGCAGTACATTCTGGTCAGAGAAGCTGCTGAGCTGCACATGGTGGCTGCCCTGACTGGACTGCACCACACACGACACCTGCTCTGGCACCTCTGGGACTGCATTGCATACAGCTCCTGCTCCAGCCAGTCAGGCACCTGTGCTGCCAAGTGGGTACCACATGCAACACAGTCACTGCAGGATCCACACTGCATGCATTGTGCATCCCAGACCAGCTGGAGCAGCCCCTGGATCAAGTATGCTGGTGGAGGAAGAGAAGCAGGAGGGGGTCTGTCGCCCTGATCCTGGGGGGCATGTGCCATGTCCTGTATGAGTCTGATCAGAGCTGGGGCAACACCAGTGGCTGAATGGCGGGGGGCTCCGCAAGCTGAATCCAGCCTGCAGGCCATATGTTTGACACCACTGCCCTAGTGTCATCCTACTCTAACTTCACACTACAAAGGCAGCCAGCAACCACCTAGACTTTCCAATTCCATCACCTTGCCTGTCCCTGCACAGTGATTCCTACTGCACTGCTGCTCTGGCAGCCTCACAGCCCCAGGCAGCAGTGTTATGATGAAGCTATAATGCTTCAGCATAGAGCGACTCAGCCCCTGCCCCCCTTCCCATAGCTCCCTGAAGATCTCTTCCACCCCATACACAGATCCTTCTCAGCCACCTTCCCCATATGATCCCATTGCCTCTTTTCCCCAAGAATCTAGGAAGGGAAAGCAGGACCTTTTCAGTGAAAGCTCCACTTCTCCCCTGAACTGCCCTCTGCACAGCCCTCCTCCATCCCCCGTGTGCTTCTCCATGCCTCCCCTCCCTCCCATATAGGCCTGCTTACATTAACACCCCCACAGCCTAGCTCAGCACTCACACTCTCCAGTCCCTAACCTGTTTTTCACAGTAATGTTCATCAACACTCAAGAATAGAGCAGAGGCTGGAATAGAGCAAGGCAGCCCAGGAATGGTCTGGCCAAAACAGGGAGTCAGGGGTGGGATATGATGAAGCAGTGGGTTTGTTTGGGGGCTAGGCCAGTATTAGGTCTGTGTGGGATTCAGGGAGGCACAGGTGGATAATGTGAGTGAACATAATGCCTATACCTACAGACATACTCAGAAAACATGGGAAAGCCACACACAAAAACTCAATTAGCTTAGAGAAAAGGTTGCTCAACTACCATTACAAACCCCTATATAGCTGGGGCTGTGGGAGGCCTGACTGTAGAGGCCTGGGGGCATGTACTGTTATTGAATCTTTAGAAAAGAAGCTGGCTGTGGAGCACTGAAGAATGGGTTTGGGGTTGAAAGCTTTGAGTAGAGAGGTGTGGGAGCTGCCAGTGACCTGGTGACTAATAGCAAGCTGTGCAGAGGCTGGATAAAATAAACTGCAGAGCCTTGTGCTCAAAGTACAGGTGCACCCAGAGTCTCAAACTCATGAGGGGAGCTGGTCACTTTGGGAGAGAACATGTCAACCACAGCCTGGAGTCTACACTCCCTCACCCCCAAAGTAAACCTCTCTTTCTAGGCTGAAGCATGTTCCCTTCTGCCCAGGGCCATACCTCAAGAGCTGGTAAGGGGAAGGCAAAGGGGGCTTGGAGGCCTTTGGTTTTGGGGAGTGTCTGCAGCAGGGAACTTTGCCAGAAGCACCCTATTCCCATCCCACCCACTGAGAGGAAACATACTCACAGGAGATTGGTGACCGATGACTCTGACACGGAGGTCCTACTGGGCATGGAGGGCAGTGTGAGCTTTGCTGCGGAGAGCACATGGCCACCCTGCAGGGAGCAAGAGATCCAAATGTACATCAGAGCACCCCACTGCACTCTGGTAGTAGAGGCCAGCTGGCTGCTCAGTGTCAGCCCAGCCAAAGGGTGCAAGAGTGACCCATCTCAGGTCTTAATGCTGAAACCTGAGTATTCTTTCAAGTCTATCCCTTTGCAGAAGTCTCAGATCTCAAGGGACTGGGCATGGTCCAGGCCTTGTATTGGCAGAGGCCTCCTGAGGTTTCTATGTCAGCTCTGTGATGGGAGCTGTGCTGGT
Organism: Caiman crocodilus; assembly: GCA_030014935.1. NCBI lineage: Eukaryota > Metazoa > Chordata > Crocodylia > Alligatoridae > Caiman > Caiman crocodilus. The sequence goes on along the minus strand of JAGPOW010001764.1, from coordinate 437,735 downwards.
GTCCTGTGCCTTCCCTGAACTGTTCCTGCAGGAGCAGGTTCCTAGGCCCCAATTTTTGATGCACCATCCCAGGTCCTTCTGCATTAGCCATGCCATAGCTGGGCACAGCTGCCCCACAAAGCCTCTCCTGTCAGGGAGGGGAACAGCTTGTTCTAGACAGCCCTGGGCAGAGAATGCTTTAGGGCACTATTGCCATCAGAGTGCTCTTTGATGGCCATGTGAAATGTGTAGGCAGGCGCCATGCATTTTCTGGGGGGCATAACAGAGCCACCCCCACAGCCAGCACTGACTGGGCCCCTTGTTGCCAGAGTACATTACAATGGATCTGTATGAACTATGACAAGGAAGTGCCCACCCCACAGCAGATACAACAAGGCAATTGTACAGCTACCATGGCCCCTGGAGCTTTGAATCCAGGAAAGAATCCTTTACAACAGCCTCTTAGTGATAGCAAGAAGCATTCCTAGGGGCCACCCCACCCCCAGCCCAGGATCAACAGTATCCAGCTTGCAGCCCCTCCCCATAGCCCCCAGCCACTGCCACACAAGGGAAATCCCTGTTAGGCCCAGACCATTCCCATATCTCCACATTCTCCAGCACAGAGGCTGGAAGGCCTTTCCAGTCTGTGCTACATACATGTGGAAGGATTTAAGAGACACAGCCAAGGGCTAGAAGGAATTCTGCACCTTGCTGGAGAGATGGATAGGTTTAGACCCAGTGTGATACACATGACTAAGTGCAGCCACAGGGTGTGACATTTATTCCAGTGGTAGCTGGAGCTGGGATGAATGAGTTGCAGCTGTTTATGTGGCAGGTGACCCTGGTCCCCATATAAAGCACATGCACAGGTGTAAACAAAGTTAGGCTTGGCCCAGGTGGATGAGGAATCCATTTCAGCAGAGCTGCAAGGAATCACTGTCAGGGTGGAGCAGAAGGGCACTGGGCAGGGCTGCTTCAAAGCAGTGCTAAGTGAATCAGTGCAAATTTCTCATGTTGTTCAGGTCTTGGGAAAGGGAAAGATCAGAAGCAGGTTCTGGCAGGAAGCTGTGGAAGAACCTGGGATAGCAGGAAGAGATGTGTGTGGCTGGACCACACAGCAAGAGAAGGCCCTACCTGGGGCATGAGCTGGGCTGGGCCAATGCAGGGAGCCAGGTGTTTAGCCTGTAGCACTGGTTGTTGTGTGCAAGATGCTGACAATGATTTCATGGCCTCTCAAGGAATATGGCCCCATTTCTGATGCTGATGCCAGCCCCCGGGCATTCTTATTCTCAATCATGTGGTTGCCTTGTAAGATGCAGGTGGCTGGGCTGTTCAGTGAGGTGACACAGTCTTGACTCCCCTTGTTCAGACTTTGGCTCTTTCCCCCAGCCAAAGTACTAAAGCTCCTGGGGAGTACAAGAGCTGAGCTGGATGCTGGAGCACCATGGAGAGGAAAGCAAGATCTGGGAGAGCCAACTCCCCAGTGTACAGGGTACCTGGTTCTCTCTGGACTCATGAGAAAGGGCTGGGACCTGGTTGGGGGCAGTGCCAGTGCTCAGCAATGTCTCTAATGGATGGGCAAGAGCACTGTGGGATCATGTACACCTACCTGACTTTTCAGCCTGCCAGCACCGACAGGCCTAGCCTGATCTCAAGCAGACCCTGAGGCAACACTGCAGGCCACAGCCCAGGAGACGAAGGGCATTAAGGGGACCATGATGCAGATGGCAATGTGAACTTTAACACTGACCCATGCCCCCAGCAATGCTAAGGAGCACAGAAATCCTTTCAGACTTCTGCAAGGTCCCAAAGAAGACCCCATGATGCACCTGGGACCTGGGGTCTGCTAAGGGACTACCACGGGCTCAGAATGGTATCTGAAGTCTTATGCTCTCTCCCACAGATTGAATGTCAAGTGCCAGTGACCATGGGGTAGCCCAAGGCACTGGCTTCCCTTGTCCTGTTTCCTCAGGGATCTCTACAATAATCCTTGTAGGGAGAAGACAGAGAAAGCCCCACTGTAAAGTCAGCTAATTCCAAAGCTCTAAGAGTCATGGCATCCTGCTCTCAACCAGAGCTGTGAGGCAGCCACTCCCAGGGCATGTGGTAGCTGCTGGCATGTCACACACTTACCTGGTCCACAAAGCTGATGGCATCACGGATGTTTAGCTTGTAGTAAACATCCCAGATTTCATCTTTGATCCTGTAGGCTGATTTCCTCATCAAGAGCTGGCTCAGGTATTTCTTGTCAAACTGTTCCCACCTGATATAAGATGAGGAGGGTACTTATCTCACATATGCACAGCACGTGTATAGAAAGTTGGCATTACATGGCATACTGCCCCCAGCACCAGTCCCTTCCATCCCAAGATGAAAGGATTTCACCAGTCAAACAAAGAGACTTCTCCAGCTTCCAGCCAAATACCAAAACCACAACTAAAACAGGTACAGAGATGCCATTCCCAGCTGGGTCTGGCAGGAGCAGGGACAGTTTAATGAGGGGCAGTGAGCAGTGATAGCTCAGTGGGGGTGTGAGAGCTATTAAAAGGACATAGTAACTATTCAGTCACTGCAGGCACTAGAGAAGGAGCAGAGCTGAGAGCAGCTGCTGGAAGAAAGTTCTGTTCTGAAGAAGGGGAAAATGTCAGCCACCACAGTGAAATGCCTGGAAAGGAGCTGAGTTGGGGAAGGCATGCCACTGTTCCCAGCAGTGCTGTGGGCTGAAAGGTGCGCCCCCCTACAACAATGGACAGCTACAGCATGTCTGCCTTACACACACACACGTGCCCCCCCCCCCACACACACACACATGCCTAGCACAGAGCCTTCCTTTCTCTCAAGACTGCTCAATAGCAAGAGGTCTCTGTCAAGCCCATGCAGGTCACCATGGACCTCATTGCACTGCCTTGTGGCTGACCTGTTTACCATCAGTGCAGGAGCAGGGGAAAACAGTGGGACAAGGGGCTGAGGATTGTGTAATGCACACTTGTCCTGTGTGAAGGACTGGGGGTGGCTCCAGTGCATGTGGTCACTCACTTGTCTCGCCAGTAGTGGTAACCATGGTGCCCAACAACATCTTCCACTGCTGCCAGAATGTGGTCAAAGGCCTTGAAAGAGGGAAAGCGAGAGCAATAGAAATGCTGCACCCTGAGCAGCAAGGGCCAACTGCCATTGCCTAAAGCTATTAGCTGAGGACATTAGGGGGTGGTTCATGATCCGGAGGCAGAGAGCATACCCCTGAGCCCCCTGTGCCCTCTTGGTACCTACATGCTCATGCAGTTCCTCATTCAGCGTTGGTTTGTGATGGTCACTCCGCTTCACCTTCAGCCACTTTACTAGAGGTTTAATGGTTAGACCCTGAAACAAGAGAATAGGCTCAGTCCATGGTGGGGCATCCTTGGCTGGGACACAGTTAGCACTCAGTCAGGCCCTGCTGGCTGCTGCCAGCTGCATACTGAGCCTACCCCACTAGCCCCAGCTGGTGCAATTTTTTCCTGGTACTTGAGCTACCCTGCCTTTACATGATTTAAGCACAGGGGTGGCTAAAATACAGGGGAAGCAAGTGTTTCTGCTTAACCGATCAAAATACAAGGGAAGCAAGGAAAGCTGGGAAAAGAGAGTGAGAAAAGGTAAGTCAGAGCTGTTGAAAAGGGCTCTGGGCACAAGGCTACAGGCATCTCTGGCTTGGAGTCCATTCCCATTCCGGTGGCTCAGTGAAGTCCACGTTACATGGGGGAAGGGAAGAGAGGCACTGAGTTTTGTGAATGGAGGAGTGATGGGATGCAAAAGAGGTGATTGAGAAGGGGCTGAAATGCCAAATGCCTGTTAGAGCTGCCTATTTTATGACCTTGTGATGGGTCCTGAGGTTGATAACTATGTCAGCCCACCCAACTGTCCAGGGCAGTCTGCCCATGTCTCTTACCTGCCATGCTTTTTGATGTAATTAATAAGTTGTTTCTAGGTGGGAGGCTGACCTTTTTATGCTGTAATACCAAGGGCATAATACAGGACTGCAACCATCCTTATATTGTGTCCCGAGCCTTGCAGGTGTTATACTACTATCTTTCACTTCAGATACTGTGAAGTGCTTACCATGCATTTATTTAATACTTGTATAAGTAAAATAAATGAGCAGTAACTTAAGTTACTGTGCAGTAGCACAAGTGGACGCCTTTTTTAAGATGCTACTGCAGAGGTTTAATGCCTAATACTACTGCACAGTAGTGTCACATCACAGTTTTTGCCATGCAACACTACTGCACAGTAGTATCAGGCTACTGTGCAGTCAGTGTTCCATGTAGATGTGCCCAGCGAGTACCATGGTTACGGCTCTTAGTACTGCATGCCATTACCGAACAGGGTCAAATCTGCCTGATTCCCAGCATGAGAGGGACATTTGGAAGATGTAAAGAACCTCTGTTCCAAAAGCAGGGGCTGCTTCCTTGCTCCATCCCTCCAGGCACATGCTGCTTCAAAGTGGATAAGCTGGGGCCATGGCTTTGAGCTCAACTCACAGAAGGGTGTAGCAGGAGCACCCCCTCAGGGAGGAAGCACCCTGCAGGCCCTGGCTAGGGGCAGTGGGTAATGAATGTAGAGTTGGATCTAGTCTAGCTGCATCCTCTGGACACAGCAAGTGAAGTGCAAGTGCAGGTCGGGCAACAGGCTGCCCAGAACTGGAAGCAATGCATCCTCCTAATCTTCTGGGTCCCAGTCAGAGACCACCTTGAGGGGAGCCCTGTAGGGAGCTAGTGATGTGAATGTGATGTGAGAGCCTGGTGCTCTCTGTTACATAAAGAGGAAACGCAGCCCACCCAGGGAGCTCTGCAGGCAGGCAGGAGGCAGCAGCTATCAGTTGCTGGGGCAATAGGGCTAATGGGATTATTAACCAGCACCTGAGGTGGTCAGATGACCAGATTCAGTCAGGACCAGGGGAACATATAAGCTCAGGGCTGGGACTATCAGGGTCACTCTCTCCCTGGCTGCTACAGGGTAAGGAGACCCTGCTTTAGAGAACTGCCTACAGATGTTTGATTGCCTGCTTTGTTCCTTAGAAGGATAGAAAGGCTCCAGGAGCCTACAAAGTACCCAAGTTTAGGAGATGTGCTGTCCTAGGGGGAAGTGTGCTTCTTAAAGGGGCAGAGCATGGTCTCCACGGTTGTTTATGTTATGGCCCAGGGGCTTATGATTTATGTTATTGTTTAACCAGTGCTTTGCAGATGAGGCTGTAGGGGAGATGGAGGCCTCATTAGTGGTCGGGGGGGGGGCACTTGACTGCCTTGAGCCCTGCAAGGGGCAGGCTGAGGGCTTGAATGCTTATTGAATGCAGAGCAGTGTCCAAGAAGGGCACACCTGGCTGGTGTCCCCTCAGCACCAGCTTGAAAAGTGAAGTCCTGAGGCTGTTCAGTGCCAACTCTGAAGCTAAGCCTCTGCCCATTTTCCGGCTTGTCCCACCACTCTTACCCACACGTAAAACATGTGCTTTGTTCCTGCTAGGTGATACCAGCTGTTGATTTCAAAGGCAACGGTTAGGGGGGACACATGCCCCCCCTGAGATTAGCCACTGCTGATGCTGCCCCTGGCATCTGCAGACTCTCACCACTCCCGCTCCCTCCTTCCCCCACCACAGCTGCCTGGATGCGATCCCTGCTCGGCCGGCCCTTGCCACCAACATCACCACAGCTACCTGAGGGTGGTCCCCACTCACCACCACCATGCCCCTGCTGCCAACACCACCACCAGTACCTGCAGGTGGTTGCCATGCCCTCCCAGTCGGAAGAGGCATGAATCATTCATGACTGAATTACTCCTCTAGCTCCAAGCACAGAGATTTGGGCTGTAAAGAACAGAAACTACCACCCTGCATCTGACTTGAGGCCCAGCCAAACCCAACCTCCTGTTTCTGACAATAGCCAAGTTTAGCTGTGTCTGAGGAAGAGGGCACAGCAGCAGACTCCAGTCCTGTCTTGATTCCTGCTTGCCAGACACTGCCTCAAACCCTTAAGCAGCAAGATCAATCTACCTGTCAGCACTGTGTGCTAGAGCTCTGGGCACTTGCTCGTGTTACCCCCACAAACACCCCCTTCCTCTTGACTCCTCTACAGTCCTGGCCACAATGAGTTCTAGAGCTTGACTCTGTGCCATAGGGGAGATCATTTCCTCACATTGGTGTTGAATGTGGCCTGGTGTAATGACTGGTCCTCACTCCTCTGCTGTGAACCAGCAGGGACCCATAAGCAGCCCTGGGGTGTCACACCCCAACACTGGCTGTTTCATCTGGCCCATGTGTTGCACAGGAAGCGCTTTTGTCCAATTCTGCCACACATCTCCAAGAGAAAACAGCTGCCTGTGGGTCTCCCCACTGTGAAGTCTCCAGCTCTAAGTGAAGGTATAGAAAGCTTCAGTGGGAAGCAGGGGACAAGGATTTAGACGTGGCAAAAGCAGGATTCTTTATACTGGTATTCCACCAGTCCAAGGATGTTAGCCTGCTTGACAGGATATAGAATGATCATGGTGGGGAGTGACCACACTCCCACAGTTGGTGAGGATCTTGTGGGGGAACACCTACAAAAGCTAAATATCTATAAGTCAGCAGGACTGGATGAACTACACCCGAGAGTGCTAAAAGAACTGGTCGATGTCATTGTGCAACCAATGGCAAAGTTATCTGAAGACTTGTGGCACTCAGGAGAGGTCCCAAAAGACTGGAAGAAGACCAAAGTGGTACCTATCTTTAAGAAAGGGAGAAGGGAGGACCCAGGAAACTACAGGGCCCATCAGTTTGACCTCAATCCCTGGTAAAATTCTGGAGAAAATGATCAAAGAATCCAGCACGCATTAGCTAACTGAAGGTAGTATTCTGAAGGATAGCCAACACAGCTTTGTTATGGGCAGGTTGTGCCAGACCAACCTCATTTCCTTCTGTGACCAGGTAACTCGCCATATGGATAGGGAAAATGAGGTTGATGTCATATACTTGGACTTCAAAAAGGCCTCTGACCTGATCTCACATGATGTCCTCATGATTAAATTGAGGAAATGTGGCCTCGACTACTTTACAGTTCAGTGGCTAGGTAACTGGGTCCATGGTAGGACCCAAAGGGTATTGATTGACAGAAATGAGTCATTGTGCTAGAAGGTGACCAGTTGCATACCTCAGGGTTCAGTACTTGAACCAGTGCTTTTCAACATGTTCATCAATGATTTGGACTTGGGTATCATAAGCAAACTGGCAAGGTTTGCTGAAGACATCAAACTATGAGGGAGTGTGGTAACACTCAAAGACAAGCTGGCAATACAGGCTGACCTAGACAGGCTCATGAGGTGGGCTTGATGTCATTTAATAGAGAGAAATGTTAAGTGCTCCATTTGGGGAGAAATAATCCACGATAGACTTACAGGCACAGCAGTGCTATGCTTGCCAGCACCACAACTGAACAAGACCTGGATGTCATGATTGACAATAAAATGAGCATGAGCCACCAATGTGATGCCATAGCTGGCGGAGCTAATTAAGCACCGGCATGCATCCACCAAGGCATCTCAAGCAAAGCAAAGGATGTCATCTTTCTGCTTTACTCAGTGAGCAGGTGAGACTGCAACTGGAGTACTACATTCAGTTTTGGGTGCCACACTTTAAGAAGGGCGTGGAGAAACTCAACAGAGTCCAAAGGAGAGCCTTTAATGCATGATTAGAGGCCTGGAGACCAAATCATGAGGAGAGGCTGAAGGACATGGGACTGTTAACCCTGGAGAAGGGATGACTTGGCGGGGGGGGGGAACTTGCTTCAGAGCTCGTGACGGGGCATATATTCATCAGGGCCCTGCAGAGGAGGGCAAGAAATAATGGGCACAAGCTGACTAAAGATCACTTCAGGCTAGATATAAGGAAAAACTTCTTCACATTGAGTGCCAAGGGTTTGGAACAGGCTCCCCCAGAGGTGGTACAGTCATCCACCTGGCTGGGGTCATCTCACCTCAGCAGTCTTGCCTCTCAAGTACAGGGGGGCTGGGCCCGATGATCTGTAAGGTCCCTTCCAGCCCCTAATAACTGTGAAACTATGAATTCTTCGAGCTCATTAAACTTCCCAGGAACTCACAAAGGAAGTTGTCTCACCACCATTTTACTTAAGTCACAGTGCCACCTGCTGGCCACAGCTGACTTTTCCACTCAGGAGGCACAGAAGCCAAACCACCACGAGTGGTCTTAAGCCCACTCAGGCTTATTTTAACCTACATCTCAACCAGGGTTCGAATTATGCGGGGCCTCAGGTGGTGGACTGAGCCCCCCATGAGCCCCTCCATAAGAGACAAGTGCCCCTGGCCCGCACTATGCCTTTCTAAGCAGCTCAGGCAGCACCAGCGGCTCCTTCTGGCTCCTTCTGGCTTCTGGCTGCCACCACTGAAAACCCCACCAAGAACTGAAATGTAATTCAAACCCTAATCCCAAGAATTTTTTAAGTACATAAACCAAACAGAGACCAAACAGAGCTAAGCAGCTTCCTCCTTCCATAACTCCAGGCTGGGAGCAGTGCATGCAGGAGAAGTGATAATACCTGCAAGATCAGGGGTGGGCAATTACTTCAGCTGGAGAGCCACTTAATGACTTATGGAGACCTATCAAGGACCACATGCATTTCCTACCTGGGTCACATCGAAACCCCACCTGAGTCCACAGCCTATGTAGCTATGTCAAGGGCTGATGCAGCTGGGCAGAAGCAGTCCCACCTGCCCATCTGGCACTAAGTGGCAGCCAGAGCTACCATCTACCCACGGGCTAGAGCTAGTGAGTTGGCAGCTGTCCAGCCATAGGCCAAATCAAGTCTGTTGGTGGATTGGATCCAGCCCACAAGCCATATTTTGCCCACCCCTGTGCAAATTCACTTCTGAGGGCCTGAGTGGCACAGTCATGGATAGTTTGAGATTTGCTTGCCTGGTTTACTGCCAGGGGCCTGTACCACTCTGTGGTACCACACTGAGTGAGGCACTTCTGGTAGAAATTCTCCATGAACCTAACTTCATTTAATAGCTCTATTTATAATGTGATGGAGTCATGAAAATAAATAATGCAGTCTGCACAGCAGGTTCTAGGCTCTTTGCTGTAACAGTTAATTCAGTCTCACACTGCCTCCTCCTTTTCTGTGTTCAATGTGGTAGCACCTCTTAGTATTGACAATGTGAAACTGCCTCTGAAAAGTTGTCATGGGGAAAGGTGCAGGGAATGGGTGGTACTTGCATCAGTGAGTGTGTTTGCTGGTGTACAGTTAGACATAGGACCCTGTATAACAAGGCTTAAAAGAAATATAGAGCAGCCGCCTGGTGCCTAGAGTAGACACATGTCAGGGTCTGAAGAGGCACATCTGATTGGGCCAGACACCTGAGTGATCACACCTGCCCCTGATCCCTGGCTAATGCAACCGCCCCAACTCTCTGCAGCCAGATTGGCTGCCAAAAGTGCCACTCACCCTTTATAAGCACATCTGTAGCCTCCAGGCGTGCCTTGACACAGCCCCAATCTGTTCTGGCAAGCCTTGTGTTCACAATTCTCCCTGGCTTTCCTGACTTTTGAACCTGGTTTTGGCTGTCCTGATGCTGATATTGGATCTCATGGTACTGGCTTTGCTCTCTCTTGTTTCCCTGGCATCTTGACTCTGCTTGGCTTCCCTGACCCTGGTCTCAGATTTTCCCTGGACCTTGACCTCAGCTCTCTGATCCTTGGCTCCTAACTTTAGTTTACATCTCGGATTACAACTCTTGGATCTCCCCTATCAGCTCCACTCAAATTTGGACCCATCTTCACCAACCTAGGCCCCAACCCAACGATCAGGTAACCTGTGTCTCCAATCTGCTGACCCCTTAGTTGTCCCTCAGCGTGCAGGCACAGCTGTCTACGCCCCAGCTGAACTCTCACAACCCATACTGGACCCTTTACAAAGCAGCTGTCCCAGGGGAAACATAATGTGTGGGGATCATGTAATGAAAGACTGGGTGACATTCTTTCCCAGTTAGGTCAATGGGAGGACTGCCAGTGATTTTAGTGGGGTCAGAGTTTTACCTTGTATACTAACATAGTGGTGATCCATGAGGCTATGGTGAATCATCTGCAGACCACACTGGCACCACAGGCAAAATGTCCAGCAGAGTATGCCTGTTAGCTGCACAGCAGTGCTGTACCTTGGGCCCCTACCACATGATCCAACCACACCAGACACATCTCCTGGCATCTTGCAAAATTTGAGACTTTGCCCAAGGCACACTGAAGTCAGAACTCAGGTAATTCAGATGCCTGCCTTCTCCCCTACCTTAATAAGATTTATTTAGTTGTTATAGCAACTTTTTTTCAGTGTATCTTGTAGAGGAAATTATTTCTTTCCAGGTTCATTGAAGCTTAATAGATTAGCTGTTTTCAGAGAATAAAACACTGAGAAAAATAAGCTACTCAAGTCATGATCACATACCCTTTCAAGAAAGCTCATGTACAGTCTGCTTCAAATATGATTTTGGCATCTAAATCTACCCTCATTAGCAAACAGAAAGATTCATGGGTGAACTCCTGTGAAGTTATATCCAAAGAACCCATACTATGTCTATTTAACTTCCAAACAGAATTAGGTGCCTATACATCACTCAAGGGAAAAAGGAGATAGATATTTTAAGTGCGTGACTTCTGGCTACTGTCTCCAAGACAACATGCTGGGAGTTGATTTCGTCTTGATCCATTTTTTTTGCTGAAGCAGCAACATCCATCTCATTAATATTATTCAGTGGAAGGTAACTTAAGAATTTTACTGTTTCCATTAGGTTTGATGATGAGGGATTATGACGACCCATGAGAAACCCTGAGAACTAACAATAATATATTGGTTTGAAGAACTCTGGGAACTGCTGTCCTAGTTCATCTTCATGCAAGGGGCCTGAAACAATAGTGGACAGCCAGACAATTCTGGCATCTCCTCACTTTTCAATGTTTGACTTTGCAGCCTTAAGAACAGCCTTTAACTGTAGCTTCTGTATGTTATTGTATAGGTTTTATGAAACCCCAACACTCTAACCCCTATTACATATAACTCTAACTCCTCCCCACTCAATCAGCAGAGCTGAGCTTGTTAACCTACAGTGCTGTGGCACACACCTCTGCTATCTGAACCAATAAGCGAGCTACAAAAGGCACAGGTTGTTCTCCCCTGAGCCAGCTACTAGAGAAGCAGCTGTGATATACTGGTTTCGACTACACCAGACGCTAACTGCGCAGTAGCTCATTACTACTGCACAGTAGTGTCAGGTGGCAGGAAGTGTGACACAATGATACTGCACAGTAGTAACAAGCTACTGCAGTCACCTAAAAGCCGTTCAGCAATGCTACTGCACAACAATTCGGGTTACTACACAGTAGGGCTGTGTGAAGTTCTGGGTGCTGATTTGATATGGAGAAGATTCAGCCTGATTCAGTGGCCGAATCTCCGAATCCAAATGGAATCAGGAGACCAGTTAAAAGGTATGAATCGATCTGAAGCTCTCCGAATCTATTTGGAAAAGATTCGGAGAGCTTTGGTGATTCGGACAGTCCCTGATCTCTGCAGCAGGGAGCTGGACCCAGACTCCGAGCTGGTAAGTAGGGGGCAGGAGAGGAGAAGCTGGGGGAGTGGGCAGGGGACCATGGGGTGACCCCTGCCTGCTCCCCATCCCCTGCCTGCTCCCCCAGCCCCTCCAAGTGCCCCCAAACCCTGCCCGCTCCCCCAGCCCTCCCCATGGCTGCCCCGCCCACCCCAGCTCTGGCCCTTTAAGAAAAAGAACCAAACCCTGGCTGCTGCAGCAGCCTCAGGGCTTCTGGGGGCTTGTGCAGAGCATGGGGCAGTGGGGATCACCCCCTGCTAGGCAGAAGCCAGTGAGTTGGGTCTTTTTTTTTTCTTAAAGGGCTAGAGCTGGGGTGGAGTGGGCTGGGCAGCCATGAGGGAGGGCTGCGGGAGCAGGCAGAGCCCCCCATGTAGCATGGGGCAGTGGGAGGCAGCGGGGATCAATCCCCTGCTCAGCAGGAGCCAGTGAGTAGGGGCTTTTTTTTTCAAAAAGCTGGGAGCTGGGGCCGGCAGGGCTGGGAGCTGGGAGAGCAGGCGAGGGATGGGGCCTGTGTGATTCAGAGATTTGGCCAAACTGATTTGGGACAGTGATTCAAATTGTCAAATTGAATCACTGTCCCCCAAATTGGCCGAATCCGAAGTGAATACTAGCCGCTTCACACAGGTCTAGTGTTCCGTCATTTACTACTTGTTTATACAAGTACTAAATGACTGTGCAGTAACGACTGGGCAGTCAGCATCTCATGTGGGCAGTCAGCATCTCATGTAGATAAGGCCACTGGAACTGAGTTATATGACCAAGAGTAGCTGCATTGCACAGGCAGTAGACTGTATACTCAGACTTTACAATTTCTTGCAGCTTTTGGTCTGTCATGGTGCAGATCTCAATTCCATTCCAGTTTGCATGACTTCTCCATGGGGAAGGAGGCCTTGTTTTAGCAACATACAGTAAAGGGCACATTATTAACACAGTGAGCTGGTGGAAGAGACCACGCTTTGTGAGCTCCTCACTTCCAGACTACTGCATTACTCCGCTAGACTTTAGGGTATGGAGAGCACAGAATGTGGCTGGCACCATCTCCTGTCTGGTGGGTTCTGGGTGTAGCACACTGGAGCAAGATGCCAGGGTGGGGGGATGGGCACAGCTGGCTGAATATTTGAGGTTTTGGCAGGAAGCCAGGCAGGAGCCGGAAACCATTCAAAGGGACAATGTGATACAGTGGTGAAAGAGGTAATCCCAGGACAAACCAGGTGAGGTGAGGTATTTCCATAAGAGACAGGTAAGCATTAATGGACACGTACAAGGTAACATGAAGATCTCATCTGGAATACAGTGTATTTTTCTGGACACCCATACTTGAAAAAGACAAACTTAAACAGGGATAGATGCAGAGGTACTGAAAGGATTGTTTGGGGAATAGGGAGCCTGTTACAAGAGGAAGCTAAAATAACTTGCCTTGAGCAACTTAGCCAGCCGAAGGCTCATAGGGGACCTGACTGCTGGCTATAAATATGCCAGGGTAACCTCCAGGGAGGGAGAACTGTTTAAGCCAAATGGGCAACATTAGCACAAGAACATGTGAGGATAAAATAGCCATAAACAGAAAGGGGCTGGAAATGAAAAATTGTCTAAGTGGAGTGTGATTTTGGAGCAGCCTTCCAGAAGGAGGAAAAGGGACAACAGCTTAATGGCTCTGAAGGCAGAACTTTATCAGTCTCTGGGATGATGTAGTGTCTGCCATAGCAGGTACTGGGCTCACTGAACCTGGAGATACCTTCCGGTCCCTTGATTCCTATCCAAGTCCAATCCTCACTCCCCACCCCCAAGTGTGAAAGTGCTATGAGGGAGGTGGGTTGCCTAGCAACCTTTGAGCAAATATTCATTTGTCTGAATAATGTGTAACTAACAGGAGACTGGGAGCAGAATGAGAGAACTGCACAGGAAAAAGGGCAATGCAGGCTGCTACTGCTGGAGCAGCTTTGCAGCACTGCCTCTGTCTGCTCCTCTTTTGCCTTGTCCTCCAGGTCTGGGCTCCTCTCATGTATTGTAACTGGAAGGATAGCATCTCTCCACATCCCCAGCCACTGTGTGGACCCTGCACAGGCTGGGACCAGAAGGGTGAACAAGGTGAAGGTCAACCAGGCCCTGGAAGGCTAAGCAGGACTCTGAGTGCCTGGGGAGTTCCAAGGAATGAGCCACATCTCTTAAGGCTTTTTCTGCTTTAAGGGGAGAGAAGTCATCCCAATCCCAGGAATCACTATAGACCAGGACACAAAGGAGGCAAGGCTCTCCCAGCAGTAGGTCACAGCCATCTCCCAGTGTCAACCTGCACCAGTCCTACCACTTCAAGGGCCCAAATCCAGAAACACAAAGGCTGGTCTTTACTACCCCATGCCTTGGACAAGACCATGAACTGTCTCTGGATGAGAACTCCAATACCAGCACCCTACAAACAGACAAGGTGGCCTGACTGTGAGCTCCCCACCATGTTCCTGCTCTCCAGGAAGGGTATCACAACTGGCAGTGCCCTGCCACACTGACCTGCACGATGACTGTGAAGAATACAACCACAATGGTTGTCGCCACAAAGTAATCCTTGGCTTTGACTTTATCTCTGTCCAGCAAGATCACCAGGGCAAAGGCAACAGCCCCTCGCAGGCCCCCATATGACATCACCACCTGGTCAATCCTGTCCAGTGGGATCAGTCGGAAGTGGTTGAGCACCCAGGTCTGAAGGACAACACCTAGGGGATAAAGGAAGGGAGAAGGTCTGGCAGAATTATGTAAGCCACAGGAAAAGGATCAGGGCTTTGGCACAGTGGGGTGCTCTTAAGGGTGAAGTCATATGCAGATCTCTTACAAACCCCTGCAACTTCCCCTGCTCCTCCATGGACGTACCCTACCACAAATGAACTGATGTGTGACTCTTGCCCATGCTCTTGGGGCTCTTCTGCATCCCTAGGGTCTTTCATAAGGCACAGCAAGGGGACCAGGAAATAAAGGGGAATGCATTAGCACAAGCAGGCCAGACAAGTGAGTGCCAGACAAACTGACTGACCCACAGCCCTGAAGAGCAGGATGAACAGGAGAGTGCCCAGCACTAATGCTGTGTCCCAGGCCCACTTGGAGGTGTCCACAGCAGAGATGCCCAGGAACATGAAGATGATGGTCTCCGAGCTGCTGGCCAAGGTCTTCATGGTGTACTTGACAGTGGTGCGGGACTTCCGGGAAATGTTGGCTTCCACATACTTCTTACAGCAGATCCCACAGAAGGTGACCCTGGGAAAGCAGTGAGAGCTTGGAATAGGTGCCAGTGGGAAGGGCCACACCACACTGCCCAAGGCCCAGATACATCCTCTTTCCTCCTTGCTGACAGGAAGGTACCCTGGGTCTCTGTACCACTCCCCACTCTCTCATCCATCCAATAAGAGCTGAGCTACAAGCCAGACTCTATGTAAGTGGTACTGGTGTGGGCACATAGCTGTGGGACAAGCCCAGTCACAGAGCAGAGTGGGAGTGGTCTGGGAAGGGTATAGATTTCCTAGCAAGGGTAGCAGTGGGATGCTCCCTGCACATGTACCCCAGCCAGAATGGGAGGTCACGGTGTCTCCCATGGTCAAAGCAATGAAGAAGAGCTGTCTTGCCCCAGCAGGCTGCTGTATACTCACGGGTGTGCTGCAAGCTGCTGTATACTCACGCGAGGATGGAGGAGAGTGAGACCATCTCGGCGGTGAGGTATGCAACGTAGGCGATCAGGAAGACAAAGAGTGGCTCAATGATGCGCACACGCTTGGTGAACCTAGTGATCAGTGCCAACAGGAAGGCGAATAGCAGCCCAATGGCCGTGCCTCCCAGGCTTACAAGAAAGAAGGAGGCTGTGGGAGAGCAAGAACCAGCTGTACTGAGCACTGAGGCTGCAGCAGTCTGCTTTCCAGCTGCAATCCTCTGCTGACCATCTGTCTACTGTAGGGGTTCTTATCACCACCAGAGGGAGCCCTTCTCTCTTCCTGGGCAACCTCTGATTCTGAGCCGGTTTGGTTCAGAGGGTCTCCCCTAAGGGTGGCAAATCATGGGGCCAGTGAAACCAGTCTTCTGTGCATGCAGCAACAGCTGTCCCTCCCTTATTTAGAAGGGAAGAGAATCTCAAGGCAGTTCCCTGCAAAGCGCAAATAAAGGGCTAAGGAAATATTACAGCTGAAAATGCAAAGCTGCAGTCAGAGCACCCCAAGGTCAGAAAATGTGAAAATTCAGGCTGCAGATGGGACCTGCCTAGGCTGCCTTGCTGATTGGTTGCCATGCAGTCCTTGACTACAAGATCACAAGCCCTCTCGAGAATACGACCCAGAGCTGCCACCTGGACACGTCACACAGACCGGCACAGAAAGGAAACACAGCAATGGGTTTCATTTTGGCTTCTTAGTAAGGTAGGGAACAACTAGAACCACTAGAACTAACAGCACAGCAGAGGAGGGGGTGAGGTTTCATATGCAGATGCTACAACAGAGAAAAGGGAGCAGTATCCATTCATGTTGCTGTTCTAGGACATTTCCCAGAGTTCAGTAGCACAGTCTCAAGCTGCATGAGGGACCCATGTGACAGCTAGTGGGTAGTGACAAATAAATGCCTCCCTCCTCCCTACAATTTAAAACTCATCCTCCTCTGCCTTAATCAGGAGGGGAATTGAACATGTAGCTCTTCTCCAAGACCAAAAGCATTCACTAAAAAAGCAAAGCCATCACCTGGGGCTTTCTCAGCTCACATCACCTCCGGGTCCCCTTGCCCACCTGCCCAGCCTCCTGTCCTCCCTGCAGAGCTACTACAGTCCTGTAAAACTAACAAACTAAACATCAGGCAGGTGCGGGGGGGACAGGACAAATAAGTGAAATGAGAAAAATAATAACAACACGAGGGTTCCAAGGCTGCACTGAGGTCAGGGAGGGGACAGAGGGGATGGGAGCACAGTGCTGCAGAGGGTGCACAGGCCTGGACATTACTTGGCCACTCTGTGGTGTTTTTAAGCTCACCAAGGGCACCCCAAGACTAACCAGACACCTCTGAATAGGGTTAGCAGATGCCAAGTTCACCTGTGTCTCAGACAGGAGAGGTCAGGCTAATGCTATGTTATGATCTACATGGGTTGAGCCTGGACCTACACCTAATCACATGACCCTGTCCCAGGTCACCCTTCCAGCTGTGCTTCTCCCACTCATCTCCAACCTCCCCAAACTCAACAATCCACTTACCTGTTCAATGTCTGTGCAGCTATGAGGGGTAACTGAGCTTACCAGTTCCTATTAACCTCTTCTTTTACCAGTGTGAGGTCTCTATAACCATCATGAGAGCTACATGGCATTCATGTTCACCGCCTAGGCTTTCCAGCAGAACAGAACAAGGTCTGGTGACAGTATGACTGAGAGAGAAAGAAAGGCTGGCACTGGCTGGAGATACACTCACCTACACCCTTCACATAATCTGTGACCTGGACATGTGCAGGGCCCATCTCCACAAAGGAGTTAAATACCTTGTACAGCACCTGCAGGGCAAAAATGTGCTGTTAGCAGAATGGAGGGTCTGGGACATGGGGAGAGGGTAGCACCTCAGCCCCATAGTCCAATAGCCCCTTCTTGTCTCCAGCTTGCACTATCCTGTGAAGAGTAAAAGCAAGCTGCCCTCCCCTCCCCTTGCCCTGCCTTCCCCCGGTCATAGTCTTTGGAATGGAGAGTCTGACCTTGCAGACTTTGCAAGTGATGAGAGAAACTGCCCCCTGCAAAGGACTCTGAAGCTGCAGTTACTATGGTCCATTTGTGCAGACGTTCCCTGGAAAAGGGATGAGGCACAAAAAGGCAAGGCAGGTTTCATGTCTCCATCTACTCTAGATCAGCCTAGGAAGATCACCCAGTGAATCCAGTGCTGGGCTCTCCAAAAAATGGGCTGCAAAGTGTCTAGTGGTCTGTGTTTGGCTCTAGATCTGAAGTCATAATTTTAAGTGGGATCAGCTGGGGCCTCTGTCTTGCTTCATCTGCATCCACAGTGCTTTGGAGACCTCCTCTGCCTCAGATCATTGGCAGGCAAGGCAGTGCTTCTCCACTCCTTCTGGGAGACCCCCAACCTCTGCAGCCATAGAGAAACTTTGGCTCCTCCCAGTGAGAGACAGAGGAAGCCAAGAGCTGGACAGAGCTCAGTGGTGACTGCAAAATCTCCTTTATCTTCAAAGACAGGAAATCTTCCTGACAATAGGGTTCTGGGGCCCAGGCTGGAGACACTTGGCTGGCATGGGAGAAATGCGTCTTGTCTAGAATTGAACTTTAGAGCCCCTCTGCAGTGGCCAGCAGCCTTGTGGTATACAAGTTCCCCACACGCTGCCCCAGTGCTACTAGGTAAAGCCATCCCAGGAGCCATAGCCTTAGGACAGCACTCACCACAGTGACAGCGTCATTCAGGAGGGATTCCCCAAATACGATGATGAAGAGGGTCTCATTGACATGAACCTCCTCAAAGACAGCCAGCACTGCCACAGGGTCCACAGCTGAGATGAGGCTGCCAAACAGCAGGAAATCCATCAGACCAGCTTCCACACCCTTATCTGCCAAGACAAAGAACACAAGGCTCAGGCAGTACCCTCAGGAGACAATGCGGACTTGACCTCCTCCTTCCCACCCACCTGCCCAGCTGACTCTGCAGAGAGGAACCAGTCAGATGTACCAGGCAAAAAATGACAATGAAGGAAGCTTACCATGGTTGTGCACTGAACTAAGGCATGGGGGCCTGTGTTAGGAAGGCCAGATTGCCCATGGGATATAGGATGCACACCCTGCACCCACTCTGTATGTTAGCTCCCAAACCAGAACCAGTGTAGGCTTGTTGGTGAGATGCTTTTTGTAGAGGCACCACGTTAACACAGTTACATGATTCCCAATTCAGGAGTGTCTCTGTGTAGCACTCTCTTACACCATGGAGATGTACTCGTTTGTTCATCGGCAACAATGGGGCCCTGCACATCCCACAGCCAAGGTGTGGCCCTGTGAGGAAATGGGGTAAAGCTAATGGCTGTGCCAAAGGCCACAGAGCCCCCTCACTCCAGCTGAGCTCCCAGGAGCAGCACTGAACTGCACCAGACTGGAAGCTTCTTCCCCTGCCTAAGCAAGCCCCTGCCAGCAGTTCTACATCTCTTTGCAGTGTGGCTGGGCTGAGATATCTTCTTTTCCTCCCTGCACTGGTAAAATGTCTGAGGAGGTGGGTAGCAAGGAGCTGCATGTTTTGTGGGACAGGATCTTCAGGGGTGTCAGAGAACCTTGTCCTTGAGACATAAGGCCCAGCAATGGGACAGAGCCTGAGGGAGCAGCAACCTCTGTGACCCAGCCACTCTCTCAGGGAATATGCCCCAAGGGTGGGGGGACATGCTCAGGAGACACAGAAGGTGGCCAGCCCCCCAGGTAATAGCTGAGGCCTACCCTAAGCCTGGGAGAAGGAGTCTAGACAGTGACTAACACCTCTAGACAAGCTGCAGCTGCTGGAGTTATGAATGGTAGGGCAGGGCCAGTAACAATGCTGAGCACAAGGAACATGAAGATGAGGGGACAGATCAGGCAGCCTCTCCACTAAAATGCCCTAAGCTCTCTCCATGGTAGGTGTGAGGCCCTGGTCTTGCTGGTGTCTCAGGCTGCAACAGCATGCCCAGAGGATAAATCCCATCTGGCACTATTCTTTTCTGGGTAGCATGGCCCATTGGAGGTCCATGGTAGCAGGACACACACTTGGTATCGACAGTCTGAGGGCTTACAGAGAACTGGCACCACTGAATACCAGCTATGTAGAGGTGGTTCTGCCATAACACCCTCAAACCTGAACTAGAACTTGTGTCAATAGTGCTGTCCCCTATGTTTGTCTGGTGACTGGCACTATACTGTCCACCTAGCCCCAGTGAGAACAGTCATGGGGGAAGTTCCTAACATCAACCACTGACCATTTCTGTAGGTTAGATCCAATGGCTGTAAGGCTCTAAGGGTTGATAACCCCTAGCCTATATTGTCACAAAGTGCTCTTCCTTGGACTACTATGGACAAAGCCCTGCATGGTCTGAGTTAGTCAGTAGCAAGCTTGAGATGTTGCCCTTCACAGGGAGGATGAAAAGTACTACAGCTGGATTAGAATCAGCAAAGGTCATTGACAAGAATAGCAAAGATATGAGTCAGCCCAACACTAGGCAGGATCCGTTTATCCTGAATACTTGACAGATCCACAAGAGATTTGTTGTTGCTCCCAAGGCATTGTTCCCTGAAGGATATAAAGGTTACACAATCCCTGGATACTGTGGACCTCCAGCCCCTGAAGGAGTCTGAACAGTATGTAATTCACCTGCCATGGACTTGGACTCAGGAGGGCAAGTGCAGCTCTCTGGCACCTCACCTTTGGTTTTGGCTTATGTTCCTCAAAGGTGTGAGTTGTAAAGGCAAACATCTTGGTAACTGTCCCAGTCCAGCTCTTCTGACCACCAGCCCCACAGACCATGTAAATGAGGGGCAGAGGTTCAAACAGCTCAGCTTGCTTACCCATGAGCCCTGCCTGCTGCATGCCCCAGAGGGAGACTCCAGTGGTGAAAGAATTCCACAGGGTGCCAATCACTGCATATGTCAGAATTGCACCCATGTTGTCAAAAAAAAGCCTGCTGGGCATGAAATAGCCTGAATCCAGGACAATGGGGGGAAGGAGGAAGAAGAAGAACATGTTGGGTTCCAGCTGGTACTCTGCTTTCTTAGCGATGGCCAAGACAATTCCCCCAAGGCCCAGGCCCAGCAGGATGAGGAGGCAGCTCTCTGGGACCACAGATGTCACCTTGCGAGACAGCTGGAACACTGGAAGGAAGAAAGGGAAAACAAGGCATCAGCATGAGACCTGCAGCCAGGCAGCAGAGCCAGCAGGGCCTGGGCTTACCAAGCTCTGTCCCTGCCTCCTGGGAAAAAACAAGACAGTGCAGTCAGCCCAAATATACAGATATTGCAACAGGACTTGGCTAAGGCATCTTAACTAAGACCTGTGAGGGGAGGAGGGTCAGAGATCATCTCAGACTAGCCCATAGTCATATAGACGGGGAAGTGAAGGATAAAGGTGTTCCAATACTCTTGTCGCACTGGCTACAGAGGTCTCCTTTGTCATGCTCCAAAGCAAAAGGAAAGTCCAAATCCCATTTGCTTCTTCCGCCCTTCTCAGATATGCTGAGGGGATAGTTGTGCTTCCTATCTGGTTTCTGTAGCATATTGATTTCTCATTAACACCAAGTCATTTTTTGTTACTCTCTTCTGTGCTGTCATATGTTGTGATCTGGAGAAATCAGAAAGTTCGCAATTCAGGACAGCCCACAAGCAGCACTGCACCTGCTTCCGGCCCAGGCCATTCCCTGAGGCATAGCTGGGGGGCTCATTACCCCTGCTCATGGAGCAGGAGATACCTGAACAGCATCAGCATGTACCATGGTCATTGCCTTCTCAGCAGCAGCCTGCCCCAGCAAAGAAACAGGGCAGTATCTGAGTGATTGCAGCACAACATGAAATCTAATCAGATTCCTTCCCTGAAATGGAGTGTGGCTGTCTCCCACAGAGGCTTATTTACAAGCATGTAAAAAATGCCAGTGTGCAACCAGGAGATTTATAGATTTTTAAAGTGGTTTATTCAATCTGGGCTCCTGGACTGAATCCTAAACAGCTACAAAGCAGGATTTTTGAGCATTTTTGAGCAAACAGATTATGCTATTACACCGACGCACCAATCTATCAATTATGTAACAGAGGCAAAGACCAGGTATCCAGGGCAGAGAGCCTCAGTGTTATTGCTGCCAGGACATTTACCAGTGCCCTCACTTTCCTGTGAAGCAACCAGTCCTAAGTGGCAAGCCTTTCTCAGTACCTGGCTGCATGACTCTATTCCCAGCCAGGGCCAGTGTTGGAATTATCTCATGACACTGGCAGCCACCAGGGTGCACTGCAACATGCTGCCTGACCAGAACTTGAGCCCCTTGGTCTGGTACCCAGAGCACTGCAGGGAGGTCAAAGATGGTTTTGACAGGGCTGACCTTGTCTTAAGCAGAGGGTTGGATTAGATGACCTCCTGAGGTCCTTTCTAATGCTATTTTTCTATGACTAAGCCTGGGACTCCATTTGCAGTGCATCATTACAGCAGGTAAATGATGCTGACATGCCTTGGCCATCTGAGATGACCTTGCAGGAGTCCATACTGCAGCCCAGGTCCCTACTAGTCCACTTAGTGAAACAGCGAAGTTGAGATCTTCTGAATTATTCCTCAAACAAATAGGCACATTAGTTCACAGGCAAAGGAATTGAGTTGTTCTTGTTTTATATCCCTCAGTTTCACATGAAGAGAACTGGCAACTCTCAGGTTGGAGAGAGGATGCAGTGTCATTTGGTATTCAGGAGTTTTCTAACAGCCTTCTTAAACTCAGGTCATTTTAACTTCCAAGCAAAGCAGCCTGGGGTCCCCCCCCAGCATGCTCTGCCTCACTAATTTAAGAGCCTGCTACTTGCTTTTAAAGGTTTCAGAACCTACCAACACAAATTAATGCTTTATGTAAGTTTTGGAAAGGTTCCCAGCAGGCCTCAGGCTCAGCATGACTCTGGCCAGCATCTCTGAGCAACCTGCGCACTCCAGGGTACCAGCCCAAGGGGCTTAAGCTCAGGTCAGGTGGTGCAGCAGGTCCAACTGGCTGTCCCGGATCTGGCCCTGCCTGGCCATGGAATTTTGCAGTCCTGTGCTGTGGAAGGGATCTGTTCAGCACAGGGAATCACAGCACTGGGCCTTCACCAGGGAGCAGGGGGAATTAAAGAAGGAGGACCTCTCAGAGCCAACAGGGCTCAGATGTGCTCAGCTGCCTCTGACCACTTGCAGATACATAAATTTGCTGTGTGCCCTGGTGGACAGCCTCTCTGGTAAAATGATATCTTCCACACCTTACCCTGGCCCATCCCCACCACACAGCTTTGCTATCATGGTAACCTGCCATCTTCAGTAACACCTGCACCAGTGCCACACAAATGGCAGACCCAGGTGGTGGTTCTCTCTTCCTGATGGAGCAGGATTGCCCACTGCACATGGAGATCTAGGGACAACAATGGAGAAACACGTACAAGGTAAAAAGATCCCAGCTTTGATTCAATGCCAGCCCTGCTTGCACATTCATAGGCCAAGCAGCAGTAACACTCAGCTTTCACCAAGCACCAGGCACTCAACCTCTGACACTCCCTTGGAGCCCACCTCAGACTTTGCTGGATCCCAATGATTCCCCTCTCCTGGGTTCTCTCCCCTTGCAGGCACTGCTGACCTAAGTGTGGCCTGCCAGGACACCATGCTGCAGGGTTAGGGAATGCGTAAGTGGAGTCAGTGTGGTCTGTCCATGCCCCAGCACAGCTCTAAGGGTCTGTGTTACTGAAGTACAGCATATCTGGAAGAGATGAAATGCTGTGCTTCTTTCAGAGTCCAATAGCTTTTTCCTAACAGTAGGAAACACCAGATTAATCCCCAAGTCTTGGCTAAATCCAAACTGTATAATTAAATTCTGATCAACTAAACTGCTTGTAGTTTAATTAAAGACAGAGTCTTCATCATTGATTTAATCACAGTGAGAGAAGCTAGGAGAAAGGCTGTGTGCCCCTAGACAGCACCTAGAGCCTAAGTGTGTGTGGGGAAGCTACCTCTAACTCCATGTGCTAAACTCCTAGAGGAGCCAATCCCCTAAGCGAGGTCCAAGACCCTGAGCTGTCACAAAGCCAGACCTGACTATGAGGGTGAATTTGTATGTTAAACGTAGACAACACTAAATCTGTGGATTGTTAAGCAGGGTCAAAGTGAGATCATGCTGTGAGCAATAAGAGTTGCCTATTTACTCAAATACAAGACTGAGGTGGAGTGAGGGGTGTTGCTTCTTTCTTTGCCACTCAGCAATTGGGAGGGACAAGACTGTTCTTGAATTTGAGTACCAGCCTGGGGCAGGCAGCAGCTCAGCTCCTGGTTTGGCCCCAGGCTTGGGGCTAAAGCTTGAGCTGGGCTGCGCTTTACCTGGTCTGGGGTAGCTTGTTTAGCAGCGAAGGGAACTCACAGCCAGTGGAGCATCGGGGAGACTGCAAGGAGAGGAGGAAACCTGAAGCCTTCTCCAGTTTTGACTGTGGATGTCCACCTTGCTTCCCCCACCCCCTGCTCCCCGCACCCCCAGCTGCCCCTTTCCTCATTACCTTCTGTTCTGGCTCCTGATCCTCTAGCCCCAATTCAGCCCAGCTGATGGGACTGGTCTAAGGTATAGTCTGGTCACACTGCTGATTGCCCCAAAGAGCAGAGCTGCAGCAGAAGGTAAATGGGAGTTGGGGAGCAGGGAGGAGGGAGCAAGAGGTTGGAGGCAGGTGGTGGGGGGAAGAACAGATGATGTGAGAGGCAAGGAGTGGTGGGGACAGGCAACAGGGCAGGGGAGAGCAGGCACAGGAATGGAGGAACAGGCAGTAGGGGGGCTTGTGGCAGGGACATGTGGCAGGGGCAGTTGCAGGGGGGGACAGGCAAAGGAGGGCAAGGGGCAGGGGTCTTGCCTTCCACCTTCTGCTGCTGCGTTCCTTGCCACAGTAGTAAAAGGGTGAATTTAAGACAGCTTACCACTAATTCAATTCTATACTTGGAAAATTATAATAAATGTATCATTTTCTATGTATAGCATTTAAGTATTGGGGGGTCATCTTAAATTTTAAGTTATCTTGGATTTGGGAAAATAAAACATTTCTTGCCTGCACAGCTCTGACTTGCCAGTAGAGGGCTGGAGAGCAGGGGCATGGTGAGGAGCCAGGACACCTGGGCCTTATCCCTCCCTGTTCTAGAGAATGGGGAGAAGCTGGGAACAGTGCATCCTGAGATGCTAGAAGACTGCAAATTGCTTGTTTTATCTCCGTGGAGCAGAATTAAATTATCTTAATATAGTCTATACAGCACAGCCCAGAACCCTTACCTGAAGCAGTCTAAGTCTGAGAGACTCAGAGGGTACTTAGCACAAGTTAACATGCTTTAACTAGTGGATGCTTGTATTTCAACCACCCTTAGTATGATCCAATGTTCCCTGTAAGGCAGGGGTGTCCAAACTTTTTGAACGTGGGGCCGGATCACAAACTTTTTATCACCCAGTAGGCCGGCGAGCCATATTCAAAGACCTCACAGGAAGTGGTATCACATCAGGAAGTGATGTCATGTGACCTTTGACACCAGTGATGTTGCAGGAAGTGATAATGAAATAGGTCTGGAAATGTGGTTTAAAATCCAAAATAAAAACAATATAAAAACAAGAATGAAATAATACCAAAAATTTGATTAAATAAACACTTTCGCTTCTACTCACTTCTCAATGAAAGAAATAAGCATAATGCAAGTCGACAGATCAAATGTGGAAAAGATATCAGCCAGAATGGAAACTAATCAAAGCAACAAAATATGGGCATTTTTGAGAATAATCTTCAAGATTTACTTTTAGTGAATTAATAACTTGTTAGTAACACATCTTTAACAAGTGGTAACAAGTTGAACCCCCAATCCCGCACAAAGAGAAACAGTAGCAAACACAGTTCAAACACTGGACAAAGATTTAATCACAGTGAGGTCTGAACTGCCCTGAAATTTACAAATATTTTTACCTGCTCCAAATTTACGTTGGAGCCCAGATCGTTCATGCTCTATTCTTGAGCATATTGTTCAGTTTTAAAGGCGCATACAGGACAGCTGCACGGTGCTCATCCACAGCTTTCCCTCCCTGGTTCAGCCTGGCCAGCCCATCCTGTCCCCTATCAAGTGGTGGCTTCCCCACGCGCTGCTGCACTTTCCTCCTAACTGTGCCAGCTGGTCCCAAAAGCCATGAGGCTCCACCGCAGCTGCTGCTGGCCAGTGCCGACCCAGACAGGCATCCCCAACAGCACATGGGAAGCCAGCTTCAGCTGCATGCTGCCCTGCCCAGCTGGGCGGCACCAGCCAGGAAAAGCAGCATGCAGCTGAAGCCAGCTTCCCATGTGCTGCTGGAGACAGGAGGAGGCCAGCCATGTCAGCACCAGCCAGCAGAAGCAGTGGCAGAGCCGTGTGCCACTCAGGACTTTCCTCCGGCAGGCAGGAGGAAAGTTTGCTGAGCCTCTGCCACTCCGGCTGGGCTCGTCCCGTCCTAAGCGGCACATGGCTCCACCACCACTTCTGGTGGCTGGTGCAGACCTGGCCAGCCTCCTCCCGTCCCCAGCAGTATGTGGGAAGCAGGCTTCAGCCGCATGCCGCTTTTCCTGGCCGGTGCTGATCCGGGTGGGTCCATCCCATCCAGAGCAGCATCCGGCTGAAGGCAGCTCCTCGTGCTGCTGGGGACAGGAGGAGCCTAGCTAGGTCTGCACTGGCCAGCAGAAACAGCGGCAGAGCTGTGTACCTCTCGGGACAGGACAAGTCCAGCCGGAGCGGCAGCGGCTCAACTGCACTTTCCCCCTGCCTGCACCGGTCAGTCCCAAGCAGCACACGGCTCCACCACCGTTTCTGCTGGCTGGTGCTGACCTGGCCGGCCTTCTCTCATACCCAGCAGCACATGGGAAGCTGGCTTCAGCCACATGCTGCTCCGGATAGGACAGACTCACCAGGGTCAGCACCACCCAGCAGGGGTAGTGGCAGAGCCATGTGCCACTCAGGACTGACCAGAACAGGTAGGGGGAAAGTGCAGCTGAGCCCCTGCTGCTCTGGCTAGGCACATCCTGTCCCAAGAGGCACATGGCTACTCCTCTTCCCACATGCACCACATTGGCAATGTCAAGCTGATGCTGTGCATGTGGGAACCTTGTCCCTTCCCTAGCCCTTCAGCAGCCATTACGAAGCTGCTGAGGGGCTGGGGGAAGGGACAAGGGGTGGGAATGAAGGTAAACCGTGTTTACTTTGCAGCACCGCAGACCACAGAAAATGCCTTGGTGGGCCGCATGGCAGCCCGCGGGCCATATGTTGAACAAGCCTGCTCTAAAGTGTAGCAATCTGTGAGTGCGCCGCTTCGGTCCCGCCTCCCCCATTCGCTAAGCCTGGATCCAGACTATGCTAAGCCTAATAGACTAGAATCCTCATGTGATAGATCCTCCTGCACTGGATTTTGCAATAATCCTCCAAGCATAAGACACGGGGCTGGGGAGTGAAGCAGTTCCCCTAAGCCAGTAATGGGTACTCCCTATTCATGATGCAGAAATCTTATGTCATGGTTAAACAAAGTTCTTGGGTAAATGTGATATAATTTATCAAAAGCATCTTCTCTGCCTATGTCCTTATACCAGCTCAACTGTAACCAGCACCCCCCAAACTACATCACGGTTAGGAATAATTCCTTGCACCTTCTCCTTTTCCTCTGATGCACACCCAGGTTCTGCATCATTGTGCTCTGCCCCACACACCTTTCCCTGCTGCAGGTAACCAAAGTGAATCCAACCATGGTACATCAGGCTGTGTAAACAATGTCATTGGGAGACCAACATGCTGTCTGAAGAGGAGTGAAGCTGTCAGGGTGCGCTCTTGGCTGCCTTACCTGCTGCTGCCTGCAGTATTGAATCTGAGATCTGGGGAAGCCAAGCTCCACACATGTCCCTGCTCTGGGAGTGAGGAGGCACACGGACTCCGGGCTGGGGAAAGGAGCAGTTTCCTGATGCCAGCGGAGCCTGTGACAGCCCCAGCCCCCAACCCTGCCGTGCCTCTGGGAGTGAGGAGGCACGTGGCCTCAGGGCTGGGCAGTGGAGCAGTTTCCCGGCAACAGCCCCCAGCCCCTGCCTCCAGGAGTGAGGAAGCATATGGCCTCGGGGCTGGGGAGCAGAGCAGTTCCCCGGGGCTGGAAGAGCCAATCCAGTCCCCAGCCCCAGTCCCTGCTTTGCCTTGCCTTGCCGCAGCCCAACTCCGCTCCAGGCGGGTGCGCAACGTTGTTAAGTTAGGGCATGGCATGGATTAAATTGTGCATGGCTGCACACGCACACACCTTGGAGAGAACTAAGTGTAACATGTAACATCACTCTGACTATTCATGTACGCATCCAAATTGTTCTAAACACCAGCTATGCTCTTGACCTCACTGGTGTCTTGGGGCAGTGAGTTCCACAGGCTGCCAAGGTACTGTTTGAAAGAGTGTTTCCTTTCATTGGTTTTTAATGCACTACCTATCATTTTCTCTGGGGGTCCTGTTGTCTTTCTGTGGGGGTCCGCACAGGGCTCTATTCTCAATCCCCTTCCACTTCCTTCACCCTTTCTCATCGACACACCAAACTTCACCAGCTATGGCTGCTTCTGTCCAGTCCCATGGCAATGCCAGTCCCCAACATCTCCTCCAGGAGGACATGCTTACAGTCGACTGCCCCTCTCTGCCAGCCCATGCATCCAGGACAGAGACAAGCCTTGCCACTTCTTTCACCACTGTGATGGTTTCCAAGAACTCACTCTCTTCAGTTTCAGCCTCTCAGCCTCTGGACCCAACCCCTCTCAGTTGGTCCCACATGCAGGAGCTCATCTTCTTCTGGCCTATCAACTTGTCCACATCCTGGTCCCTGAATCACTTTGCTGCTTGCCCCTATCCATCACCACATCACCCAGACACTTCTTGTCCCCACCTTCAAGGCCATAAGCAACACTGGCCCTTACATCCTCAGTGCTGTCTTTGCCTCCTCTCACACTGTTCCCAACAGGCCCACACCTGCAAGGTATTCAGGTCCTATCCTGAGCTCTTCCTCTACTGTGTCAGCTGCAAAAATCAAGTCAGACATTTTACACCAAGACTGCGTCTACCCAATTCCCCGTTGCATGCTGGCTTCATTGTGCAGCCAAGCAGTCTCTGTGCAGGAGACCTAGGCTGCTTCTACCACCGCTCAGAACTGCCCTGAAACCCACCCGTCTGTGGTGAATCCAAGCAACCTGGGAAGATCACTGGGGCAGTGACCTTGCTCTCTTCCCTCCCTGTGAAGCACCTGATACACTTCAGGGTGCCAAGAAATACTATAGCTCAATAACATTACTGTAGCATTAGAAGACAGAGTTCAGAGGAGCTCCTAATTTGCATTCCTTAAACTAGTCCTCAGAGCCAGCCTTAGGGGTGGGTGATGTGAGTGACAGCCTAAGGTGCCATGCTTATGGGAGTGCTCCCCACCATACACACACAGCGCTCCTCCCCCACGCCAATTGAGCCAATCCCCACCCTAGGCAAAAGAAGTGGCTCCCAGTCCAACCTCCAGCTGCTACTCAGGAGGAGCTGTGCTGGTCAGAGCAGCAGGCAGCAGAAATGCCTGCCCTCTTGCCTGCCCACATGCTTGGTGCATCATGCCACTATGTGTCCCCACTGGACTGCACCCTGTGCCCCTGCCTGCCTCCCTCTGTCTGCAGCAGTGCTGCTGACTTGCAGGGAAGCCATATGGGGGGAATAGTGAAATATTGAAAAGCAAGGTTCTCCATCTGGGGAGGAAAAACATGAAGCATCCTCATAGGCTTGGCAGTGCTACACTGGCTAGTAGTACGGAAGAAAGAGACTTGGGGGTCATCATTGACCTCAAGATGAACATGAGCCTGCAGTGAGATGCTGTGGCTAGTAAAGCGACCAAAACACTGGCTTGCATCCATAGATGCTTCTCAGGCAGATTCCGGGACATCATTCTCCCCTTGTACTCAGCCCTGGTGAGGTCACAGATGGAGTACTGCGTCCAGTTTTGGGCTCCACAAGTCAAAAAGCATGTGGAGAAGCTTGAGAGAGAGTTTATTAAAGAGGCCATCCTTAATGGACTGGCCAATGCCAATATCCTGAGGGATAGCCAGCATGGGTTTGTTGCAGGTAGGTCTTGCTTGACCAATCTCATTTCCTTTTATGACCAGGTGACCTATCACCTGACAAGGGAGAAGAGATTGATGTCATATATCTTGACTTCAAAAAAGCCTTCCATCTGGTATCCCATGATCACCTCTTGGCGAAACTGGACAAGTGTGGCCTTGGGTCCACCATGATCCGCTGGCTGGGAAATTGGTTCCATGGTCGGACTCAGAGGGTGGTAATTGATGGAAGTCAATCATCATAGTGCCTTGTGACTAGTGGGTTCTCCCAAGGCTCTGTCCTT
Organism: Caiman crocodilus; assembly: GCA_030014935.1. Lineage (NCBI taxonomy): Eukaryota > Metazoa > Chordata > Crocodylia > Alligatoridae > Caiman > Caiman crocodilus. The sequence continues at coordinate 408,075 of JAGPOW010001764.1, read as the reverse complement.
GGACCCATATTGTTCAACAACTTCATTAATGATGTGGAGATTCGAGTCAGAAGCAGACTGGCAAAGTTCGCCAATGACACCAAACTTTGGGGCAAAGCATCCACACCTGAAGACAGGAGGGCGATCCAGGCTGACCTGGACAGGCTCAGCAAATGGGCAGACAAGAACCTGAAAAAAATCTGCAGCATCCTTATAGGCTCAGCAGTACTACACTGGCTAGTACTATGGAAAAAAGAGACTTAGGGGGTCATTATTGACCACAAGATGAACATGAGCCTGCAATACAATGCTACTAGTAAAGCGACCAAAATGCTGGCTTGCATCCATAGATGCTTCTCAAGCAGATCCCAGGACGTCATTCTCCCCTTGTACTCGGCCGTGGTGAGGTCGCAGCTGGAGTATCACGTCCAGTTTTGGGGCCCACAATTCAAAAAGGATGTGGAGAAGCTTGAGAGAGTCCAGAGAAGAGCCACGCTCATGATCAGAGTTCAGGAAAACAGACCTTATGACAAAAGGCTGAGAGCTATGGGACTCTTTAGCCTGGAAGAGTGCAGGCTCAGGGGTGATCTGGTGGCCACCTATAAGTTTATCAGGGGTGACCATCAGTATTTGGGGGAAGGTTTGTTTACCAGAGCACCCCAAGGGATGACGCGGTTGAATGGCTATAAACTACTGCAAGACCATTTCAGGCTGGACATAAGAAAGAATTTCTTTATTGTCTGAGAGCCCAAGGTCTGGAATAGCCTGCCATCAGAGGTGATTCAAGCACCCACACTGAACACATTCAAGAGTAAATTGGATGATTATCTTGCTGGGATTCTATGCCCCCAGCTGACTTCCTGCCCTTCGGGCAGGTGACTGGACTCGATGATCTTCCAAGGTCCCTTCCAGCCCTAATGTCTATGAAATCTATGAAAGATCAACCAGGGCACCACTTTCCCTAAGGCCAGCTCTGCCAGTCCTTATTCCACCCAGCACTCTCAGCTCCCCTTTTGCACATATCTCCAAGAAAAACACCACCAAGCTCTCACTAGGCTCTGACCATTCTAGTCATCCTTTTCTGAGCCTCTCTATTTTTTCTGTAACTTCCTGAGATAGAGTGATCAGGCCTGAAAAGGCACTGCAAGTGAGGAGTACCACTGATTTACAGAAAGATGTCAGATAGTTTCTACCCTGGCTTTAGGCCCCCCAGCATTCATTTGCTTTCTTAAGCACTCCTGCACACTGAACACAGACCTTGCTTGAACTGTCCCTTCTCCTCCCTTAGTACTCAGAGCTCCCTAACAGCCCAACAATGTTTGTGACACAAGGCCAGTTAAGTAGTTTTCCTAGCCAAGCAGAGGATTGGGGTAGCATGATCAGGCCAGTTTTTTGTAGCCAAAGGCACACAAGGTAGTGATGTGATCAGCACCACATCAAGCTGCTTTTGACTCCTGAATGACCAGGTACCATGTACAGCTGGATCAGTTGGGAGATTCCTGCACCACAAGTCTAGAAGGTAAGTCAGACCTCTAGGCCCACAGCAACATGTGTTAGCTTCTCTGTCATCCAGCTCCAGTGGGTGTGAACCAAAGCATTCTGCTTAATATGGATCCCCTTCCTCTGCAGTTGGCCATGGGGCCACTGGGCTGCCATGACAGTTAGGTCCCTGTAGCTCTCCTCTGGAGTCTCAGTTGCTGTTGCAATGGCAAGACAGGGAGCATGACTTAAAACTCAGGTTTGGGTGATATGAAGGCTCCCTGAAACTGCTAAAATAGAGAGGAGGAAAAGCAGCACTGGAAGTAAGGTTCAAAGGCCATTTCTTACTGACTTTTGGGATGATCCTGCAGAGCCCACTGGAAGTACATAAGGGTTATCCAGCTTGTAATGACAAGCATAATGGGAAGGCTGTACAATAAATGGTTTGAGGAAGAGAAACTAATGTTAATGGGCTAGGGATGGAAGGGTGTGAGAGGCTGGGACCATGTCTGGGTCTCCGGGTCAGATATCCTGCAGCCAGTTGGCAGGCACCAATGTTTAGGGAGCAGCTAGATGCCATAAGCAATTCTGGAAAAGATATGCAAGGTCCATGTGGCTAAGTCCTGTGCAGATATCAGAGCTGTGCAGTCCACTGTGTAAACCTCACACAAAGGGCCAGGTTCCAGAGACAGAGGAAATGGGTCCACGCCCTGTGTTCAGGGAGCACAGCTATTCATATGCACCTTTTTACTTCTTGTCCTCCTCCCACCCCACTTATAGCACTGGGCTCCTGCTCCCAAAGCTCTGAACTGGTACATCTGAGAGTCAAACTGTATTTTGGATAAGGACAATGATTACGTTGCTGAAGCTAAAGATTCCTCTCGACCGCAGTATCAGTAGTACCAGGACTGCAAGGACTGCAGTCCTCAAGCTAAGTCTACATCCAAGGTAAAGGGACCAATAAGTGACACGTCAGTGCCACACCCTCTATGGACTTCTACCAGATCCAGCCTAGACAGTAGAGGAGAATTTCTAAACCCCTCTGCAGCTCTGCAGGTGGCACATGAGAAGGGCAGCAGCTGAGAGAAGCAAGCAGGGAACGTGTTGTACTTGACTCATGCCAGGAGACTGAAACAGTCTGTGACACTACATCATGCCAACAGGAACAAAACTCTGGAGAGTTTCCAGGAGAGTGACAGGCTCCAAGCCCCCTCTCCTAAAGTCAGGTTTAGAGTTAGGAGAACCCAGCTTATCCCCTGCTAGTCCCTGAGAATTGCTTCTAGATGCCACCAAGACCCTTACAGCAAACATAGGTGCATGTTCCTCCAGGCCAGCCCTGAGTTGGGGATCAGGAAGTGCTTCCTCTACAGAATGTGCCTTGTTGACTGGAGCCTCCCCTCAGGCATGGCAGTTCCTTCTCCACCCTGTATCTGCCCAAGGGCACTGGAAGCACTCAGCAGAGTGCCTCTTTTCTCTCTGGACTCATCCATCTTAATGGTGGGTGTCTGCTATAGACCACCCAACCATAAGGAGGAGCTGGACCTCCAATTCGCTGGCCAGCTTAAGGAGGCGGTTAGGACAAAGGATGTCATTGTCATGGGTGATTTCAATTACCCGGACATCTGC